>CAWUFW010012344.1:0-548675 GCA_963921515.1 Calotriton arnoldi | reverse complement strand
GTTTGGGGTTTTCACTCTTCCATTTGTTTTAGCTATAAGAGGGGTTTATGGTCTGTTTGAACAAGGAGTGAGCACAGTCAAGTAGCTGGCTCTCAACTTTCTCAGAGCTCTCCAGGCCATAGGCACCTCCCTTCCACATGGCTGACCAACGCCTTCTCTAGGCTAGCCTTCGTTGGGACAGCTGCTGGCTGATCCTGACCTTCATCATTCAATTGTGACAGTAGCAGTCTCTACCCCACTTCAGATGCATCTGTCTGGCCAATGAACTTGGAGGAGTCAGGACTCTGTAGAATGGAAGAAAGTGTACATGGCCTGCTTTGTGTCATCAAATGCCTGACTGCTAACTGTCCACCGAACCTTAGCTATTTTCTAGGTTGTCATCTCGCGGGTGTCACTTCATTGATCCATACCCTCCATCAGTCTCCTATAGTACCAGTCAGTTACCCGTCGTAAGTCTGGCATGGCTCTGCAGTGGTTGCAATCAGCCTCCACTCAAGGTGGCTCCCGTAACAACCTGACTCCGTCATTCTGATCTCGGCATTCTGCGGCTCATAGTCGCGCTCCATGGCTCCTGTACAACATTTCTGAGGTGGACCAGGTGATCCTTCCCAGGCGCTAAAGACAGCAATATGTCATCTAGATATGCCGCATTAGGCCTCCAGATCTGTGAGGACAGACTCACTAACCTGAAAGGGCAGGCATTCTTCAGACCAGTGGGCATCCACAAATTGATACGTTCACTAGGGCTGAGAATGCTGTCTTGGCTTTGTGACATCAGCCAGTCTGCCAGTAGTTAGCCGTCAGGTCAAATGTGCTTAGATATCGGCTGAGGCCAAAGTGCCTCATTGTCATCTGCCCTAGTATTGGATGGAGCATCGTCTCACATTGAGACCCATTGAGACCAAAACCTCATCCTCTTTCACCACTGGCGTGAGGTTTCTAGCATCAAAGGACTACTGGACTAGCCTGCCAGGGTTATTCGAGTGGCACCCCAAATCCAACATTTCTGGACTTCTGTCCTGATACAGTCCCCGACATGGTCAGGTTGCCCATAAATCCCTATTTTAATAGGCGATCGCCTAGTGTCCACTTCATGAGTGCACAGGTGCTTGATTCTGGCGTCAGAGAAACATATGTTCAGTACTGATTGAGCACTGGTCCGCAACCAGCTTGCTGCCGAGCAGCAGTGTCAGCCAGTTGCCAGGTTCACTGATCGATCGATCAGGTTCAGAGAGCAGGCGTCACTCTCTCCTGCCCTTCATCAGTAGCCATGAGCAAGCTCCATGTTCGTCCTCGTCCACACAGGTATTTAATCTGCTGACATGGAGAACCCTGTGGGACTCCCGGGTGTTCTGCAGGTTCACAATAGGCGACTCACTCTTCTGTTCAACAATGAGGTAGTCCATTTATTGAGAGCGTTAGCCATGGTTCAACACCCACGCTTCTAGCCCTGGCTTGGCAAACAGTCTAGCACAGCCTCTAGCTCATGCCAGGCCTTCCGTTCACTGTCATTTCAAGCCACCGCTGAGCTCGAGAGCATAGTCCACCATGTCTGGGGCTGACATAACATCTATCCTCCCTCACAGCACACCGGACCTGACAGAGTGACCAAAGGGCCCTAAGCCAACTCTTCTTTGAGTACCTCCCATGCAGGCAGGGCAGGCAAGAGCATCTATTCGCCTGCTTTTCCGGGAGCCCCTGACTCATGCTCGAATTTTGCTGCAACCGTCTCATCGCACAGGGTAGATAGGCGTGCAAGTCACCCACACCCTTCCACATCGCTTCAAGCACCAGACATGCCAGATCTCTGCCCGATCACCACAAGTTCTAGCCTAGAGAAATCCTCGTGAGGGCCTCGCCGCGCCAGTAGTGCTCTAAGGGGTAGCCTCGGCATGATCCACGTCACCAGGCCGCAACATCCAGATGCTGCGCCCGGGATCCATGGGACCAAGTCAATCCACCGGGCATACTTCACCACGCGTGCAGTGGCATCAGCGCCTGTGGTCACCTGCCTTCCACTGGCCTGGCAGGCCACACGGCCGTGTCCTCGCGTGCCAAGATTACGTGTGCTTGCAGCGAGGACAGTGCCTGTCCCAGCTCCTGTTCTGGCCCAGGTGTCCGCCAAGGAATATACAGGGCCATCAGCCTCCCCGAACCTCAGAGGCACTGCGCCTCCCGGTAGTCTAGGCCTGGCGGTCCTGCACTCCGAGTACAGGAGTTCATCATCCCAATACACTGCATGGGGCTCACTTTCTCAGATAGCCCAGCAGCAGCTTCGTCGTCCGAGGGGTTCAAGAGTAGGGCAGCTCTGCTGCTCCCGGCTCAGATCTACCCTGCCTCAGAATAGGCCACGCCTGGGACAGTTCCTTCCTCAGGACTCAGATCTCCGGACAGGCTCTGATCTTCCCGGGCCACCTCTGCAAGATAGGCACTGCCACCTCTGCGATCGATCTTCCTCGACTGAGGGCACTTGTCCATTATTCCAGAGTTTCAGGGTCCATCCGCTCAGTTCAGCCAGACAGTTTGGCTTGTGACTCCGGTCACAGCAACACATATCTGCAGGGTGCCCCAGCATTTTCGCATGGGTCTCTGAGCTTCCACTTCTGCCCATGCTAAGAAGCTCTGTCATTGCCAGCTAGCAGCATGCCACCGGCAGGTCTGCACTGACTACAACCTTCTGGGCGCCAGCTATTCCCTCCCAGGAGAAACCGCTAGTAATGTCAGAGAGTCATCTGTTCTGCATTGGTCAACTTCGGGTACATTCTCACCGCGAATCTGTCCAGGATTAGCATCTAAGTGTCGTCCGTGTCTGCCACAGCTCCTGCAGCTCCCAGTGCCTTAAATGCCCTGTCACACTGATTGTGCCGTTGTCTGTACTTCGCCCAGATTACCGGGACTCACAGAGGAGGTCATGACCCATGCCTATCATAGACAGATTGCTGAGTGAGTTCTCTGACTAGTCAGAGTCTCCTTATCTAGGTCAACGCCTGTAGCCTCTGCTTGTGTAGTTCACAATGTAGGGGAGCAGGTGCCTTAGGGCATTGGTGAGTTGAGCACCTTGATTGGTATCATTTGTTCAGTGGGTCTTGCTTGCAGATCTGCACCATGGCTTTGACTTTGTTAGATTGTATCTCATCTGAAGAGATTTTGGGGTTTTGCAGACTTGTCTTTACTTTCCCTACTTACTGAGTTCTTTAGAATCTGTTTTCTAAATTACCTGCAATTCTGCCACTTGGTTCCTGACTCCACTGCCTTCAAATTTGGGGAGAGTCAGATTTGTATTTTCCCACAGGTAATTACAAATAGAAGGATTTTGACAGTTATTAAGAATCTGCTCTCATGATAAGATTGTATAATTCTGTGAAGTCACATTGCTCTATTTTCCATTACCAATTCCAGGTTTTGCACTATCTACTATTCAGGCTTGGGTATTCTGGTTTTTACCTGTATTGTTGTTAGGCCAGTCCCATCAATCAGAAAGCACTCTTCGTAGACTTTGTAATTGTCAGCATCCTCTTCTCTTACAGTGAGGGAGCTTGTCTTGCTCTTGTCTGCAAAAGGAGAGCGAAGGCAGATTGCTGCCTGTTCTCCCATAGGCTCCTCTTCCAAGTGCAGTTATCCATTTGTGCCGTCATCCCCACTTCCGGTAGTTGCCTGCTCTCTATGGTCATGGGGCATCTTCCTCACTCTCGGGAAATTGCTGCCACTGCGGGACTCTAGTCCCAACTTTTCCTCTCATAGAGTATCTGGGACTCCCCGTTCATAGCTCACTCAGTTGCTCTTCTCTGAGTTTCAAGCTGGGCTTCGAATAAAGTCTCTTCCCTCTCCTTCAGGATTCTCCATGAGAGGGATAGAAATCTCTGTGGCATTCCTGAGAAGTTCTGGGCACACTGCTTACCCTGGGGACAGGGGCCATTCTGATCCTCCTCCTCCAATGTGTATTTCCAGGTCAAGGCTTCCTGGCCAGCTTGCGAGGGGGCCCTAAATTTCCTCATTCTCTGCTCCATTCTCGTCTATTCTTCAGGATTCTTTGGGGCTCCGCTGTCATCACCTGAGGTGTTGCGCCGGTTTCGTTCGCCTTCAACTCTAGTATTGCATAATGCTTCAATTCCAAGAATGGCATCGAGATTGAGGGAAGAGCTCAATTGGGCTTCGGCAAGGATTATCTGCCCTGGTTTTGAAGAGATTAGCTGCGTGGTGGCGAATTAATTTACTCTAGTGGCCTAATTAAATTTTGAGCAGAAGTAATTTGCTATCTTAACATAATCCTGTCGAATTTAATATCCTAGTTGATGTCTTCCCTTAGTAGTTTTCAGTTGATTGTCCACTGAGATTATTCAGTGTGGTCAGCAGCTGCGCTAGTAATACTGTCGCAGGTATGCTGTCCACTAATTATATGGGCACCAGTCCAAACAACCTCATTACATAGGTTAAAGATAACCTTTATTGAAAGTTACCCTAGTGGTATTATGGAAGCCTCTGTGGCCTGAAGGAATGTGTGCTGTTTTTGCCGTACTGTCTATCTGAGTGACCAGTCGAAAGAGATCATCGTAGGTATTCAAATATATGTATTTGTTGCTAGCTTTTATGAGGTTAGAGTTCGGTATATTATTGCCAGGTTATTATCATCAGTAAGATAAATACATTTGAGCATGCATTGTTCATATACACAGTGAGACACCATGATTGAGCTAGATACAGTATCTAGAGCCTGTAGAAGTGCTTGACTCATTGGGTGAAATCATCATGTGTGACATGTATTCCACGCAGTGTATCATTGTTGCTGGTCGCCAGTTGATTTCTCTATGGGGAAAGTCGCTGCCTGAATCTTTAAAGAAAAGGACACTTAGAGAGATTTGAGCAGTCCCTTAGAATTAGTCATTCTATAGGCCTATATCGACGGAGCACTCTACTATCTAGAGCCGGGTGCATAGGTGTCTACCGGTTTCGCCGGGCCGCGCATATCGGTTTATCTGCTGCAAAGTGCTGCTGGCGACCAAGTCGAAGTAAATGTAAGGGGACACAGAGGGGACATCTGTCATTCATGACAGGAAAGGCGCATGAGCAGATGATGTCGCGGGTGCTTCAGGTAGGTTGATGGTTACCTGGATTCTTCAGCCACAGTTCCAGAGGCGCCGATCTATCACCAGGAGCTGGATTGACCACAGTCTCATGATGTCAGTCGACAGGTACGCACTGCCCAACAGCCTGGCAAAGGCAAGTCACTCTGGAAATAGAAGAAAGGACAGCAGTTCAGGGATTGTTTAAAAATAGGCATCGCTCTGAAAGTACCAGCGAAGCCCAAGCAAAGATTGGCCTACTGAGGCTCCACTGTATCGGATTATGCATGGCCTGCTGACACAGGAGTAGCCAGTGATCTTTCAGCAAGGCAAGTGGGGCTACAGTGGGGGACAGAGCAGATGCACTGTTCTGCCCATTGCCCACGAGCCACATGGCCTGCTTCGCTGGGGACTCAGGGCAGCCTCAGGGAAGCTCACTATGATGCAAAGATTTCATGCCCGATGGAGCTTTCAGCGATACAGACCGACAATCACATTATGCCTGCCAAGAGTTACCTGACTCAAGGAAGAGGCTTTTCAGTCCTCTCCAATCTTGCGGTTGCCTAAGGTCTGCATCTGTGTCATGGCTTCGTCTCCGTGGGGGACGGGGTCCTTATTATTAGGGGGCTGGACATGGGGACCCACTGTGGGTGGTCAGGGAAGAGGCGGCTACCCCTCTCTTCTGTCTGTTGGTGCCAGAAGCAGGAAGCCCCCGAACCTGGAACTGGGTATGCACACAGTGTTCTCCAGTGCAGGACTTCAAAGCACCTGCCTGCTTCAATCACATATCTGTCTGGGGAGGTGGCCACAGCCCCGGGGAGACACCAGGCCTCTCGTCGGAGCTCTGTCAGCAGCAGGAAGTTGGTGACAGCAGCGGCATCCATTTTGTGATTATGCCTGGTGAAGCTGGTAGGCCGTGTAATTTCAGCAGCTCGGGCAGGCTCGGGTGTGGAATGCGCGTCCCCCGCTGCCCGGAACTGGCGGGGGGTGGTGACCCAAGATGTTTGACACCAAACACCTATTGAAGGCTTCATAGTAGCCATCCCTAGTTGCGCATTTAACGCAGGTTATAATGCTTAAGAGTATATGGTCAGGCTGTACTACAAACAGCATCAGAGGCCTCTGATGCTGTTTGTAGTGCAGCCTGACCATATACTCTTAAGCGCATTATAACCTCGCATTAAATGCTAACTTAGGGATGGCTGCACGGAAACATGTCGTGTTTGGTGTCAAACATCTTGGAATACTACCCCCCCGCCAGTTCAGGCAGCGGGGTTAGCATTCCACCCGGCCTGCCCGGGGGTAGCATTACACACCGGCCTGCCCGGTAACTTCTTTCAAGCCCTGGCATCACAAAATGGATGCCGATGCCGCTGCCACAGACACGGGTCTGGCCTCCTGCTGCTGACTGAAACTCCGGCAGGGGAGGCCTGGACAATAGGTTTCCTGTCCCAGGGAGCTGTAACCACCTCCCCAGACATGATAATGTGTATTGGGGCTGGGCGGGAGCACTCTCTGGTGCTTTGAAGTCCTGCACTGGGGGCACACTTGGTGTCCCTGTGCATACCCCAGTTCAAACTGATTCAGGGGCTTCCAGCCCCTGCTCTGGTGCCAAACTGGACAAAGGGAAAGGGGTGTAGCCACCCCTCTTCCCTGACCCTCCCATAGGTGGGTCCCCAGAGTATGTCCAACCCCCTAACTTGGTATAAGTATGGGACCCCAGTCCTTAGGACTTTAGATTTACCGGGACGAAACTCTGACACAGAATCCTGGACCTTCAACGCTCTACTTTAAGATTAGAGGACTGAAGAATCTCCCTTGGGGTCAAGGAGTGACTCCCCTGCTTGGCAGGCACCAATGAAGCAATTGTCCGGTCTGCATCGCTGAAGCTCCCGCCGGACGCCGAAGTCATTGCATCACCAGAGGTGGATATTCAGACTTCCCCGAGGCTGCCCTGAGTCCCCAGCAAAGCTGAGGCCCGTAGCTGTCGTGGGTAATGTGGAACCATGACCCCTGGACACCGAGCGCATTTGCAAGTGCATCCTCTTTCTGGTCTCTCACAAAGTTGTGCTTTAGGCTCCGAGTAGCCCCCACCTCCAGCACCGACTGCACCGAAGATCACTGGCCCCCACTCCACGAGTGTCCCGTGAGCCAGCTCTAAGTGCGTCCACTTGAGGCTCCTTTGCGGTCGCTAGTCCATTGGCTAGTGGGCTCTCCCGAAGGCCAATCTTCCTTTGCTTGGGCTTCCCTGGTTGCTCCAGGTGTGCCCTGACTTACCCTTGCTGGGTGAGTCCCTCAGACCTTGCTGGTCTGCATCAACGTCCTTCTTCTATTTCCAAGAGACTTGCCTTTGCCAAGGCTTGTTGGGTCCAATCCGGTCGCTGACACCCCTGCAATCGACAGACATCGTGGGACAGCTCGAATCCAGCTCCTGGTTGTCGTCGACGCCTCCTGGACCTCGTGGCTGAAGAGTCAAGACGACCATCAACCTACCTGAAGCACCCGACATCGGTGGACATCTGCTCATCGCCTTCCTGGTCACTGGCTAGTGACCCAGACTCTGTCCCCTCTGCTTTCAGGTTCTTCAGATCTCCGATCCACCTTTGGATCCACCCGAACACTTTCGACTTGGTCGCCAGCAGCACTTTGCAGCAGATCGCCATTGTAAACGACGACGAAACCCGACCCCGAAAGACACCTATGCACCCGGCTTCCCTGGGTGAGGTAACTCGAGTACTCAGGTGCTCCCGTCGGTATAGACTCTAGAACGACCTAGTTCTAAAGGGGTTTGCTCCAAGTCCTCCTCTAAGTGTCCCTTTTCTTTAAAATTCAAACCGCGACTTTACCCATAGAAGTCATCGGCGATTCGCGGCTGTGTTCTCACAATGCACGCGTCCCCCGTGGGTCCCCTGTGTCACTACCTTGGGTGGTTCCTTGTGGTCCAAGCACTTCTACAGGCTCTAGGCCTTGTGTCTAGCTCAGTCGTGGTTCTTATACCACTTTATTGGTATATGGTTTGGTACGCCCCTAGGGCTCAAATGTGTATTTGTGCTATTACTGTTGATAACTAACTTATAACTTATGTACTTCGAACTCTAGCCTCATAAAGAGACTAGAGGGGTGTGTTTAGCAATAAATACATATATTTTGAATATATACCTGGTGTGGTCCCCTTTTATTTGGTCACTCAAGAGATTATAGACTGGTAAAACAAGCTGCTTTACATTCCTTCAAGACTTAGCCTGAAGGCTGCTCTCCATAGCTACCACTAGGATAGCTTTCAATAAAGGTTGTCTTTAACCTATCTCCAATAAGGGGTTGTTTGGACTGGTGCAAGGTGCCCACTATAATTAGTGGACAGCATATACCAGGCCAACTTCTCACATTGGTGTGCAGCGTGGGGGATTCCAGCTTGCTATTGTTTTACCAGATAATCTCAATTGAATTGATCAACTGAAAACCACTAAGGGTACCTTAGGTACATATAAATCAAGCTTAGGATACAGTAAGTTCTACTGAACTTAGAGTTGTGTGTTAAGGGATAGCACACCCTTTCTACAACTCAAGAGAGTTTAGTAGGCCACACTAGAGTAGGTAGTGCATACACCACACCTCACTAGTAATGTCTTCAAAGCCAGGACCCAGTGAGTCCTTGCCAGAAGCCAGTGGGCTTCTTCCCTCCAAGTATGATAATCTCCCATTCTTGGAATTGAGAGCATTGTGCAATACTAGGAAGTTGAAGGCAGGCAAAAGTGCCAGCACCCAACACCTCAGGGAGGTGTTACTGGCTGATGATCTCAGCAGGCCCCAAGGGTCTGAAGGGGTAGGCAGAGAGGGTGGGGCAGAAAATGAGGAAGGGGTCAGGGGTGAAGAAACCCAGGGCCCCCCCTCTGAAACTGGCCAGGAAGGTGAAAATGACCTTGACCTGGAAAACCCAACTCCTCCTGTGGAGGAGGAGGATCAGAATGACCTCCCCTTTGTCCCCCCAGGAAGAATTGTGAGTGTGCCCAGAAGGCCTAGATCTCCTTCTCAGGAGTCTAACCACTCTGACACCTCAGTAAGGACCTCTGTCTCCTCTCATGGAAGGGAATCCTCTCATGAGAGGAGGAAGAGACTGATTCAGTATGAGCAAGCCCAGCTTGAACTCAGAAAACAGCAATTGGCTATAGACAGGGAGTCCCTAGATCTCTATAGAGAGAGAAAAGTTGGGACTAGAGTCCCATGGTGGCAGCAATTTCCCCAGAGATAGGGAAAGGTCTTATGACCATAGAAACCTGAGCAAGATTGTCCCTCCCTACCAGAGTGGGGATGACATCCACAAATGGATAACTGCACTGGAGAGGGCCTGTAAAGTACAGAGGATCCCTCAGGAGCAGTGGGCAGCAATCTTGTGGCTCTCCTTTGCAGACAAAGGTAGAGACAAGCTCCTCACTGTAAGAGAAGAGGATGCTGACAATTACAAAGTCTTGAAGAGTGCTCTGATTGATGGGTTTGGCCTAACAACTGAACAATACAGGTTAAAGTTCAGAGATACCCAAAAGCACAGACTCAAGACTGGGTAGACTATGTGGATTGTTCTGCTAAGGCTCTGGAAGGTTGGTTGATGGGCAGTAAGGTGTGTGACTTCACAGGATTGTACAATCTTATCATGAGGGAGCAGATTCTTAATAACTGTCAAAATCAGCTGTTGCATCAGTACCTGGTGGACTCTGATCTGACCTCTCCCCAAGAATTGGGAAAGAAGGCAGACAAATGGGTCAGAACCAGGGTGAGGCAGAAGGTACAGAACCAAGGTGGTGACCCAAAGAAGCAAGATTCTAAGAACTCTGATAAGGGTGGGGAGAAGGGTAAAGACCAGAAGTCTTCACAAGGCCCCCAAAAATCTTCTTCAGGTGGGGATTCACAGTCTAACAAAGGGAAAGGCCAAAAGAAACCATGGTGCAAGGTCTGTAAGCAAAAGACCCACTGGACCAGTGATTGCACCAAGTCCAAAGACTCTACTCCAGCCCCCACCAATGCCCCTAAGGCACCTGCTCCCCCTAGTGCAGTCACAGTTGGTGGTGGGACTACACAAGCCAAGGGTTTAGTAGGGTTGACCCTAGGTAAGGAGATGGGCTCTGACCTAGTCAGAGAACTCACTCAGGCTGTCCTAGTCTGTGATGGAGGCATGGATGTGACCTCCTCTGTGAGTCCCAGTAATCTGGGCAAGTACAGACAACAGCCCTTAATAAATGGAAAAGAGGCTTTGGCATTTAGGGACACAGGAGCAAGTGTCACAATGGTGACACAAGATCTTGTGGATCCTGGGCAGATTATACTTGGCGAAATGTACCAAGTGACCAATGCTAGCAACGTCAGAACAGACCATACTCTGGCAGTTGTTAACTTCTCCTGGGGAGGGGTAACTGGCCTTAAGAAGGTTGTGGTAAGTGCAGACCTACCAGTTGAATGCTTGCTTGGCAATGATCTAGAAACTTCAGCTTGGGCAGAAGTGGAGCTCAGGACCCATGCAGAAATGCTGGGCATCCCTGCAGATGTGTTTGCTGTGACCAGGTCACAAGCCAAAATGTCTAACACTGAACAGGCCTTGAATTCTGGAATAATGGACCAAGTGCCCTCCAAGAAGAGGAGTAGTAGGGTAAAGGCAGTGCCTTCCCCTTGGCTCAGAAGGAAGATCAGTCTCTTCAGGGAGATGATCTCAGTCCTGAGGAAGGAACTGTCCCAGAGGAGCTTGAGCCTGATCAGGTTGAGTTCTTAGGGACAGGGGGCCCTTCCAGGGCTGATCTGAGCCAGGAGCAGCAGAGCTGCCCCTCTCTTGAACCCCTCAGACAGCAAGCTGCTGCTGAGGCTGCTGGGAAAGCTAGTGGTCCCCATACAGTGTATTGGGATGATGGACTCTTGTACTCAGAGTGTAGAGACCCCAAGCCTGGTGCCACCAGGAGGTTGGTTATACCTCTGAAGTTCAGGGGCTTCCTATTGACCCTAGCCCATGACATTCCCTTAGCAGGTCACCTGGGCCAGAACAAGACTTGGGACAGACTTGTCCCTCACTTTCACTGGCCCCACATGTCTGAAGACACCAAGGAGTTTTGTCGCTCCTGTGTAACCTGCCAGGCCAGTGGCAAGGCAGGTGGCACTACAAAGGCCCCCTGATACCACTACCTGTGGTGGGGGTTCCCTTTGAAAGGGTGGGGATTGACATTGTTGGTCCCATGGATCCCCAAACAGCATCTGGGCACAGGTTTATCCTGGTGGTAGTGGATCATGCCACCAGGTACCCAGAGGCTATTCCCCTTAGGACCACTACAGCACCTGTGGTGGCAAGAGCCCTCCTGGGAATTTTCTCAAGAGTGGGCTTCCCTAAGGAGGTTGTATCAGACAGGGGGCTAACTTTATGTCTGGATACTTGAAAGCAATGTGGAAGGAGTGTGGAGTGACTTACAAGTTCACCACACCCTATCACCCACAATGCAATGGTTTAGTTGAGAGATTCAACAAAACCTTGAAGGGCATGATTAAAGGGCTCCCAGAGAAGCTTAGGCGAAGATGGGACATACTCTTGCCCTGCCTTTTATTTGCATACAGGGAGGTGCCTCAAAAGGGGTTGGCTACAGCCCTTTTGAACTTTTGTTTGGTCACCCTGTCAGGGGTCCATTGTGCTTGGTGAAGGAAGGATGGGAGTTACCTCTCAAGCCCCCAAAGCAAGACATAGTGGACTATGTACTTGGTCTCTGCTCCAGGATGGCTGAGTACATGAAAAAGGCAACTAAAAACCTTGAGGCTAGCCAGGAACTTCAAAAAGCCTGGCATGACAAAAAGGCTGTACTGACTGTTTACCAGCCAGGACAGAAGGTGTGGGTGTTGGAGCCAGTGGCCCTAGCAGCTCTCCAAGACAAATGGAGTGGACCCCATACCATTGTTGAACAGAAGGGTGAGGTTACCCACCCTTAGACCTAGGAACACCCAGGAGTCCCCACAGGGTTCTCCATGTCAACAGATTGAAACCATATGTGGACAGGGGAGACATGGGCTTGCTCATGGCTACTGATGAGGGACAGGAGGAAGAGAGTGACCCACTCCCTGACCTGCTCTCACAGAACCCTGATGATGGGTCAGTGGATGGTGTAGCCTTGGCAGGCAGCCTCACTGCTCAGCAGCAAACTGATTGTAGACAAGTGCTCAATCAGTACAGACATATGTTCTCTCTGACTCCAAGTCAGACCACCTGGTGCACTCATGAAGTGGACACTGGGGACAGTCTGCCTATTAAAAATAAGATTTATAGGCAACCTGACCATGTCAGGGACTGTATCAGGACAGAGGTCCAGAAAATGTTGGATTTGGGAGTTATTGAACCCTCAGATAGCCCTTGGGCTAGTCCAGTGGTCCTTGTGCCAAAACCTCACACCAATGGTGGGAAAAGAGAGATGAGGTTTTGTGTGGACTACAGGGGTCTCAATGCAGTCACTAGGACTGATGCCCATCCAATACCGAGGGCAGATGAGCTAATAGACACTTTGGCCTCTGCCAAGTATCTAAGCACATTTGACTCGACAGCTGGCTACTGGCAGATCAGACTAGCTGATGATGCAAAGCCAAAGACAGCATTCTCAACCCCTAGTGGGCATTATCAATTTGTGGTGATGCCCTTTGGTCTGAAGAATGCACTTGCCACTTTTCAGAGGTTGGTGAATACAGTCCTTACAGGTCTGGAAGCCTATAGTGCAGCATACCTAGATGATATTGCTGTCTTTAGCTCCACCTGGGAGGATCACCTGGTCCACCTCAGAAATGTTTTGCAGGCCCTGCAGAAAGCAGGCCTGACTATCAAGGCCACAAAGTGCCAGATAGGGCAGAGTCAGGTTGTGTACCTGGGCCACCTTGTGGGTGGAGGCCAGGTTCAACCACTGCAGAGCAAGATCCAGACGATCATGGACTGGACTGCTCCAACTACCCAGACTCAGGTGAGAGCCTTTTTAGGCCTGACTGGGTACTATAGGAGATTTGTCAAGGGGTATGGATCAATAGTGACACCCCTGAATGACTTAACTTCCAAGAAAATGCCCAAAAAGGTTCAGTGGACAGTTAGCTGTCAAAAGGCATTTGATGACCTAAAGCAGGCCATGTGCACTGCTCCCATTCTACAGAGTCCTGATTACTCCAAGAAGTTCATTGTCCAAACAGATGCATCTGAATTGGGGGTAGGGGCTGTACTGTCACAATTGAATGATGAAGGTCAGGATCAGCCAGTAGCTTTTATTAGCAGAAGGCTGACCCCTAGAGAGAAACGTTGGTCAGCCATTGAGAGGGAGGCCTTTGCTGTGGTCTGGGCTCTGAAGAAGTTGAGGCCATACTTGTTTGGTACTCACTTCCTTGTTCAAACAGACCATAAGCCCCTCTTATGGCTAAAACAAATGAAGGGTGAAAACCCCAAACTGCTTAGTTGGTCCATTTCCCTACAGGGGATGGACTTCACAGTGGAACATAGACCTGGGAGTAACCATGCCAATGCAGATGGACTCTCTAGGTACTTCCACTTAGAACATGAAGACTTAACTGGACAAGGTTAGTTTAATGTCCCTACGTTTGGGGGGGGGTTGTGTAGGAGAGTAGGATCTGCTTCACATGGGTACCCCCACTTTTTGCTGATGCTTCACTGTTTTTCGACTTTAGTCTGGCTGGGGCCCTGCTAATCAGAACCCCAGCCTAGCTGCTTCCTCTCTAAAATGGTCTCCATGTGCCTTAAGCACATCTCTAATTGGAATCTGGAGTGCCCTTATAAGTCCCTTGTATATGGTATACTATGTACCCAGGGCATAGGTACCTCAGAGGCCTACCAGGGGCTGCAGCATGTATTGTGCCACCCCTGGAAGGCCATCCAAAAGGACACCACAGGTCTGCTACTTCAACCTGGGTAAGGTGGTGCATGCACCCCTTACTGTGATATAGGTTACCTATATCACTACATACATACACACATATAAACCTATAAGTCACTCCTATGGCAGGCCTTGTCAATCCTAAAGGCAGAGTGCTTGGTTCCTATGTGAGAGGGTGCCCCTGCATGAGCAGAGCCCCTCTGCAGCGTTCGGAGATCCTTCTCTGATGCTGTTTGTAGTGCAGCCTGACCATATACTCTTAAGCGCATTATAACCTCGCGTTAAATGCTAACTTTGGGATGGCTGCACGGAAACATGTTGTGTTTGGTGTCAAACATCTTGGAATACCACCCCCCCGCCAGTTCTGGTGGAGGGGGTAGCATTCCACCCTTCTAGAGGGAGAGACATGTACACACCGGCCTGCCCGGTAACTTCTTTCCAAGCCCTGGCATCACAAAATGGATGCCGCTGCCACAGACACGGGTCTGGCCTCCTGCTGCTGACTGAAACTCCGGCAGGGGAGGCCTGGACAATAGGTTTCCTGTCCCAGGGAGGTGTAACCACCTCCCCAGACAGGATAATGTGTATTGGGGCTGGGCGGGAGCACTCTCTGGTGCTTTGAAGTCCTACACTGGGGGCACACTTGGTGTCCCTTTGCATACCCCAGTTCAAACTGGATCAGGGGCTTCCAGCCCCTGCTCTGGCGCGAAACTGGACAAAGGGAAAGGGGTGTAGCCACCCCTCTTCCCTGACCCTCCCGTAGGTGGGTCCCCAGAGTATGTCCAACCCCCTAACTTGGTATAAGTATGGGACCCCAGTCCTTGGGACTTTAGATTTACCTGGACGAAACTCTGACACAGAATCCTGGACCTTCGACGCTCTACTTTAAGATTAGAGGACTGAAGAATCTCCCTTGGGGTCAAGGAGTGACTCCCCTGCTTGGCAGGCACCAACGAAGCAATTGTCCGGTCTGCATCGCTGAAGCTCCCGCCGGACGCCGAAGTCTTTGCATCACCAGAGGGGGATTTCCAGACTTCCCCGAGGCTGCCCTGAGTCCCCAGCAAAGCTGAGGCCCGTAGCTGTCGTGGGTAATGTGGAACCGTGACCCCTGGACACCGAGCACATTTGCAAGTGCATCCTCTTCCTGGTCTCCCACGAAGTTGTGCTTTGGGCTCCGAGTAGCCCCTGCCTCCAGCACCGACTGCACCGAAGATCACTGGCCCCCACTTGACGAGTGTCCCGTGAGCCAGATCTAAGTGCGTCCACTTGAGGCTCCTTCACGGTCGCTAGTCCGTTGGCTAGTGGGCCCTCCCGAAGGCCAATCTTCTTCTGCTTGGACTTCGCTGGTTGCTCCAGGCGTGCCCTGACTTACCCTTGCTGGGTGAGTCCCTCAGATCTTGCTGGTCTGCATCAACGTCCTTCTTCTATTTCCAAGAGACTTGCCGTTGCCAAGGCTTGTTGGGTCCAATCCGGTCGCTGACAGCCCTGTAATCAACAGACATCTTGGGACAGCTCGAATCCAGCTCCTGGTTGTCGTCGACGCCTCCTGGACGTCGTGGCTGAAGAGTCAAGACGACCGTCAACCTACCTGAAGCACCCGACATCGGTGGGCATCTGCTCATCGCCTTCCTGGTCACTGGCTAGTGACCCAGACTCTGTCCCCTCTGCTTTCAGGTTCTTCAGATCTCCGATCCACCTTTGGATCCACCCGAACACTTTCGACTTGGTCGCCAGCAGCACTTTGCAGCAGATCGCCATTGTAAACGATGATGAAACCCGACCCCGAAAGACACCTATGCACCCGGCTTCCCTGGGTGAGGTAACTCGAGTACTCCGGTGCTCCCGTGGGTATAGACTCTAGAACGACCTAGTTCTAAAGGGGTTTGCTCCAAGTCCTCCTCTAATTGTCCCTTTTCTTTAAAATTCAAACCGCGACTTTCCCCATAGAAGTCAACGGCGATTCGCGGCTGTGTTCTCACACTGCACGCGTCCCCGTGGGTCCCCTGTGTCACTACCTTGGGTGGTTCCTTGTGGTCCAAGCACTTCTACAGGCTCTAGGCCTTGTGTCTAGCTCAGTCGTGGTTCTTATACCACTTTATTGGTATATGGTTTGGTATGCCCCTAGGGCTCAAACGTGTATTTGTGCTATTACTGTTGATAACTAACTTATAACTTATGTACTTTGAACTCTAGCCTCATAAAGAGACTAGAGGGGTGTGTTTAGCAATAAATACATATATTTTGAATATATACCTGGTGTGGTCCTCTTTCAATTGGTCACTCAAGAGATTATAGACTGGTAAAATAAGCTGCTTTACATTCCTTCAAGACTTAGCCTGAAGGCTGCTCTCCATAGCTACCACTAGGATAGCTTTCAATAAAGGTTGTCTTTAACCTATCTCCAATAAGGGGTTGTTTGGACTGGTGCAAGGTGCCCACTATAATTAGTGGACAGCATATACCAGCCAACTTCTCACACTTCTATTGCTTCTTTCTACACCTCTGTTGCTTCTTTCAGCAATTCTCTTGCCTCTTTCTGCACTTCTCCTTATTCTTTCTGCAATCCTCCTACCTCTTTATGTACCTCTCTTGCCTCTTTGTGCACCTCTCCTACCTCTTTCTGTACCATCTTGCCTCTTTTTGCACCTCTATTGGTTCTTTCTGCACTGCTCTTACTTCTTTCTGCACCTCACTTGCCTCTATCTGCACTTCTCTTGCTTCTTTCTACAGCTCTGTTGCTTCTTTCAGCAATTCTCTTGCCTCTTTCTGCACTTCTCTTGCTTGTTTCTGCACCTCTTTTGCATCTTTCTGCACCTCTGTTGCCTCTTTCTGCACCTCACTTGCTTCTTTCTGTACCCCTCTTGCCTCTTTCTGCACCCCTCTCCCCTCTTTCTGCACCCCTCTCCCCTCTTTTGCCACCTCACTTGCCTCTTTCTGCACCTCACTCTCTTCCTTCTGCACCTCTCTTGCCTCTTTCTGCACTTCTCTTGCCTCTTTCTGCACTTCTCGAGCCTCTTTCTGTACCTCTCTTGCCTCTTTCTGCACCTCTCTTGCCTCTTTCTGCTCTTCACTTGCTTCTTTCTGCATCTCTCTTGCCTCTTTCTGCACCTCTAATGCCTCTTTCTGCAACTCTGTTGCTTCTTTCTGCACTTCTCTTCCTTCTTTCTGCATCCCTCTTGCCTCTTTCTGTACACTTCTTGCTTCTTTGTGCACCTCTCCTACCTCTTTCTGCACCACTCTTGCCTCTTTCTGCACCTCCGTTGGTTATTTCTGCACTGCTCTTGCTTATATCTGCAACTCTTTTGCAAATTTCTTTATCCCTCTTGCCTCTTTCTGCACACCTGTTCCCTCTTTCTGCACCTTTTCTGCCTGTTTCTGCAACTCTCTTTCCTCTTTCTGCAGTTATTTTGCCTCCTTCTGCACCTCTGGTCCTTCTTTCTGCACTTGTCTTGCCTCCTTCTGCACCCCTCTAGCCCCTTTCTGCACCCCTATTGCTTCTTTCTGCACTTCTCTTGCTTCTTTCTGTACCTCTCTTGCTTCTTTCTGCATCCATCTTGCCTATTTTTGCACCCCTCCTCCCTCTTTCTGCACTTCTATTGCCTCTTTCTGCACCTCTCCTGCTTCTTTCTGCACACCTGTTGTCTCTTTCTGCAACCCTGTTGTCTATTTCTGCACACCAGTTGTCTCTTTCTGCACTCGTCTTCCCTCTTTCTGCACCTCTGTTTCTTCTTTCTGCACTCCTATTGCCTCTTTCTGCACCTCTCCTGTTTCTTTCTGCACTCCTTTGTCTCTTTCTGCACCTCTGTCGCTTCTTTCTGCACCCCTCTTGCCTCTTTCTGTACCCCTCTTGCCTCTTTGTACACTTTTCCTTCCACTTTCTGCAACTCTCTTGCCTTTTTCTGCTGTTCTCTTGCCTCTTTCTGCACCTCTTTGCTTCTTTCTGCACTTCTCTTGCCTCCTTCAGTACCACTCTTGCCTCTTTCTGCACCTCTGTTCGTTCATTCTGCACTGCTCTTGCTTCTTTCTGCACTTCTGTTGCAAATTTATGCATCCCTCTTGCCTCTTTCAGCATCCCTCTTCTGTCTTTCTGCACCTCTCTTGCCTCTGTCTGCACACCTGTTCCCTCTTTCTATACCCCTTTTGCCTGTTTCTGCAACTCTCTTGCCTCTTTCTGCAGTTCTTTTGCCTCCTTCTGCACCTCTGTTGCTTCTTTCTGCACTTGTCTTGCCTCTTTCTGTACCTCTCTTGCTTCTTTCTGCACCCATCTTGCCTCTTTTTGCACCCCTCCTCCCTCTTTCTGCACATCTCTTGCTTCTTTCTGTACCTCTGATGCTTCTTTCTGCACTTCATTTGCCTCTTTCTGCACCTCTCTTGCCTTTTTCTGCACCCCTGTTGTCTCTTTCTGCACTTGTATTATCTCTTTCTACACCTCTCTTGCTTCTTTCTGCACTTCTCTTGCTTCTTTCTGTACCTCTCTTGCTTCTTTATGCACCCTTCTTCCCTTTTTTGCATCCCTCTTGCCTCTTTCTGCAGTTCTCTTGCTATTTTCTGCACCTCTCTTGCCTCTTTCTGCACCTCACTTGCCTCTTTCTGCACTTCTCATGCTTCTTTCTACACCTCTGTTGCTTGTTTCAGCAATTCTCTTGCCTCTTTCTGCACTTCTCTTGCTTGTTTCAGCACCTCTCTTGCTTCTTTCTGCACCCCTCTCCCCTCTTTCTGTACCTCTCTTGCCTCTTTCTGCACCCCTGTTCCCTCTTTCTCCACCTTTCCTGCCTGTTTCTGCACCTCTCTTGCTTCTTTATTTACCTCTGTTGCTTCTTTCGGCCCTTCTCTTGCCTCTTTCTGCACCCTTCGCGCCTCTTTCAGCACCTCTGTTGCTTCTTTCTGCACTTCTCATCCTTCTTTCTGCACCCCTCCTGCTTCTTTCTGTACCCCTCTTGCATCTTTGTGCACCTCTCCTACCTATTTCTGCACCCCTCTTGCCTCTTTTTGCACTTCTGCTGGTTCTTTCTGCAGTGCTCTTGCTTCTTTCTGCACCTCCTTTGCAAATTTGTGCATCCCTCATGCCTCTTTCTGCACCCCTCTTCCCTATTTCTCTACCTCTCTTGCTTCTTTCTGCACTTCTCTTGCTTTTTTCTGCTCTGCTCTTGCTTCTTTCTTCACATCTCTTGCAAATTTCAGTATCCCTCTTACCTCTTTCTGCACCCCTGTTCCCTCTTCCTGTACCTTTCTTGCCTGTTTCTGCACTTCTCCTTTCTCTTTCTGCCCCTCTCTTGCCTTTTTCTGCAGTTCTCTTGCCTCTTTCTGCACCTCTTTTGCTTCTTTCTGCAATTCTCTTTCCTCTTTCTCTGCCCCTCCTGCCTCTTTCTGCACCCCTGTTCCCTCTTTCTGCACCGTTCCTGCCTGTTTCTGCACCTCTCTTGCCTCTTTCAGCACCTCTGTTGCTTCTTTCTGCACTTCTCCTGCTTCTTTCTGCACCCCTCTTGCCTCTTTCTGTACCCCTCTTGCCTCTTTGTGCACCTCTCCTTCCTCTTTCTGCACCTCTCTTGACTTTTATGCTGTTCTCTTGCCTCTTTCTGCACCTCTTTTGCTTCTTTCTGCACTTCTCTTGCCTCTTTCAGTACCACTCTTCCCTCTTTCTGCACCTCTGTTGGTTAATTCTGCACTGCTCTTGCTTCTTTCTGCACATCTGTTGCAAATTTATGCATCCCTCTTGCCTCTTTCAGCACCCCTCTTCTGTCTTTCTGCACCTCTCTTGCCTATGTCTGCACACCTGTTTCCTCTTTCTGCACATTTTTGCCTGTTTCTGCAACTCTCTTTCCTCTTTCTGCAGTTCTTTTGCCTCCTTCTGCACCTCTTGTGCTTCTTTCTGCACTTGTCTTGCCTCTTTCTGCACCCCTCTAGCCCCTTTCTGCGCCCCTGTTACTTCTTTCTGCACTTCTCTTGCTTCTTTCTGTACCTCTCTTGCTTGTTTCTGCACCCATCTTGCCTCTTTTTGCACCCCTCCTCCCTCTTTCTGCACCGCTCTTGCCTCTTTCTGTACCTCTGTTGCTTCTTTCTGCACTTCTTTTGCTTCTTTATGTACCTCTCTTGCTTCTTTTTGCACCCCTGTTGTCTCTTTCTGCACTCATCTTCCCTCTTTCTGCACCTCTCTTGCCTCTTTCTGCACTTCTCTTGCTCCTTTCTGCACCTCTCTTGCTTCTTTATGCACCCTTCTTCCCATTTTTGCATGCCTCTTTCTGCAGTTCTCTTGCTATTTTCTGCACCTCTCTTGCCTCTTTCTGCACCTCACTTGCCTCTTTCTGCACTTCTCATGCTTCTTTCTACACCTCTGTTGCTTCTTTCAGCAATTCTCTTGCCTCTTTCTGCACTTCTCTTGCTTGTTTCTGCACCACTCTTGCGTCTTTCTGCACCTCTGTTGCCTCTCTCTGCACCTCACTTGCTTCTTTCTGCACCCCTCTTGCCTCTTTCTGCACCCCCTCCCCTCTTTCTGCACCTCTCTTGCCTCTTTCTCCACCTTTCCTGCCTGTTTCTGCACCTCTCTTGCTTCTTTCTTCACCTCTGTTGCTTCTTTCTGTCTTCTCTTGCCTCTTTCTGCACCCTTTGCGCCTCTTTCAGCTCCTCTGTTCCTTCTTTCTGCACTTCTCTTCCTTCTTTCTGCACCCCTCATGATTCTTTCTGTACCCATCTTGCCTCTTTGTGCACCTCTCCTACCTATTTCTGCACCCCTCTTGCCTCTTTTTGCACCTCTGTTGGTACTTTCTGCAATGCTCTTGCTTCTTTCTGCACCTCTTTTGCAAATTTCTCCACCCCTCATGCCTCTTTCTGCACCCCTCTTCCCTATTTCTCTACCTCTCTTGCCTCTTTCTGCACTTCTCTTGCTTCTTTATGCACTGCTCTTGCTTCTTTATTCACCTCTCTTGCAAATTTCAGTATCCCTCTTACCGCACCCCTGTTCCCTCTTTCTCTACCTTTCTTGCCTGTTTCTGCACCTCTCTTGCCTCTTTCGGCACCTCTGTTGCTTCTTTCTGCACTTCTCTTGCCTCTTTTTGCACCCCTCTTGCCTCTTTAAGCACCCCTGTTGCTTCTTTCTGCACTTCTCTTGCTTCTTTCTGTACCTCTCTTGCTTCTTTCTGCACCCATTATGCCTCTTTTTGCACCCTTCCTCCCTCTTTCTGCACCTCTCTTGACTCTTTCTGTATCTCTGTTGCTTCTTCCTGCACTTCTTTTGCCTCTTTCTGCACCTCTCTTGCTTCTTTCTGCACCCCTGTTGTCTCTTTCTGCACCCCCTCCCCTCTTTCTGCACCTCTCTTGCCTCTTTCTGCACCCCTGTTCCCTCTTTCTCCACCTTTCCTGCCTGTTTCTGCACCTCTCTTGCTTCTTTCTTCACCTCTGTTGCTTCTTTCTGTCTTCTCTTGCCTCTTTCTGCACCCTTTGCGCCTCTTTCAGCTCCTCTGTTCCTTCTTTCTGCACTTCTCTTCCTTCTTTCTGCACCCCTCATGATTCTTTCTGTATCCCTCTTGCCTCTTTGTGCACCTCTCCTACCTATTTCTGTACCCCTCTTGCCTCTTTTTGCACCTCTGTTGGTACTTTCTGCAATGCTCTTGCTTCTTTCTGCACCTCTTTTGCAAATTTCTCCACCCCTCATGCCTCTTTCTGCACCCCTCTTCCCTATTTCTCTACCTCTCTTGCTTCTTTCTGCACTTCTCTTGCTTCTTTATGCACTGCTCTTGCTTCTTTATTCACCTCTCTTGCAAATTTCAGTATCCCTCTTACCTCTTTCTGCACCCCTGTTCCCTCTTTCTCTACCTTTCTTGCCTGTTTCTGCACCTCTCTTGCCTCTTTCGGCACCTCTGTTGCTTCTTTCTGCACTTCTCTTGCCTCTTTTTGCACCCCTCTTGCCTCTTTAAGCACCCCTGTTGCTTCTTTCTGCACTTCTCTTGCTTCTTTCTGTACCTCTCTTGCTTCTTTCTGCACCCATCTTGCCTCTTTTTGCACCTTTCCTCCCTCTTTCTGCACCTCTCTTGACTCTTTCTGTAACTCTGTTGCTTCTTCCTGCACTTCTTTTGCCTCTTTCTGCACCTCTCTTGCTTCTTTCTGCACCCCTGTTGTCTCTTTCTGCACTCGTCTTCCCTCTTTCTGTACCTCTCATGCTTCTTTCTGCACTTCCCTTGCTACTTTCTGCACCCCTCTTGCTTTTTTATGCAGTTCTCTTGCTTTTTTCTACACCTCTGTTGCTTCTTTCAGTAATTCTCTCACCTCTGTGTGCACTTCTCTTGCTTGTTTCTGCACCTCTCTTGCCTCTCTCTGCACCTCACTTGCCTCTTTTTGCACTTCTCTTGCTTCTTTCTACACCTCTGTTTCTTCTTTCAGCAATTTTCTTGCCTCTTTCTGCACTTCTCTTGCTTGTTTCTGCACCTCTCTTGCGTCTTTCTGCACCTCTGTTGCCTCTTTCTGCACCTCACTTGCTTCTTTCTGCAACCCTCTTGCCTCTTTCTGCACCCCTCTCCCCTCTTTCTGAAACTCTCTTGCCTCTTTCTGCACCCCTAATCCCTCTTTATGCACCTTTCCTGCCTGTTTCTGCACCTCTCTTGCTTCTTTCTTTACCTCTGTTGCTTCTTTCTGCACTACTCTTGCCTCTTTCTGCACCCTTCGTGCCTCTTTCAGCACCTCTGTTGCTTCTTTCTGCACTTCTATTCCTTCTTTCTGCACCCCTCCTGCTTCTTTCTGTACTCCTCTTGCCTCTTTGTGCACCTCTCCTACCTATTTCTGCACCCCTCTTGCCTCTTTTGGCACCTCTGTTGGTTCTTTCTGCAATGCTCTTGCTTCTTTCTGTACCTCATTTGCAAATTTCTCCACCCCTCATGCCTCTTTCTGCATCCCTCTTCCCTATTTCTCTACCTCTCTTGCTTCTTTCTGCACTTCTCTTGCTTCTTTATGCACTGCTACTGCTTCTTTCATCACCTCTCTTGCAAATTTCAGTATCCCTCTTACCTCTTTCTGCACCCCTGTCCCCTCTTTCTGTACCTTTCTTGCCTGTTTCTGCACCTCCCTTGCCTCTTTCGGCACCTCTGTTGCTTCTTTTTGCACTTCTCTTGCCTCTTTATGCATTCCTCTTGCCTCTTTAAGCACCCCTGTTGCTTCTTTCTGTACCTCTCTTGCTTGTTTCTGCACCTCTCTTGCGTCTTTCTGCACCTCTGTTGCCTCTTTCTGCACCTCACTTGCCTCTTTCTGCACTTCTCTTGCTTCTTTCTACACCTCTGTTTCTTCTTTCAGCAATTCTCCTGCCTCTTTCTGCAATTCTATTGCTTGTTTCTGCACCTCTCTTGCGTCTTTCTGCACCTCTGTTGCCTCTTTCTGCACCTCACTTGCTACTTTATGCACCCCTCTTGCCTCTTTCTGCACCCCTCTTTCTGCACCTCTCTTCCCTCTTTCTGTACCCCTGTTCCCTCTTTCTGCACCTTTCCTGCCTGTTTCTGCACCTCTTTTGCAAATTTCTCCACCCCTCATGCCTCTTTCTGCACCCCTCTTCCCTATTTCTCTACCTCTCTTGCTTCTTTCTGCACTTCTCTTGCTTCTTTATGCACTGCTCTTGCTTCTTTATTCGCCTCTCTTGTAAATTTCAGTATCCCTCTTACCTCTTTCTGCACCCCTGTTCCCTCTTTCTCTACCTTTCTTGCCTGTTTCTGCACCTCTCTTGCCTCTTTCGGCACCTCTGTTGCTTCTTTCTGCACTTCTCTTGCCTCTTTTTGCACCCCTCTTGCCTCTATAAGCACCCCTGTTGCTTCTTTCTGCACTTCTCTTGCTTCTTTCTGTACCTCTCTTGCTTCTTTCTGCACCCATCTTGCCTCTTTTTGCACCCTTCCTCCCTCTTTCTGCACCTCTCTTGACTCTTTCTGTATCTCTGTTGTTTCTTCCTGCACTTCTTTTGCCTCTTTCTGCACCTCTCTTGCTTCTTTCTGCACCCCTGTTGTCTCTTTCTGCACTCGTCTTCCCTCTTTCTGTACCTCTCATGCTTCTTTCTGCACTTCCCTTGCTACTTTCTGCACCTCTCTTGCTTTTTTATGCAGTTCTCTTGCTTCTTTCTACACCTCTGTTGCTTCTTTCAGTAATTCTCTCACCTCTGTGTGCACTTCTCTTGCTTGTTTCTGCACCTCTCTTGCCTCTCTCTGCACCTCACTTGCCTCTTTTTGCACTTCTCTTGCTTCTTTCTACACCTCTGTTTCTTCTTTCAGCAATTTTCTTGCCTCTTTCTGCACTTCTCTTGCTTGTTTCTGCACCTCTCTTGCGTCTTTCTGCACCTCTGTTCCCTCTTTCTGCACCTCACTTGCTTCTTTCTACAACCCTCTTGCCTCTTTCTGCACCCCTCTCCCCTCTTTCTGAAACTCTCTTGCCTCTTTCTGCACCCCTAATCCCTCTTTATGCACCTTTCCTGCCTGTTTCTGCACCTCTCTTGCTTCTTTCTTTACCTCTGTTGCTTCTTTCTGCACTACTCTTGCCTCTTTCTGCACCCTTCGTGCCTCTTTCAGCACCTCTGTTGCTTCTTTCTGCACTTCTATTCCTTCTTTCTGCACCCCTCCTGCTTCTTTCTGTACCCCTCTTGCCTCTTTGTGCACCTCTCCTACCTATTTCTGCACCCCTCTTGCCTCTTTTGGCACCTCTGTTGGTTCTTTCTGCAATGCTCTTGCTTCTTTCTGTACCTCATTTGCAAATTTCTCCACCCCTTATGCCTCTTTCTGCATCCCTCTTCCCTATTTCTCTACCTCTCTTGCTTCTTTCTGCACTTCTCTTGCTTCTTTATGCACTGCTCCTGCTTCTTTCATCACCTCTCTTGCAAATTTCAGTATCCCTCTTACCTCTTTCTGCACCCCTGTTCCCTCTTTCTGTACCTTTCTGTACCTTTCTGTACCTTTCTTGCCTTTCTTGCCTTTCTTACCTCCCTTGCCTCTTTCGGCACCTCTGTTGCTTCTTTTTGCACTTCTCTTGCCTCTTTATGCATTCCTCTTGCCTATATAAGCACCCCTGTTGCTTCTTTCTGTACCTCTCTTGCTTGTTTCTGCACCTCTCTTGCATCTTTCTGCACTTCTCTTGCTTCTTTCTACACCTCTGTTTCTTCTTTCAGCAATTCTCCTGCCTCTTTCTGTAATTCTCTTGCTTGTTTCTGCACCTCTCTTGTGTCTTTCTGCACCTCTGTTGCCTCTTTCTGCACCTCACTTGCTACTTTATGCACCCCTCTTGCCTCTTTCTGCACCCCTCTTTCTGCACCGCTCTTCCCTCTTTCTGTACCCCTGTTCCCTCTTTCTGTACCTTTCCTGCCTGTTTCTGCACCTCTCTTGCCTCTTTCTGTACCTCTGTTGCTTCTTTCTGCACTTCTCTTGCCTCTTTCTGCACCCTTCGCACCTCTTTCAGCACCTCTGTTGCTTCTTTATGCACTTCTCTTCCTTCATTCTGCACCCCTCCTGCTTCTTTTGTAACCCTCTTGCCTCTTTGTGCACCTTTCCTACCTATTTCTGCACCCCTCTTGCGTCTTTTCGCACCTCTGTTGGTTCTTTCTGCACTGCTCTTGCTTCTTTCTGCAACTCTTTTGCAAATGTTTGCATCCCTCGTGCCTCTTTCTTCACCCCTCTTCCCTATTTCTCTACCTCTCTTGGTTCTTTCTGCACTTCTCTTTCTTCTTTCTGCACTGCTCTTGCTTCTTTCTGCACCTCTCTTGCAAATGTCTGTATCCCTCTTACCTCTTTCTGCACCCCTGTTCCCTCTTTCTGTACCTTTCTTGCCTGTTTCTGCACCTCTCTTTCCTCTTTCCGCACCTCTGTTGCTTCTTTCTGCACTTCTTTTGCCTTTTTCTGCACCCCTCTTGCCTCTTTAAGCACCTCTGTTGCTTCTTTCTGGACTTCTCTTGCTTCTTTCTGCACTCCTCTTGCCTCTTTCTGTACCCCTTTTGCCTCTTTGTGCACCTCTCCTGACTTTCTGCACCTCTCTTGCCTTTTTCTGCAGTTCTCTTGCCTCTTTGTGCACCTCTTTTACTTCTTTCTGCACTTCTCTCTCCTCTTTCTGCACCCCTCTTGCCTCTTTCTGCACCTCTGTTGCTTCTTTCTGCACTTCTATTGACTCTTTCTACACCTCTCCTGTTTCTTTCCGCACCCCTGTTGTCTCTTTCTGCACCCCTGTTTTCTCTTTCTGCACTCGTCTTCCCTCTTTCTACACCTCTCTTGCTTCTTTCTGCACTTCTCGTGCTTCTTTCTGTACCTCTCGTGCTTCTTTCCGCACCCTTCTTCCCTTTTTTGCATCCCTCTTGCCTCTTTCTGCTGTTCTCTTGACATTTTCTGCACCTCTCTTGCCTCTTTCTGCACCTCACTTGCCTCTTTCTGCACTTCTCTTGCTTCTTTCCACACCTCTGTTGCTTCTTTCAGCAATTCTCTTGCCTTTTTCTGCAATTCTCTTGCTTGTTCCTGCACCTCTCTTGTGTCTTTCTGCACCTCTGTTGCTTCTTTCTGCACCTCACTTGCTTCTTTCTGCACCTCTCTTGCCTCTTTCTGCACCCCTCTTTTCTCCTTCTGCACCTCTCTTGCCTCTTTCTGCACCCCTGTTCCCTCTTTCTGCACCTTTCCTGCCTGTTTCTGCACCTCTCTTGCTTCTTTCTGTACCTCTCTTGCTTTTTTCTGCACTTCTCTTGCTCTTTCTGCATCCTTCGCGCCTCTTTCAGCACCTCTGTTGCTTCTTTCTGCACTTCTCTTCCTTCTTCCTGCACCCCTCCTGCCTCTTTCTGTACCTCTCTTGCCTCTTTGTGTACCTCTCCTACCTTTTTCTGCACCCCTCTTGCCTCTTTTTTCATCTCTGTTGTTTCTTTCTGTACTTCTATTGCTTCTTTGTACACCTCTGTTGCTTCTTTCAGCAATTCTCTTGCCTCTTTCTGCACTTCTCTTCCTTCTTTCTGTACTCCTCCTGCCTCTTTCTGTACCTCTCTTGCCTCTTTGTGCACCTCTCCTACCTCTTTCTGCACCGTCTTGCCTCTTTTTGCACCTCTATTGGTTCTTTCTGCACTGCTCTTACCTCTTTCTGCACCTCACTTGCCTCTATCTGCACTTCTCTTGCTTCGTTCTACAGCTCTGTTGCTTTTTTCAGCAATTCTCTTGCCTCTTTCTGCACTTCCCTTGCTTGTTTCTGCACCTCTTTTGCATCTTTCTGCACCTCTGTTGCCTCTTTTTACCCCTCTCTTGCTTCTTTCTGCACCCCTCTTGCCTCTTTCTGCACCCCTCTCCCCTCTTTCTGCACCCCTCACCCCTCTTTCTCCACCTCACTTGCCTCTTTCTGCACCTCACTCTCTTCCTTCTGCACCTCTCTTTCCTCTTTATGCACTTCTCTTGCCTCTTTCTGCACTTCTCGAGCCTCTTTCTGTACCTCTCTTGCCTCTTTCTGCACCTAAAGTGCCTCTTTCTGCACTTCTCTAGCCTCTTTCTGCACTTATCTTGCCTCTTTATATACCTCTCTTGCCTCTTTCTGCACCTCTCTTGCCTCTTTCTGCTCCTCACTTGCTTCTTCCTGCATCTCTCTGGCCTCTTTCTGTACCTCTATTGCCTCTTTCTGCAACTCTGTTGCTTCTTTCTGCACTTCTCTTCCTTCTTTCTGCATCCCTCTTGCCTCTTTCTGTACCCTTCTTGCCTCTTTGTGCACCTCTCCTACCTCTTTCTGCACCCCTCTTGCCTCTTTCTGCACCTCTGTTGGTTCTTTCTGCATTGCTCTTGCTTTTATCTGCAACTCTTTTGCAAATTTCTGTATCCTCTTGCCTCTTTCTGCAAACCTGTTTCCTCTTTCTGCACCTTTCCTGCCTGTTTCTGCAACTCTCTTTACTCTAACTGCCGTTCTTTTGCCTCCTTCTGCACCTCTGGTGCTTCTTTCTGCACTTGTTTTGCCTCTTTCTGCACCCCTCTAGCCCCTTTCTGTACCCCTGTTGCTTCTTTCTGCACTCGCCTTGCCTCTTTTTGCACCCCTGCTCCCTCTTTCTGCACCTCTCTTGCCTCTTTCTGTACCTCTGTTGCTTCTTTCTGCACTCGCCTTGCCTCTTTCTGCACCTCTCTTGCTTCTTTCTGCACACCTGTTGTCTCTTTCTGCACTCGTCTTTGCTCTTTCTGCACCTCTCTTGCCTCTTTCTGTACTTCCCTTGCTCCTTTCTGCACCTCTCTTGCTTCTTTATGCACCCTTCTTTCCTTTTTTGCATCCCTCTTGCCATTTTCTGCAGTTCTCTTGCTATTTTCTGCACCTATCTTGCCTCTTTCTGCACCTCAGTTGCCTCTTTCTGTACTTCTCATGCTTCCTCCCACACCTCTGTTGCTTCTTGCAGCAATTCACTTGCCTCTTTCTGCACTTCTCTTCCTTGTTTCTGTACCACTCTTGCGTCTTTCTGCACCTCTGTTGCCTCTTTCTGCACCTCACTTGCTTCTTCTGCACCCCTCTTGCCTCTTTCTGTCCCCCTCCCCTCTTTCTGCACCTCTCTTGCCTCTTTCTGCACCCCTGTTCCCTCTTTCTCCTCCTTTCCTGCCTGTTTATGCACCTCTCTTGCTTCTTTCTTTACCTCTGTTGCTTCTTTCTGCACTTCTCTTCCCTCTTTCTGCACCCTTCGTTCCTCTTTCAGCGCTTCTGTTGCTTCTTTCTGCTCCCTCCTGCTTCTTTCTGTATCCCTCTTGCCTCTTTGTGCACCTCTCCTACCTATTTCTGCACCCCTCTTGCCTCTTTTTGAACCTCTGTTGTTTCTTTCTGCACTGCTCTTGCTTCTTTCTGCATCTCTTTTGCAAATTTCTGCATCCCTCATGCCTCTTTCTGCACCCCTCTTCCCTATTTCTCTACCCCTCTTGCTTCTTTCTGCACTTCTCTTGCTTCTTTCTGCACTGCTCTTGCTTCTTTCTTCACCTCTCTTGCCAATTTCAGTATCCTGAATACCTCTTTCTGCACCCCTATTCCCTCTTTCTGTACCTTTCTTGCATGTTTCTGCACCTCTCTTGCCTCTTTCGGCACCTCTGTTGCTTCTTTCTGCACTTCTTTTGCCTCTTTCTGCATCCCTCTTGCCTCTTTAAGCACCTCTGTTGCTTCTTTCTGGACTTCTCTTGCTTCTTTCTGCACCCCTCTTGCTTTTTTCTGTACCCCTTTAGCCTCTTTCTGCACCTCTCCTGACTCTTTCTGCACCTCTATTGCCATTTTCTGCAGTTCTCTTGCCTCTTTGTGCACCTCTTTTGCTTCTTTCTGCACTTCTCTCTCCTCTTTCTGTACCCCTCTTGCCTCTTTCTGCATGTCGGTTGCTTTTTTCTGCACTTCTATTGCCTCTTTCTGCACCTCTCCTGCTTCTTTCTGCACCGCTGTTGTCTTTTTCTGCACCCCTGTTGTCTCTTTCTGCACACGTCTTCCCTCTTTCTGCACCTCTCTAGCTTCTTTCTTTACTTCTCTTGCTTCTTTCTGCACCTCTCTTGCTTCTTTCCGCACCCTTCTTCTCTTTTTTGCATCCCTCCTGCCTCTTTCTGCTGTTCTCTTGCCATTTTATGCACCTCTCTTGCTTGTTTCTGCACCTCTCTTGCGTCTTTCTGCACCTCTGTTGCCTCTTTCTGCACCTCACTTGCTTCTTTCTGCACCCCTCTTGCCTCTTTTTGCACCCCTCTTTTCTCTTTCTGCACCTCTCTTGCCTCATTCTGCACCCCTGTTCCCTCTTTCTACATCTTTCCTGCCTGTTTCTGCACTTCTCTTGTATCTTTCTGTACCTTTGTTGCTTTTTTCTGCACTTCTCTTGCTCTTTCTGCACCCTTTGCGCATCTTTCAGCACCTCTGTTTCTTCTATCTGCCCTTCTCTTCCATCTTTCTGCACCCCTCCTGCCTCTTTCTGTACCTCTCTTGCCACTTTGTGCACCTCTCCTACCTTTTTCTACACCCCTCTTGCCTCATTTTGCACCTCTGTTGGTTCTTTCAGCAATTCTCTTGCCTGTTTCTTCATTTCTCTTCCATTTTTCTGTACCCCTCCAGCCTCTTTCTGTACCTCTCTTGTCTCTTTGTGCACTTCACCTACCTCTTTTTGCACCCCTCTTGCCTCTTTTTGTACCTCTATTGGTTCTTTTTGCACTGCTCTTGCTTCTTTCTGCAGCCTACTTGCCTCTTTCTGCACTTCTCTTGCTTCTTTATACACCTCTGTTGCTTCTTTCAGCAATTCTATTGCCTCTTTCTGCACTTCTCCTGCTTGTTTCTGCACCTCTCTTGCGTCTTTCTGCACCACTTTTGCCTCTTTCTGCACCTCACTTGCTTCTTTCTGCACCCCTCCTGCCTCTTTCTGCACCTTTCTCCCATCTTTATGCACCTCTCTTGCCTCTTTCTGCACCCCTGTTCTCTCTTTCTGCACCTTTCCTGCCTTTTTCTGCACCTCTCTTGCCTCTTTCTGTACCTCTGTTGCTTTTTTCTGCACTTCTCTTGCTCTTTCTGCACCCTTCGCGCCTCTTTCAGCACCTCTGTTGCTTCTTTCTGTACTTCTCTTCCTTCTTTCTGCACCCCTCCTGCCTCTTTCTGTACCCCTCTTGCCTCTTTGTGCACATCTCCTACCTTTTTCTGCACCCCTCTTGCCTCTTTTTGCACCTTTGTTGGTTCTTTCTGCACTGTTCTTGCTTCTTTCTGCACGTCACTTGCCTCTTTCTGTACTTCTATTGCTTCTTTCTACACCTCTGTTGCTTCTTTCAACAATTCTCTTGCCTCTTTCTGCACTTCTCTTCCTTCTTTCTGCACCCCTCCTGCCTCTTTCTGTACCTCTCTTGCCTCTTTGTGCACCTCTCCTACCTCTTTCTGCACCCCTCTTGCCTCTTTTTGCACCTCTGTTGGTTCTTTCTGCACTGCTCTTTCTTCTTTTTGCACCTCACTTTCCTCTTTCTGCACTTCTCTTGCTTCTTTCTACACTTCTGTTGCTTCTTTCAGCAATTCTCTTGCCTCTTTCTGGACTTCTCTTGCTTGTTTCTGCACCTCTTTTGCGTCTTTCTGCACCTCTGTTGCCTCTTTCTGCACCTCACTTGCTTCTTTCTGTACCCCTCTTGCGTCTTTTTGCATCCCTCTCCCCTCTTTCTGCACCTCTCTTGCCTTTTTCCGCACCCCTGTTCCCTCTTTCTGCACCTTTCCTGCCTGTTTCTGCACCTCTCTTGCCTCTTTCTGTACTTCTGTTGATTCCTTCTGCACTGCTCTTGCTTCTTTCTGCACCTCACTTGCCTCTTTCTGCACTTCTCTTGCTTCTTTCTGCATCTCTGTTGCTTCTTTAAGCAATTCTCTTGCCTCTTTCTGCACTTCTCTTGCTTGTTTCTGCACCTCTCTTTTGTCTTTCTGTACCTCTGTTGCGTCTTTCTGCACTTCACTTGCTTCTTTCTGCACCTCTCTTGCCTCTTTCGGCACCTCTGTTGCTTGTTTCTGCACTTCTCTTGCCTCTTTCTGCACCTCTGACTTAGAGGTAGTTTTAATCCCCCTGCCCTATTATGTACTAGGGCCTTACAGGGTAGGTCATGCCAATCACAGGGGTACCCCAACCCATAGTGTAGCCTAGTGTATGTAGGTGTGTTTTCTGTATTCTAAGTGTCTTTCAGCATAGCACTGGCTGAGGGCCTGGTTAGTCAGAGTCACTTACCATCAGTACCAGTCAGCAAAAAGTTGAGGGCACAGGATGACTTTGCAACAAGGCCTCTTTCTGCCCCTCTGTTGGTTCTTTCTGCATATCTCTTGCTTCTATCTGCACCTTTCTTCCTCTTTCTGCACATGTCCTACCTATGTAGGCATAGTTAGAAATTAGCTTTTAAAAAACCTTAGAAATTCACTGAAAAAACCACAGGTTTCAGGGAAGTTATAGTTAGAAATTAGCATTTAAAATCCTTTGAAATTCACTGAAAAAATCATACGTTTCAGGGACGTTATAGTTAGAAATTAGCATTTAAAAACACCTTACAAATTCGCTGAAAAAACCACAGGTTTCAGGAATGTTATAGTTAGTTGGACATTTCACTCGTACAAAACCAGAGAAATGCACTGCTGATGACGTCACATATTACATCATTCATGACATGGTCAGTGACATCACTGATGACATCTCAAATGACATCACTGATGACATCATCCACATGATAATCTGATGCACCTCCTCACACCCTAATTTAACCTTTGATACACCCACTCTAAAATACAGACTACCATTTTCGAAACCATAGACACACCAATACCAGTTACTACATACCCACTCACTGATTCCTAGGTCTACACACACATCCACTCATTCACCCATACAGTCACTCATACATGCAGTCACTCATCAATACAGCACTATCATATGCACTCATGCACCTATACAGACACTCACACACCGCCACTCATCCATAGAGTTACTCACACAACTAGTCAGTCATGCAAAGAATCAATCACACTCCATTTACTCACCTATACAGTTATTCACATACCACCTCACTTATTCATACAGATACTAACACATACTTACTCTCTTATATAATCACTGATACAAGCGCACACTCATCCATACAGCCACTCTCACAATCACTCACTCTCACATATAGTCATTTATATACTCCAACACCCACATATACTGCCTTTCACATATGTAGTTACTCACACATGTACCACTGAGACATCCATTCACTCACCCACACACCCATACACACACTCACCCACCCATACAGCCCTTCACAGATGCACTCTTGAACCCATATACCCAGTGAATCACCCACTCACACATCTATGCACAGAGACACACACCCCCCACCCACCCACACAGACACTCAGGCACCCATACAGATACTCAGACAACCAATCACTAACCCATATAGACACTCATGTAGCTACTCACCAACCCATGCAGAAGCTGACACACCAACTGACAGACTGATACAGACATTCACACAGTTTAGTCACTAACCCATGCATTCAGTAAGACACGTTTAATCACTCACTTATGCAGTCAGTCACGCACCTACTAAATCATCCATTCAGACACTTATACACCCACTCATTCTTCAATACACCTTGGCATATATGTATATAAAACATATTTAAACTTTACAGAAACACACAGTCACTGGATGATGTCATCAGTGATGTCATTTGAGATATCATCAATGATGTCATCAGTGATGTCACTGACCATGTAATGAATGATGTAATATGTGACGTCATCAGCAGTGCATTGCGGGGGTGCGAGTTATAGTTAGCTCAACTAACTATAACAGCCGAATTTCTCTGGTTTTGTACGAGTAAAATGTCCAACTAACTATAACGTCCCTGAAACCTGTGGTTTTTTCACTGAATTTGTAAGGTTTTTTAAATGCTAATTTCTAACTATAATGTCCCTGAAACCTATGTTTTTTTAGTGAATATATATATATATATATATATATATATATATATATATATATATATATATATATATATATATTCTGCTCCAAAGGTTGTCCACCTGGTGAGTAGCACTCGATCAGCAGCTTTGTTTATGATAGGTAGGGATGAGAATCCGCTTGTAGAAGCTGCTCCATAATGGAAATGCCTGACGCGTTTCGAAGCTCCATATGCTTTTCTTCAGAGGCTTGAACGGAGACAGTGTGTGCAAACGCTGAACCCACTTCGCCATTTTCATATTGCACACCCACCAATGGGAAGCTCGAATGAGACTGTGCATTGTGGGAAATGTGGTCCGGATAGCACACAAATCTTGTCCTGTATGGACCCTGTCATTTGAGATGTCATCAGTGATGTCATCAGTGATGTCACTGACCATGTCATGAGTGATGTAATATGTGACGTCATCAGCAGTGCATTGCGGGGCGCGAGTTATAGTTACCTGAACTAACTATAACGGGGGAATTTCACGGGTTTTGTACGAGTGCAATGTCCAACTAACTATAACTGTCCCTAAAACCTTATGGTTTTTTCAGTGAATTTCTAAGGTTTTTTAAATGCAAATTTCTAACTATAACGTGTCTGAAACCTATGGTTTTTTCAGTGAATTTCAAAGGTTTTTTAAATGCTAATTCCTAACTATAACATGTCTGAAACCTATGGTTTTTTTCATTGAATTTCAAAGGTTTTGTAAATGACAATTTTTAAATGTATTAATTGTTATATTTATTTTTTTGATACTGATTTACTACATTTTTTTAAACTATTTATTTTTAGATATTTTATTTTTTAAATTACATTGTAATTACATTATACATTACATTACAAAATATACTTTCTCAGAATGAATTACTTTTGTTTAAATACTTTGCAAATAGGCAATAGACTTTTAAGTACAGTAGTTACAGTTGTTGCAATGGGCAACACAATTTCAAACACAATGCAACATTGAGCTCAATGTGAATTTCAAGTTAAATGCAATTAGTTACTTTATGGATTACTTTTTCTAACCACAGGACTGGATCCTAGATTCAGTCCTGGGACATCTCCTGTAAACAGTTGAGTAAAAGCATTTTGGTTACAGTAGTGATTTTTAAGGAATATTATTGTATTTTAAAAGTTGACCTTTTCACATAGAATCACCAATGTTATCCTACGGGAGGAAATTCACTTAGCAGGTAAGTAGTGTTATCGTTACTTTTTCTTACTCAGTGGTGGATCCTGGATCCAGCACTGGTGCATCTCCTGTAAACAGTTGAAAGAATGCGTTTAAGTCATACAGACGATTTTTAAGGAATATTTGTAGTTTGTGAAAATCGACACTTTGAAACTTTTCAGCTGAAAACCAGACAATGGATTCCTATGGAAGAAAATATAAGTTACTGGTAAGTACGGTTAAAATTACTTTTCAGGATCTGTACTGGGCTCAAAGATGCAGCCGTTTTGGCCCTGTGACCTCATTCCCCAGGGCCAAGCATTTAAAAAAAATATATATATTTGAGCCAGGGGGCTGAGCGGCCCCCTCACAGGCCAATTTCAGCCCTGGGGACCCCATCCTACAGAGCCTGCCCACTTCTTTATTTTTTTTAAATTCTAAAACAGGGATTTAAAGTGGGTGCCTCCAGGGCACTCACTCACCACTGGAACCACGGGGGAGCCGCAAAGCCCCCGCAGTCCTGGCTCCACCCGTCCAGCGGAAGCCAGCTTTGCTTTTGGACAGAGGGAACTGCTGAACATGCAGCTAACTCTGTCAAAAAGCAATTCTGCTCTGCTTCCAGCAAGCAAGAGCATTTTTAATGCTTTCACTTGCTGAAAATGGAGCATCGTTTCCTATGGCTTGGCGGGAATGGTGAAGCTCCCGCCAAGCCATAGCAAACAGCTATGTCATGGTATGGGCACCCCGGGACAAAGCAGGAGCCAGCTCTGGGGATGACGGTTCCCAGGGCCATCTATAGCTCCAGGAAGAGGGCTGCGCGCCCCCCTCCTTTTTTTTTGAATTTTCCACAGTGAGGTGGTGGTCCCCGGGGCTGCGAGGGGCCACATGGCCCTCCCCACATTCAATGTAAGTAAAGCCCCGTGGAGGTGGCACCCTGGGGCTGGGAGGGTCCGAGTGGCCCCCCCATTAATTAAAGTTAAAGCCCTGGGGAGGTGGATCCTAGGCGGTTGTGCGCCCTGCATTTTTTAGTGTAAAGCTCCAGGGAGGAGGCGGTCCCTCGGTCTGGGAGGGGGTCCGAGACCCCCACCATTTACTTAGTAAACAAGCCCCTTGGAGGTGGGTGACTCTGAGCTTATGGCACCCCCTGCATAATTCAAAACAAAAACCCTGAGAAGGAGGTGATCCACGGGGTTTATTTAAACCATAGGAGGGAGGCCCCATGCGGCCCCCTCCTTCATTTTTCATATGCCCCCGGGATTTGGCCCACCCAGGGTCATCTTTTAAAAGACGCGCAGGAGCCAGCGCATCTTTTTCAAAAAATGTTGCCTTGGATCTGCGGGTCCACCCATGAATTTGTGGCAAAATTGAATTAAAAAAGACACTTAGAACTCCCGACGGGGTCCCTGTGGGACCCCCCACCACTTCTTGGGTTAGGGTATTCCCACCCCTTTTCTTTATTTTTTACTTTTTTTGTGGGACTCAGCTTCAAGCCGTGCCCCAAGATGTCTGCAAACACTTCCTGGTTTAAGTGTTGGCATCCAATCAAATTTCAATAAGGTCAGCAAGTCCACTGCAAAGACTTGCGTCCCCAGATATCTATATTTTTTTAACTTAAATATCTCTGAAACTACTGAGCAAATTAACACCAAATTAGAAAAACACGCTTTTTGGAACAACATCTAGCTTTCTGCAAAATTTGGTGTAATTCCCTTCAGCTGTTTGGGCTGTATTCGTGTTCAAAAACTGAAAAATCCCCAAAGACATGACATGGGGAAAACACATTTTGGGACCCCCCTTTTTTCTTGGCCCTCACTTGATAGATCACCCCGAAACTTTCAACACAGCAGCTGAACCAAAAAGGGGAAGTTTTTATAAAATGTTCGTGAAGATTCGTCAAGCGGTTGCAAAGTTATTGGCAAAACAAAAAATACATATATATATATATATATATATATTCACTGAAAAAACCATAGGTTTTAGGGACAGTTATAGTTAGTTGGACATTGCACTCGTACAAAACCCGTGAAATTCCCCCGTTATTGTTAGTTCAGGTAACTATAACTCGCGCCCCCGCAATGCACTGCTGATGACGTCACATATTACATCACTCATGACATGGTCAGTGACATCACTGATGACATCACTGATGACATCTCAAATGACATCACTGATGACATCATGCAGTGACTGTGTGTTTCTGTAAAGTTGAAATATGTTTAATATATATAGGGAAAGGCGTATTGAAGAATGAGTGGGTGTATAAGTGTCTGAATGGATGATTTAGTAGGTGCGTGACTGACTCTATAAGTGAGTGATTAAACGTATCTTACTGAATGCATGGGTTAGTGACTAAACTGTGTGAATGTCTGTATCCGTGTGTCTGTTGGTGTGTAAGCGGCTCATGGGTTTGTGAATAGCTACATGAGTGTCTATATGGGTTATTGATTTGTTGTCTGAGTATCTGTATGGGTGCCTGATTGTTTGTGTGGGTGGGGTGTGTGTGACTCTGAGCATAGATGTGTGAGTGGGTGATTCACTGGGTGCATTGTTTCAAGAGTGCATCTGTGATGGACTGTATGGGTGGGTGAGTGTGTGTATGGGTGTGTTAGTGAGTGAATGTATATCTCAGTGTTACATGTGTGAGTAACTACATATGTGAAAAGTAGTATATATGTGTGTTGGAGTACATAATTGGCTACAAATGAGAGTGTGTTATTGTGAGAGTGGCTGTATGGATGAGTGTGTGCTTGTATCATTGATTGTATAAGAGCGTAAGAATGTGCTAGTATTTATATGAGTAATTGAGCTTGTGTGTGTATAACTGTACATCTGAGTAAATGGGAGTGTGATTAATTATTTGCATGACTGACTAGGTGTGTGAGTACCTCTATGGATGAGTGGCGGTGTGTGAGTGTCTATATAGGTGTATGAGTGCATATGATAGTCCTGTACTGAGTGACCGTAAGTATGAGTGACTGTACGGGTGAGTGAGTGGATGTGTGTGTAGACCTAAGAATCAGTGAGTGGGTATGTAGTTATTGGTGTTGGAGTGTCTATGGTTTTGAGAATGGTAGTGTGTAATTTAGAGTGGGTGTATCAAAAGTTATATTAGGGTGTGAGAAGATGCATGAAATTTTCACACGGATGATGTCATCAGTGATGTCATTTGAGATGTCATCATGATGTCATCAGTGATGTCATCAGTGATGTCACTGACCATGTCATGAGTGATGTAATATGTGACGTCATCAGCAGTGCATTGCGGGGGCAATTACATTATACATTACATTACAAAAAATACTTTCTCAGAATGAATTACTTTAGTTTAAATACTTTGCACATAGGCAATAGACTTTTAAGTACAGTAGTTACAGTTGTTGCAATGGGCAACACATTTTCAAACACAATGCAACATTCAGCTCAATGTGAATTTCTAGTTAAATGCAATTAGTTACTTTATGGATTACTTTTTCTAACCACAGGACTGGATCCTAGATTCAGTCCTGGCACATCTCCTGTAAACAGTTGAGTAAAAGCGTTTTGGTTACACTCGTGATTTTTAAGGAATATTATTGTATTTTAAAAGTTGACACTTAGAAACTTTTTCTCATAGAATGACCAATGTTATCCTATGGAAGGAAATTCACTTAGGAGGTAAAAACTGTTATCGTTACTTTTTGTTACTCAGTGTTGGATCCTGGTTCCAGCACTGGTGCATCTCCTGTAAACAGTTGAAAGAATGCGTTTAAGTCATACAGGCGATTTTTAAGGAATATTTGTAGTTTGTGAAAATCGACACTTTGAAACTTTTCTGCTGAAAACCAGACAATGGATTCCTATGGAAGAAAATATCAAGTTACTGGTAAGTACGGTTAAAATTACTTTTCAGGATCAGTGCTGGGCTGAAAGATGCAGCACTGAGGTTCTCTCCTGATAACAGGTGAGTAAATTGGAATTCGTACTTTCGGCTGATTTTAGAGGAATATTATAAAGTTCCAAAACTCCACACTTAGAAGAATTTCCAAGTGAAACCAGTCAATGTTAGCCTATGGAAGGAAATTCAAGTTACTGGTAAGTACGGTTAAAATTACTTTTGAGGACCAGTACTGGGCTGAAAGATGCAGCACTGAGGTCTCTCCTGATAACAGGTGAGTAAATCGGAATTCGGATTTCGGCTGATTTTAGAGGAATATTTGTAAAGTTTCAAAAATCAACACTTAGAAACTTTTTCAGCAAAAAGCAGGCAATGATATCCTATGGAAGGAAATTCAAGTTACTGGTAAGTACGGTTAAAATTACTTTTGAGGATCAGTACTGGGCTGAAAGATGCAGCACTGAGGTCTCTCCTGATAACAGGTGAGTAAATCGGAATTCGTATTTCGGCTGATTTTAGAGGAATATTTTAAAGTTCCAAAACTCCACACTTAGAAGAATTTCCAAGTGAAACCAGTCAATGTTAGCCTATGAAGGAAATTCAAGTTACCGGTAAGTACGGTTAAAATTACTTTTCAGGACCAGTACTGGGCTGAAAGATGCAGCACTGAGGTCTCTCCTGATAACAGGTGAGTAAATCGGAATTCGTATTTCGGCTGATTTTAGAGGAATATTTTAAAGTTCCAAAACTCCACACTTAGAAGAATTTCCAAGTGAAACCAGTCAATGTTAGCCTATGGAAGGAAATTCAAGTTACTGGTAAGTACGGTTAAAATTACTTTTCAGGACCAGTACTGGGCTAAAAGATACAGCACTGAGGTCTCTCCTTATAACAGGTGAGTAAATCGGAATTCGTATTTCGGCTGATTTTAGAGGAATATTTGTATGTTTCAAAAATCAACACTTAGAAACTTTTTCAGCAAAAAGAAGGCAATGATATCCTATGGAAGGAAATTCAAGTTACTGGTAAGTACGGTTAAAATTACTTTTGAGGATCAGTACTGGGCTGAAAGATGCAGCACTGAGGTCTCTCCTGATAACAGGTGAGTAAATCGGAATTCGTATTTCGGCTGATTTTAGAGGAATATTTTAAAGTTCCAAAACTCCACACTTAGAAGACATTTCCAAGCGAAACGCAGGCAATGATAGCCTATGGAAGGAAATTCAAGTTACTGGTAAGTACGGTTAAAATTACTTTTGAGGACCAGTACTGGGCTGAAAGATGCAGCACTGAGGTCTCTCCTGATAACAGGTGAGTAAATCGGAATTCGTATTTCGGCTGATTTTAGAGGAATATTTTAAAGTTCCAAAACTCCACACTTAGAAGAATTTCCAAGTGAAACCAGTCAATGTTAGCCTATGAAGGAAATTCAAGTTACCGGTAAGTACGGTTAAAATTACTTTTCAGGACCAGTACTGGGCTGAAAGATGCAGCACTGAGGTCTCTCCTGATAACAGGTGAGTAAATCGGAATTCGTATTTCGGCTGATTTTAGAGGAATATTTTAAAGTTCCAAAACTCCACACTTAGAAGAATTTCCAAGTGAAACCAGTCAATGTTAGCCTATGGAAGGAAATTCAAGTTACTGGTAAGTACGGTTAAAATTACTTTTCAGGACCAGTACTGGGCTAAAAGATACAGCACTGAGGTCTCTCCTTATAACAGGTGAGTAAATCGGAATTCGTATTTCGGCTGATTTTAGAGGAATATTTGTATGTTTCAAAAATCAACACTTAGAAACTTTTTCAGCAAAAAGAAGGCAATGATATCCTATGGAAGGAAATTCAAGTTACTGGTAAGTACGGTTAAAATTACTTTTGAGGATCAGTACTGGGCTGAAAGATGCAGCACTGAGGTCTCTCCTGATAACAGGTGAGTAAATCGGAATTCGTATTTCGGCTGATTTTAGAGGAATATTTTAAAGTTCCAAAACTCCACACTTAGAAGAATTTCCAAGTGAAACCAGTCAATGTTAGCCTATGAAGGAAATTCAAGTTACCGGTAAGTACGGTTAAAATTACTTTTCAGGACCAGTACTGGGCTGAAAGATGCAGCACTGAGGTCTCTCCTGATAACAGGTGAGTAAATCGGAATTCGTATTTCGGCTGATTTTAGAGGAATATTTTAAAGTTCCAAAACTCCACACTTAGAAGAATTTCCAAGTGAAACCAGTCAATGTTAGCCTATGGAAGGAAATTCAAGTTACTGGTAAGTACGGTTAAAATTACTTTTCAGGACCAGTACTGGGCTAAAAGATACAGCACTGAGGTCTCTCCTTATAACAGGTGAGTAAATCGGAATTCGTATTTCGGCTGATTTTAGAGGAATATTTGTATGTTTCAAAAATCAACACTTAGAAACTTTTTCAGCAAAAAGAAGGCAATGATATCCTATGGAAGGAAATTCAAGTTACTGGTAAGTACGGTTAAAATTACTTTTCAGGACCAGTACTGGGCTGAAAGATGCAGCACTGAGGTCTCTCCTGATAACAGGTGAGTAAATCGGAATTCGTATTTCGGCTGATTTTAGAAGAATATTTGCACAATGGTGAAGGGAGGGGCGGGGCCTGAGGTGACATCTGTGCAAACGCGCCCCGTGGCGCGTTTTAAGTTGGGGGATTAAGTCCCCTTGAATCCTGAGGGTCCCTAGGGGCCAACTAGCCCACCAGGAACCTCCAATATGCGCCAGGGGCTGCGTTGCAGAGACGTGTAGAGAGGCCACACCCTTTTACACCTCTCTGCAACGCAGCTCTGTGGCGCTTTCTGGATGTACCTGTTGGGCTAGTTGGCCCCCAGGGACACTCAGGATTGAAGGGGATTTAATTCCCCATCTTAAAACGCACCACGGGGCCTGTTTGCACACATGTCACCTGAAGCCCCGCCCTCTCCCTTCACCACTGTGCAAACGCGCCCCGTGGCGCGTTTTAAGTTGGGGGATTAAGTCCCCTTGAATCCTGAGGGTCCCCGGAGTCCAACTAGCCCACCATATACCTCCAAAAGCGCCACAGAGCTGCGTTGCAGAGAGGTGTAAAAGGGGCGTGGCCTCTGTACACCTCTCTGCAAGGCAGCCCCTGGCGCATACTGGAGGTTCCGGGTGGGCTAGTTGGCCCCAGGGACCCCCAGTATTCAAGGGGATTCGTTCTCTGCAAACGCGCCAGGGGGCGCGTTTGCAGAGTGGTGAAGGAAGGGGGCGGGGCCTGCGGGCCCGATCGTTTAAAAAAAAAAAAAAAAAATGTTGTCCCCTGAAGGGGGCTGTGTGGCCCCCTTCCTTTTTTTCTTTTTTGGGCCCTGGGGACCCCATCCCCCAGGGCCTTACCCCTTTTTTTAAATTACAAAAAAAAAAACGGGAAGGGGCCGCGTGGCCCCCTTCCCTGGGCCTGTATTGGCCCCGGGACCCCATCCCCGGGGCATGGCCTCTATATTTATTATTTTGAGGGGGGCAGCGTGGCCCCCTCCTCTGGCCATTTTAAGGCCCCGGGGACCCCATCCCCGGGGCCGGCCTTTCCATTTAAAAAAAATAAATAATAATTCTCTTTTTGGGGAGGGGGGCCGCGTGGCCCCCTCCCGGGCCACTACTTGCCCCGGGGACCCCATCCCCCGGGCTGGCCCTCTCCGTTGGGGACTGTGGGGGTCCCCAATCCCCCACAGTCCCGCCGGCTCCCCGCGTCCCTTGGGAGCCGGCATTGCTTTCCACATGGGGAGCTGCTAAGATGCAGCTCCCCATGTGGAAAGCTATCTGCTTTGGATATTGGAAGAGAGAGCAGGTTTCCCTGCTCTCTCTTCCAATATCCAAGCAGTTTGCTATGGCAGGACGGGAGCCGCGAGGCTCCCGTCCTGCCATAGCAAACTACAGTGTCCCGGGGTAGGCACCCCGGGACACTGCAGGAGCCGGCCCTGGGGGTGGTGGTCCCCAGGGCCATCAAGGGCTCCAGGAGGGGGGCCGCGCGGCCCCCTCCCATTCAGTACACAGCCCCGGGGAGGTGGTGGTCCCCGGGCTCTGGGGTCCGTAACGGACCCCCATATTAAAATGTTTAGTGCCCCGGGGAGGTGGCGGTCCTCGGGCGTGTGGGGGCTGGAGCCCCCCACACAGGTTTTATAATGTATAAAAAAAAGCCCCGGGGAGGTGGTGGTCCCCGGGGCTGCAAGAGGGCTCAGAGCCCTCCCGCACCATTTTAAAAAAAAGCCCCGGGGGTGGCGGTCCCCGGGCTTGGGGGCCCTTTGAGGCCCCCCACACATTAAATTATCCCCCCCACCATGCCCCCGGGACTTGGCCCACCCGGGGCCACTACATCGAAGCGCGGGAGCCCGCGCTTCGATTTTTCTCGGCAGGATTCGCGCACCCTGAGCGCATCCTGCCGATTTTTTTTAAAAAAAAATTATTATTTTTTGCCCAGGGGGTCCTTGTGGGACCCCCTGAGCAAACCTAGGGGGTCAGGGTGTTTCTACCCTGCTCCCTTTGTGCGCTTTGCGCACTTGTTTCTGTCCCTCGGTTCTACCGAGGGATAAATGGCTGCCAACATTTCCTGAATCGGAATGTTGACAGCCAATTAACATGCAGCTCGTGATCGGGACGGTGCTCGCAGGGTGCGCTGAGGGTACGCGGACCCTACTTGGCCATAGATATCACTAACTTTTTACTTTTCATTTTCTCAGCAACTACTGAACGGATTTACACCATTTAACAAAAAGGGTTCTTTCTGAACCAAGAACTACCTGTTTGCCAAATTTGGTGTAATTCCGTTCAGCAGTTCGGGCTGTAGCCGTGTCTAAAGTTTCCTATGGAAAAATGCATGGGGAAAACGCGTTTTGGGACCCCCTTTTTTCTCGACCCCGCTTGACGAATCCCCCGAGACTTTCAGGGTAGGAGCGGACCGGAGCGGGCCACAAAGTTTGAAAATTTTGCGAAGATACGTCAACCGGCAAGAGAGTTATTTCAAATAGAATGTCGCGGATTTCCTATGGATAATAGGTTGTAACTATAACTATCTACTGGCGACCGCCAGTAGATAATATGGATATATATTTATATATATGGATATTAATGTATATATTCAATGAAAAAACAAAGGTTAAAGTAACGTTATAGTTAGGTGAAGTAATCAGAAACAATGTTACGTTTTCAACTTCAAAAACCATTTAAATTCACCAGATACAGTTATTTCAAGTAGCTATAACTCGTGCCCTAAGATAACTGTAACTCGTGCCCCCACCATGCACAGTTTTCTCGTAAACGATTTCACTGCAAATGTTACAGTGATAATATCAATGATGTCATAGAAGATGTCATGATGATGTAATATGTGGGGTAATTAGCAGTGTATGGTGAGGGCGCATGTATCATGACCTTCGGGCACAAGTTATAATTACTTGAGATAACTATAACCAGTGAATTTCTGTGGTTTTTAGAGTTTAAAACATTATGTTGTTATTGACCATTTCACCTAACTATAATGTTACTGTAACATTTGTTTTTTTCAGTGAATTTCTAGGGTTTTGTTAGCGTGAAGTAATATTTAATTACCATATGCAAATCCAACCGCCTGTTGTGCACCTCCTTTGGCCGTGCACGGCGGGGGTTGGCTGCAGGGCCGGGCCTATGGCCAGGCTCTGTGGCCAGCCCCCTTATGCAGGCAACCCATTGCTGCGCACAGCCTTCAGCTATGCACAGTGGTGGGCTGGGCACAGGGCCTAGCCTGTGGCCAGGCCCTGTGGCCAACCCGTACACTGTGCAGGGCCTTTTGCCGTGCACAGTGGGAGGTTTGCCACAAGGCCTGGGCTGGGCTCCCCAGGACACAGCATGTGAGCCAGCCCCGGGGGTTGGGCTCCCTGGGGCCCCTAATGGTTCAGGGAGGGGGTTCTCCTCCCCTAAAAAGCACATCAGGCCCTGGGAAATGGGGTCCCCAGGGTGGAAGCAGCCCAGGGAGGGGACCACTTGCCCCCTCCCTCTAACAAATACTTTGAGCACTAGGGGATAGGGCCCCATCGCCTAAAACAGCCCGGGGACAGGGGCCAAATGACCCATCCCCAAAAAAAATACATTGAGCTTCGGGGGATGAAGTACCCAGGGGGAAAATGTCCTGGGGTGGGGGTCCATGCATGTCCCTCCCCCCAAAAATAAAAAGCTTAGTTTTCCCTGGCCATAGCCCACCCCTGGGGGTTCAGAAAAGAAGCACAGGAAACTGTGCTTCTTTTAAAAAAATATTTTGCGATGGATTTTTGGATTCTCTGCGAATTCACAGCAAAATTGAAAAGGCCTAGGGGGTATCTGTACCCTGCCCTCTTATGACTTTTTTTGCATTTTGTTTCTGACTCAGGACCAAGTCCTAAGATAGCTGTCACCACCTCCTGGATGAGGAGGTGGCAGCCAATCAGATCTCACTGGGAAATGCGTCAGCTCTGCGGATCCTCCGCAGCCTGAAATTTACACTTTTTTTTAACCTTAAATTCTCCAGAATTATTGAACGAATTTACACCAAAACACTTAAGCACTCTTTCTGGTTCAAGACCTAGCTTTCTGACAAATTTGGTGTAAATCCGTTCAGCAGTTTAGGCTGTACCTACTTACTTACCTATGCCTACTACCCCTTCTGGGGTATAGGCCATCAAGCAGGACTCTCCTGTCATCGCTGTCCTTGGCTTTTCATTCAATCTGACTCCAGGTGAACCCATCTCCTTGCAGTCAGCCTCAAGGCCTCGGCGCCAGGTATTTCTTGGCCTTCCTATTTACCCTCGAGGGTTCCAGGTCAGGGCTTGCTTGGTGGTGTTTGATGCAGGCTTACAGAGGGTGTGACCTATACAGCGCCAGCGTATTTTCATGATTTCTTCATGAGCAGGGAGTTGGAAAGTCTGCTGCCATACGTCATTGTTGCTGATGGTGTTTGGCAAGCAGATTTGGGGGATTTTCCTCAGACAGTTGTTGATGAAGGTCTGGACTTTGTTGGTGGTGGCCAGTGTTGTCCTCCAAGTTTCTGCTCCATACAGAAGGACTGATTTTATGTTGGTGTTAAAAAGCCTGCTCTTGGTTTGCAGCGTTAGGTCCTTGCAGCTCCAGATCTTCTTTATCTGAATGAAGGCAGCCCTTGCTTTGCTGATTCTTGCCTCGACGTTGGCGTCTGTATCACCCTGTTTGTCTATGACACTACCCAGGTAGGTGAATGCCTCAACCTTTTCCAGTGCATCACCTGCAAGAGTGACTGCACTTGTGCTGGCCGTGTTAGCCTTCAGGATTTAGTGTTTTCCCCTGTGGATGTTGAGTCCAAGTTGTGCCAATGTGTCTGCCACATTGTTGGCCTTCTCTTGCATCTGCAGATAGGTATGGGAGAGTAGGGCCAGGTGTTATGCATTAACCAGGTCGCCAAGCTGTGTCCAAGGTGTCCACTGGATCCCAGTTCTTCCCCTTGCTGTGGACTTCTTCACGATCCAATCTATGGCCAGCGGAAAGAGAAAAGGTGAGAGCAAACAACCCTGGCGGACTTTGGTCCTCACTTGGAATGCTTCAGTGAGTTTAGACTGTAGCGGTGCCTAAATTTCCTACAGAAAAATGAATGGGGAAAACGCATTTTGGGACCCCCCTTTTTCTTTGCCCCCGCTTGACGGATCACCGCAAAATTTTCCATGCTCAAACTAGTCAAAAAGTAGCACTTTTTCTGGAAGGTTTTGTGGAGTTCGTGAAACGAGGGCCAAAGTTATTAGCAACTCAAAAAACTGTGTCTCCTAACTATAACTACTCAGTGGCGACTATATATATAGAGCCCAAGTTTTAGCTGGAGAGCAGCTCCTTATATTGAACACTCTACACCACCAATACTCTAAAACTGCTCACCTCAAATGTCTGTTTTTCTAGCAGAGTTTTTAAGCATATATTTAGCTTGATGTCATCCACACCAAGCTACAACGTGACAAAGTACTTTGCCATTTTTCAAGCAAAATCTTTAAGCATAGAATTACCAAGTGCCATCCATGCCGAGCTGAAAAATGACCAAAGGCTTTTACTACTCAGTCATTATATATTATTTCTTCTATATATCTCCATTTTTTAATTATATATGCGGTTTATTTAGGTGTATACTGCACATTTATCAATATTATTGTTGGACTTGGCCCTTTTTGCAGGGTCATCCCTGAACTTTTTGCCTTCCTCCTAGCCTTTTTTCTGACCTGTTGTTGGTGGATTTATGACTCTGGGCACTTTTTCACTGCTGATCAGTGCTAAAGTGCATATGCTCTCTATTGTAAATTGATGTATGGATTAGTGACTCCATGATTGGCTGGTTTGGTTTACTTGTCAGACCCTAGTACAGTGCACTGCGTGTGCCCAGGGCTTGTAAATCAAATGCTGCTGGTGGGCTTGCAGCACTGGTTGTGCCACCCACCGGAGCAGCTTGTAAAGTGTGTCTCAGGCCTGCCATTGCAGGGCCTGTGTGCAGTCTGGTACTGCCATGTTGACTGGGCAAGTGCACCCACTTGCCAGTCCCTAAACCTTCCCTTTTATACATATTAGTCACCCCTATGGTAGGCCCAAGGGCAGGGTGCATTGTAGGTAAAAGGTAGGACATGCCCTGATGTGTGTGGCATGTCCTAATAGTGAATTACAGCCATTTTCGTTTTTCACTATTGCAAGGCTACCTGTTCCCCATAGGCCAGAATGGGCAGTTAGATTATTACATCTTATAATCCTAACTGACTCGGGAACCAGGTAGAAATTCGAGTTTAGTATGCCTGAACTCAGAATGATAAAATACATCTTTTAGTGAAGTTGGTTTTAACATTTTGTGTTTGAAAATACCACTTTTAGAAAGTAGGTATTTTCTTGCCTAACTATCCAAGGCTGCCTCTGCTAGGTTGTGTATTCCTTATCTGGAGTTTGAGTGACAGGGGCTGGGGGATTCCAGGAGACAGGGTGAGTTAGAACAGAGCTGAATAGAGAGATCTGCATGCAGATGGGAGGGAGGAGTTGCACCTGGGACCTGAATAGGGCTGTGCTTTTCCTCCACAATGCTGGCTCCACCTCCTGTGGTGTCTCTGATGTCCCTGGCCTGCACTGTCAAAGGGAAAGAAGGAGTCTTGTCAACAAAGTGCTCCAGGACTGACCAGAACTGGTTTGGACTAGGCAAAGGCCTCTCTGCCTTCAGAGAACAAAGAGAAACTGTGTATAAAAAGGGGGCCCCAGACCCCAGAACTTTGGATCACTTCTGGGAATCAAGACGAACCTTTGCTGAGGAGAAGAACCAGGAAGCTGAAGGAGGAGACTACCCCTGTGCTTGTGTTTGGGGTTTGGCCTGCAGTGGTTGCATCATTGCCAAAGAAAGGAGAAAAGGACTGAGTGTGCTTTCTATCAACTTGAAGAAGAATCTCCAAGGGCTTGAACTAGAGCTTGCCTCCTGCCTGAAGTCTCAGGGATACAAGACTTCACCAAACAGCTCCCCCCTGAATTCCCTTGCTGGGAATTGAAGTGCCTGCTGTTGTGCTGGGCCTTCTGAGAGACTGCGTGTCGCTGGGAGCTGGAAGCGCGATGCAACGACGAGAAGTGTGTCGCCGCCGCAGCCGCTGTCATCATTGCATCGCCGAAGCACGGCGCATCGCCGGAGAAGCGGGACGCTGCCACAGAGGTTATCGTCGCATCACCGGAGAAGCGCGTCGCAGGGCCTGTCGCAGCTCCAAAGATCATCGAGTCGCTGCACGGCCCTCTGGGGCGTGCACGCATCACACCAACGTTGTCGCATCGCAACCAAGATGCCATTTTGTCGCATCGCACTGGAGAAGAGTATCGCATCGAGGTGCCATCTTGTCGCATCGCACCGGAGAGCAGTAAGAAACCGACGCATCACCTCCCCACACAGTAAGGAAGCGAGCATCAACTCCCCTGCGCAGCAGTAAGGAACCGACGCATCCACTCCCCTGAGTGTAAGGAACCGATGCATCACCTTCCCTGCGACCCTTTTGTTTTCTTTGCGTTACGCATTCAAGGTACATTGAGAGTAAAGTGTTGCATCTACAACTTGAGAGAACTGAGCTATTTTATAACATTTTAAAGTCTATTTTTGAGTACAGTATTGTGGATTTTTGTCGTTTGGTCTTGTGTTAAGTCTATATAAAAATATTTATTTTTATAAATACAACCTGTGTGGTGTCCATCTGTAGTGTTGTCACTGTATTACTGTATGTGTTCACAAATGCTTTACACACTGCCTCTGAGATAAGCCTACCTGCTCGTGCCAAGCTACCAAGGGGGTGAGCAGGGGTTATTTTAGGAGTGTAGCCCCTTACCCTGACCAGACGCAAGGGTCCCTATTTGTCACAGGTACCTACCTATGCCAACCAGAGACCCCCAAATCTAACAATTATTATTAAATACAACATGATCATTAGGTCTACTTGGTTATATTCATCTGTTTTGTATGGGTTGACTTTTCATTTCTGGTGAGTATTTTTAAATAATGGGCAATATTTCATAGTAATTGATATCTTGACTTCTCCATTATTGCTTTTAAACAAAAGGTAAGGTTTACAGTGGCGGTCAACACAAACAAAAAGGGGTAAGTGAGTGGAGGAGGCACAAGGGAAGCACCAAAGGGGGAACGCAGGTGGTTTAATAATAAAAGAAAATAAGATTTACCTGAAGCTGCCGGCCACCTGGCGCCTCAGTGCTTCCTGGTCCCAGCAGACACTGGGACAGCATCAGAGACTCTCTGTGAAATCCCCGTGCTGCTCTCGTGCTATTACCAAACATGAGAGCAGCGCGGGGATTGGCCTGAGTGGGCTGGTTTAACTCTCGCTCAGGCACAGGGAGTCTGTGTTGTTTCTCCAACCTGGCTGTGCATTACAGCTGGGTTGGAGAAACCTAACTGGCCATGTCTGATTGGCCGGCCTAAGATGGCTGCCAAACAGACATGCGCACTTAGAAGTCCATATACCACTCCATTCCTCCTCCCTCCCATGGCCCAGCCCCACCTCCCTTCTACTTTCTCTGGCTCAGCCAGCGGCTGAAAAATAAAAGATAATAAAATATTGTTGTATTTTTAGCTGCTGGCTCTGAGCCAGCGGGGTGATGCTTTTCCGCCATTGCGGAGGAGCTGCCGCTGTAGGTTTCACAGAAATTACATACGTGAAATTCTGCATGGTCTTTACTAATACATTTTTATTCTGAAATGTTCAACAATGTTTAGATAAAATATACAAACTAGAAATAAGATAGATGATCTTCATATCATCGACCTGAGACTGAGAATGACACGGAGCTGTAACCCCCTTCCATTGCTGAAGGCGATGGGGAAGGCACTTCCAGTCTTCATTTGGCTGGTTTATCTGTCAGCTTGCAGATGCATATAGAAAGACCAGCTGTTGTTTCTATGCTGAACATTGGTTCTATTGTTCAGAAGAAGGATGCTGGTGTGAACCATCTCTGAAACTTGAAGTAGGCTTCTTTTGGTACCAAGTTTAGCTTAGATACCCAAAAGAAAGGTAGGGTAGGGAATATTGATGTGAAGAAGCTTTATGATGTTATCATAATTTATTGTATTTTTTATTATTCATCCTCCTGATAAGTATCGTTGACACTACCTTATTTATTTTTACAGAAGTTACTATTCATATTGTGTGCACCAGGATAGGATTTTGATTTGAAATAAATGTTAAATATATATTCTTGGATTCCTAGCATTCTTGAGTGTACCTTTCCATGATGAAAGAGGGCTTGGGTTCTACTTAGCCCTGGGTGGAGTTCGTGGAGTTGCGCTATGCGGAACTCAGCAAATTCACAAAAAAACTCTGCCGCGCTACGCGGAGTTCCGCTGGCGGGCTGAGTTTGCCAGCGAGCCCATTCATGTTGTAATATGTAATCTCTCTTTTATCTGTGTAATCCTCCTCCTTTAAAACTAATCTACCCCTCAATTGTATTATTTATATCAGTGTGTGTCTTTTTGTTTGTGTATTTTACGTTTTGGGGAATGTTTTGGTCTTTTTTGTGACTTTTTAAATATTTCCCCTTACTTCCTTATTTCATTCTTCTTTTCACTCCCTTCCTTTTCCTTTTCTTTTTCCAAACCCACCCAGTGCCTTGGCAGAGGCAGGGTGGCTACGGTCGCTGGCAGCTCTGCCACCCAGGTGTGCAGCCCTGGTGGGGAGCAGGTGGCAGCACTGTTTTTTTGGTGCTGGCAGCAGGCGGCAGGTCTGGTAAGGGATACATCCTGCGGGGAGTTGGCGGCACTGGGGGAGGATGCACCAGGTTCAGTGCACCGTCCAGCAGCTGACGCATCGCTGTGTGGATATTCTGGACCGGAAACAAGACCTGCTCAATCTGCTAGGCGGCGAGATTCCTGGGCTTGGTGAGTATTAATAATTATTTGTTGTATCTGTGTTCTACAATGCTAACATTTTATTTCCGAATAGCATGCTGCTCACACTCACAGGTAAGTTATGTTTAGTTTGCGTCGGAATATTATTGTATGATCCAGTTTCTAGTTTCTGCTAGGCAGGTGCTCGTCTCTACCTAATCATACTCATCATTGGCACTCACTTTGGCTGGTTTATTAAGAAGCCATTGCAGACTGTTCTCCTGTCACTATTGTGAATCAGCGATATCAGTGAGTAGTACGTTCTCTCTGTGACTTTGTTTATGTAGCTCGTACAGTTTCAAGTTATTTTACAGCGATGTGTAGTATGCATCTATTCATTGCAAAAAAGGGAGACTGAGTTGGTCCATGAGGTGGGTCGAGAAATGGGAATAGAATCAAAGATCATTCACTGCAATGCATTAGTTCCAAATGTAGTTTTTGTTTGTTAAGGAAATTTGGAATAGGGATTTCAAGATTAGTATGGGCAACTTAACGATAGTCGATAGACTCGACACTAGTACTATAGGCGATCTGTTTTAGAGAAGTACAATGTGACTGCGTTTGCTTGTCATAAAATATTGGTGGAGATTAACTGAATCACTAATCTATTTTGTTTGTCTTCTTTATTTCTTACATCAGCACCCAAAGGCAAGAGGAGGGACGTTGTTGAAGGTCTGGGAGAAGCTGGTCAGGAGGCTCCGATCACCAGCACCGCTGCCGATGGCTCTGCTGACCCCAGTAAGTCCTATTATTTATTATTATTATTTCCCTAATATTGGGTTTTATGATTGTTGTGGGCTTAGGGTAGAATCTTGGGGTATTGGAATGTTGGTGCTGGGTTCCAGGATGGGAGTTGCTGCCTGGAGACTGGTGTTGCTGGTGGGAAATAAAGTTGCTCTTGCCCCTTCCTTCTATTTGGCAATGAGGAAGGGATACGAATCAACTCGTGCAAAGCACAATTGATTCAATTCTTGTTTCATTCCTGTTAACCCTGCTTTATCTTTTTTTTCCTTATATTACATGTTTGGTTTTTTTTGGTAGCTGACTTTATCCTGTCCCTACTCTAGTTTCTAGTTCACTTATCTTCTGCTTTGTTGGTAATCTTTTCCTCACTCCTATATATCTTGTGGTACTGTAAGACTAAGAATAACGGGGCATATTAGCAAGACCGGCGATAAAATTATCGCCGTTTTAGCGGCAGGAAACTGCTGCTAAAACGGCGATAATGGGCTTGCTAATATGCGTTATAGAATTCCAATAGAAGCCCAGGTTAGATGTGCAGGACATCTAACCTGGGCTTCTATTGAATTCTATAACGCATATTAGCAAGCCCATTATCGCCGCTTTAGCGGCAGCTTCCTGCCGCTAAAACGGCGATAATTTTATCGCCGGTCTTGCTAATATGCCCCAACATATTTTGGTACTCTACTGTCTAGGGTGAAGATTGCAGGCCCAAGGAAACTAGTATTATAAATAATATTGGATGGGCGAAAGGATGGTTTGAAGAAAGGATGGATAATTGAATGGAGGGATAATGGATTGGAAATTTTGGTGAAAGTCTGGATGCGAGAAAGTTATGCTGAACCACGGTGGGTATGGGTAGATTAGAATGAAAGGATGAATGAAGATTTGGATTGTTTGGATGAATAAGCAAGGCAGCTCTTTTCATGAGGAGTGTGCTGCTCACCTACTTTGCTTACTTTGTTTATGTAGGGTTATCAAAGCTATGGTCCACAGTGGGGGTATTTATTTATTTTTTGTTCTACCTACTTGACTCGCTGTATTGGTTAAGTGAGCCAGATGTATCCCACCCATCATTCATCATTCCCCTTCCCCGCATATGGCAGTTTTTTGCCACCTAATACCTAAGTGCAGTATGGGTCAATTCGTGATCTGCAGTGTTGACTGTGCAATGTGCGTCTGCTTCAGCATTTACAATGTTTTCAATGCATTGCAAACCAAGCACACAAAGAGTGCTGTTTTCGTTCACCCACTCAGTCACCTCTTAGCTCTTCACTCCTTTATTTTTTCCTAAGTTCTTCTGTCCCAGCCTACCAAATTGGAAAACCCATTCTTGGCATGTGCCACATTTCCTTTTATAACCATGTGAAGTGAAGGGATTCCAGAATATATTTAATGATTTCCGATAACAGATTTATTTTACACCTGTTCAGATTTTTCCCTTTCGACTTGTTCAGTAATTGAATAAGCCAAAGATGACGAATCGATGATCAGTGTAGTGGCCCCCCTATTCTACATCAAAAAAGCTCTACCATACCTGTCTTATCCCTCTACCCTACCCTGCAGTAGAGTAAGTCAACTTTCATTGTTTACTGTCCAGCGAATGAATTTGTTGGAAATAATATGCAAGGCCACAGAGTAAATTGGGAGTAAGTGCATGATTTGATGTCAAGTTTGGCGTATGAGATACACAGTGATGAATGTGCCCAATACAATTAATATAGCCCGTTCCTTTCCATGTGGTGCAGTCCATCATTTTCCCCAATGTCTACTTACGGCAGAAAGGATAATATTATTATCCGCATTTCATACGTGAGGTGTGTGATGTAGTATTTTATTTATTATTCCATCAGCCTCTTTGGAGTCAGGGTAGAAAGAATAATGCATTTGGAGAAGAGCAGGACCATTGGAATTAAAAATAGATAATTGTCATCTCCAGCTGCCCCAGCTGCAGACAGTAGCAAACTACCCGAAGCACTGGCTAGCAATGAGCATGGCTTCGGTATTTTAGCACAACACACAACTTGTACTCCAAGTTAGGCCTGGGCGGAAAACTACGCTATGCTCGCGTAGTTTGTGCAACTACGCGCTACGCGAATTGCACGTAGCACAGTGCAAAAACGCGTGGCGTAGCGTAGCAGGCATTTTTTGCTTGCTCGCGGTCCTCAACGTCAAGTTGGCGACCGCGAGCCAGCAAAATGACATCCCGATGAGACTTTTTCTTCCGTTCACGATCAGCAACATCAAGTTGCCGATCGCGAGCGTGGAAAATAAACCTCCCGGCGAGATTCTCAACGCGGGGAGGTCAGGTTTCTCATTGCGAGTGGTCGCGTATGCTCACGACCGCTCGCGATGAGAAACTACCAGTCCGCGTTGAGAAAACTGCCGCTTGAGTACAAATCTACTCGAGCGGCAGAAAACGACTGCTTGCACTGTGCAAGATGCGGTTTGCAATGATTGCACAGTGCGGACAAGCATCCGGCACTGTGCAATCATTGCGAACAGCATTTCCTACCGCACTACGCAGTTCGCGTAGTGCTACGCGTAGCTCGCGTAGTGCGAAGTGCACTTCGCGTAGCTATGCGTAGCGCTACTACGCGAACTACGCCCAGGGTTACTCCAAGTGCATAATGCCGTACTCATTAATTAGAGGTAATTTATTTTCTCAATTCAAAGTGTCTGTTTATAGTTACTTGAAAAGCCTTTAGAAGAAAAAAAGATCAAATCAAAGTTTTTTTTAATCCAGTGATATTCTGCCTTTAACCCCTTCGCTGCTAGGCCTTCCCCCCCCCCCCCCTGTGCTAAGCCTTTTTTGGGCTATTTGGGGTAGTTCACGCTTAGGCCCCTGTAACTTTTTGACCACATAAGGTATCCACGCCAAATTTGCGTCCTTTTTTTCCAACATCATGGGGATTCTAAAGGTACCCAGGGTTTGTAGATTCCCCTGGAGGGGACCCTGAAATTAGCCAAAATACACGTACATTTTGGGTTTTTTGGGAAAAATGGGAAAAAAGGGCTACAGATGAAAGCGTCTGGTTTTTTCCCTGCAAATGGTATCAAAAAACGGGTTGTGGCGCTGAAGTCACCATCTTCCCAGCTTTCAGGGACAAGCAGACTTTTGTCAGAAAACCAACATTTTTTACACAGTTTTGGCATTTTTCTGGGACATAGCCTATTTTTGCTATTTTTTGTGCTTTCAACCTCTTTCCAGTTAATGGTATAAATGGGTATGAAAGCAATAATGGATCCTGGAAAGCAATACAATTTGGAAAAGTAGACAAGATTCAGAATTCATCAAGGGGTCATTTGTGTAGATCCTTCAAGGTTTCTTTATAGAAAATAACCGTTGAATATAGGAAAAATTGAAAATTAGTTGAAAAAAACAGCCATTTGTGTCAACGTTTTCACCTGTAACTTCTTCTAATTATGACAACTGTTTGAAAGCAATATACCGTTACATCTGCTGGACCTTTCTGGTTGTGGGGATATATAGGACTTGTAGGTTCACCAAGAACCCGACGAACCCAGAGCCAATAACCGAGCAGCGTCTTGCAATGGTTTTTTATTATGTTCCGGGTATATAGCAATTAATTTGGGAAAATATATACATGGAAAAATCGGTATGAAAGACACCTATGTATTTCTGAAATTTAAACAAAATATAGAGTTTAGAAACAGTAGATATTTGCACATTTCCAAAATTGTGAGTACTCATACTAGCATGAGAATTATAGGTCATTTTTCAAAATGACTTCTTTTTTGCACATTGTCTTTCATTTGGAAGGCAGAAATGCATCGAAAGTCAATAGGTAATAACAGTTGCTCTACAATTCTGTGTTACCCTAAGTCTCCCGATAAAAATGGTACCTCACTTGTGTCGGTAGGCCTAGTGCCCGCGACAGGAAATGGCTCAAAATGCAACGTGGACACACTTTATTATTACAGCTGACCCTTTTTTTGTAAAGTGCCTAGCTGTAGCTTTTGAACCCTAGCTCTGCCGGCACCTAAGGAAACCTAGCAAACCTATACATTTTTGAAGACTAGACACCCAGGGGAATCCAGGATGGGGTGACTTGACTGGCTCTCCCCAAATTCTATTAACCAGAATCCCTTGCAAACCTAAATATTTGTAAAAAAATAACACATTTTCCTTACATTTCTGTGGTGGAAAGTTCTGCAATCTGCGTGGATCCACAAAGTTCCACCCACCCCGCGTTCCCCAAAGTCTTCCGAGAGAAATGGTACCCCACTTGTGTGGGTAGGCCTAGTACCCGCGACAGGAAACGGCCCAAAACACAACGTGGACACACCACATTTTCACAGTGAAAACGGACCCTTTTTTTGCAAAGTGCCTAGCTGTAGATTTTGAACCCTAACTCTGCCTGCACCTAGGGAAACCTAGCAAACCTATACATTTTTGAAAACTAGACACCCAGGGGAATCCAGGATGGGGTAACTTGACTGCCTCTCACCAGGTTCTGTTACCCAGAATCCCTTGCAAACCTAAAAGATTTTCCCAAAAAACACATTTTCCTCACATTTCTGTGGTGGAAAGTTCTGGAATCTGCGTGGATCCACAAAATTCCACCCACCCTGCGTTCCCCAAAGTCTTCCGACAAAAATGGTACCTCGCTTGTGTGGGTAGGCCTAGTGCCCGGAACAGGAAACGGCCCAAAACGCAACGTGGACACACCACATTTTCACAGTGAAAAAGGACCCTTTTTTTGCAAAGTGCCTAGCTGTAGATTTTGAACCCTAGCTCTGCCGGCACCTACGGAAACCTAGCAAGCCTATACATTTTTAAAAACTAGACACCCAGGGGAATCCAGGATGGGGTGACTTGACTGGCTCTCACCAGGTTCTGTTACCCAGAATCCCTTGCAAACCTAAAAAGTTGTCAAAAAAAACACATTTTCCTCACATTTCTGTGGTGGAAAGTTCGGGAATCTGCGTGGATCCACAAAATTCTACCCACCCCACGTTCCCCAAAGTCTTCCGAGAAAAATGGTACCTCACTTGTGTGGGTAGGTTTAGTGCCCGTGACAGGAAACGGCCCAAAACGCAACGTGGACACGTCACATTTTCACAGTGAAAACTGACCCTTTTTTGGCAAAGTGCCTAGCTGTAGATTTTGAACCCTAGCTCTGCCGGCACCTAAGGAAACCTAGCAAACCTATACATTTTTAAAAACTAGACACCCAGGGGAATCTAGGATGGGGTGACTTGACTGGCTCTCACCAGGTTCCGTTACCCAGAATCCCTTGCAAACCTCAAAATTTGTAAAAAAAAAAACATTTTCCTCACATTTACGTGGTGGAAAGTTCTGGAATCTTTGTGGATCCACAAAATTCCACTCACCCCGCATTCCCCAAAGTCTTCCGAGAACAATGGTACCTCACTTGTGTGGGTAGGCCTAGTGCCCGTGACAGGAATCGGCCCAAAACGCAACGTGGACACACCACATTTTCACAGTGAAAACAGACCCTTTTTTTGCAAAGTGCCTAGCTGTAGATTTTGAACCCTAGCTCTGCCGGCACCTAGGTAAACCTAGCAAACCGATACATTTTTGAAAACTAGACACCCTGGGGAATCCAGGATGGGGAGACTTGACTGGCTATCACCAGGTTCTGTTACCCAGAATCCCTTGCAAACCTCAAACTTTGTCAAACAAAAGCACATTTTCCTCACATTTCTGTGGTGGAAAGTTCTGGAATCTGCGTGGATCCACAAAATTCCACCCAGGCCGCACTCCCCAATGTCTTCCGAGAAAAATGGTACCTCACTTGTGTGGGTAGGCCTAGTGCCCGCGGCAGGAAACGTCCCAAAACGCAACGTGGACACACCACATTTTACAGTGAAAACTGACACTATTTTGCAAAGTACCTAGCTGTAGAATTTGAACCCTAGCTCTGCCTGCACCTAGGAAAACCTAGCAAACCTATACATTTTTGAAAACTAGATACCCAGGGGAATCCAGGATGGGGTGACTTGTCTGGCTCTCACCAGGTTCTAATACCCAAAATCCCTTGCAAACCTCAAAATTTGTAAAAAAAACAAAACACATTTTCCTCACATTTCTGTGGTGGAAAGTTCTGCAATTTGTGTGGATCCACAAAACTCCACCCACCCGCGTTCCCCAAAGTCGTCCAAGAGAAATGGTACCCCACTTGTGTGGGTAGGCCTAGTACCCGTGACAGGAAACGGCCCAAAACACAACGTGGACACACCACATTTTCACAGTGAAAACGGACCCTTTTTTGCAAAGTGCCTAGCTGTAGCTTTTGAACCCTAACTCTGCCTGCACCTAGGGAAACCTAGCAAACCTATACATTTTTGAAAACTAGACACCCAGGGGAATCCAGGATGGGGTAACTTGACTGGCTCTCACCAGGTTCTGTTACCCAGAATCCCTTGCAAACCTAAAAATTTGTCCAAAAACAACACATTTTGCTCACATTTCTGTGGTGGAAAGTTCTGGAATCTGTGTGGATCCACAAAATTCCACCCACCCCGCGTTCCCCAAAGTCTTCCAAGAAAAATGGTACCTCACTTGTGTGGGTAGGCCTAGTGCCCGCGACATGAAACAGCCCAAAACACAACGTGGACACACCACATTTTCACAGTGAAAACTGACACTATTTTGCAAAGTACCTAGCTGTAGAATTTGAACCCTAGCTCTGCCGGCACCTAGGAAAACCTAGCAAAACTATACATTTTTGAAAACTAGACACCCAGGGGAATCCAGGATGGGGTGACTTGTCTGGCTCTCACCAGGTTCTAATACCCAGAATCCCTGGCAAACCTCAAAAAAAAATTTAAAAACACATTTTCCTCACATTTCTGTGGTGGAAAGTTCTGCAATTTGCGTGGATCCACAAAATTCCACCCAACCCGCGTTCCCCAAAGTCTTCAGAGAGAAATGGTACCTCACTTGTGTGGTTAGGCCTAGTGCCCGCGACAGGAAACAGCCCAAAACACAATGTGGACACACCACATTTTCACAGTGAAAACTGACCCTTTTTTTGCAAAGTGCCTAGCTGTAGATTTTGAACCCTAACTCTGCCTGCACCTAGGCAAACCTAGCAAACCTATACATTTTTGAAAACTAGACACCCAGGGGAATCCAGGATGGGGTAACTTGACTGGCTCTCACCAGGTTCTGTTACCCAGAATCCCTTGCAAACCTAAACATTTGTCAAAAAAACACATTTTCCTCACATTTCTGTGGTGGAAAGTTCTGGAATCTGCGTGGATCCACAAAATTCCACCCACCCTGCGTTCCCCAAAGTCTTCCGACAAAAATGGTACTTCACTTGTGTGGGTAGGCTGAGTGCCCGCGACAGGAAATGGCCCAAAACACAACGTGGACACACCACATTTTCACAGTGAAAAGGGACCATTTTTTTGCAAAGTGCCTAGCTGTAGATTTTGAACCCTAACTCTGCCAGCACCTATGTAAACCTAGTAACCTATACATTTTTGAAAACTAGACACCCAGGGGAATCCAGGATGGGGTGACATGACTGGCTCTCACCAGGTTCTGTTACCCAGAATCCCTTGCAAACTTAAAATTTGTAAAAAAAAACACATTTTCCTCACATTTCTGTGGTAGAAAGTTCTGGAATATGCGTGGATCCACAACATTCCACCCACCCCGCATTCCACAAAGTCTTCCGAGAAAAATGGTACCTCGCTTGTGTGGGTAGGCCTAGTGCCCGCAACAGGAAACGGCCCAAAACGCAACGTGGACACACCACATTTTCACAATGAAAACGGACCATTTTTTTGCAAAGTGCCTAGCTGTAGATTTTGAACCCTAGCTCTGCCGGCACCTAGGGAAACATAGCAAGCCTATACATATTTAAAAACTAGACACCCAGGGGAATCCAGGATGGGGTGACTTGACTGGCTCTCACCAGGTTCTGTTACCCAGAATCCCTTGCAAACCTAAGAATTTGTCCAAAAAAACACATTTTCCTCACATTTCTGTGGTGGAAAGTTCTGGAATCTGCGTGGATCCACACAATTCCACCCACCCCGCGTTCCCCAAAGTCTTCCGAGAAAAATGGTACCTCACTTGTGTGGGTAGGCCTAGTGCCCGCGGCAGGAAACAGCCCAAAACACAACGTGGACACACCACATTTTACAGTGAAAACTGACACTATTTTGCAAAGTACCTAGCTGTAGAATTTGAACCCTTGCTCTGCCGGCACCTAGGAAAACCTAGCAAACCTATACATATTTGAAAACTAGACACCCAGGGGAATCCAGGATGGGGTGACTTGTCTGGCTCTCACCAGGTTCTAATACCCAGAATCCCTTGCAAACCTCAAAATTTGTAAAACAAAACACATTTTCCTCACATTTCTGTGGTGGAAAGTTCTGCAATCTGCGTGGATGCACAAAATTCCACCCACCCGCGTTCCACAAAGTCTTCCGAGAGAAATGGTACCTCACTTGTGTGGGTAGGCCTAGTGCCCGCGACAGGAAACAGCCCAAAACACAATGTGGACACACCACATTTTCACAGTGAAAACGGACCCTTTTTTTGCAAAGTGCCTAGCTGTAGATTTTGAACAATAACTCTGCCTGCACCTAGGCAAACCTAGCAAACCTGTACATTTTTTAAAACTAGACACCCAGGGGAATCCAGGATGGGGTAACTTGACTGGCTCTCACTAGGTTCTGTTACCCAGAATCCCTTGCAAACCTAAAGATTTGTCAAAAAAACACATTTTCCTCACATTTCTGTGGTGGAAAGTTCTGGAATCTGCGTGGTTCCACAAAATTCCACCCACCCTGCGTTCCCCAAAGTCTTCCGACAAAAATGGTACTTCACTTGTGTGGGTAGGCCGAGTGCCCGCAACAGGAAATGGCCCAAAACGCAACGTGGACACACAACATTTTCACAGTGAAAAGGGACCATTTTTTTGCAAAGTGCCTAGCTGTAGATTTTGAACCCTAACTCTGCCAGCACCTATGTAAACCTAGTAACCTATACATTTTTGAAAACTAGACACCCAGGGGAATCCAGGATGGGGTGACATGACTGGCTCTCACCAGGTTCTGTTACCCAGAATCCCTTGCAAACTTAAAATTTGTCAAAAAAACACATTTTCCTCACATTTCTGTGGTAGAAAGTTCTGGAATATGCGTGGATCCACAACATTCCACCCACCCCGCATTCCACAAAGTCTTCCGAGAAAATGGTACCTCGCTTGTGTGGGTAGGCCTAGTGCCCGCAACAGGAAACGGCCCAAAACGCAACGTGGACACACCACATTTTCACAATGAAAACGGACCATTTTTTTGCAAAGTGCCTAGCTGTAGATTTTGAACCCTAGCTCTGCCGGCACCTAGGGAAACCTAGCAAGCCTATACATTTTTAAAAACTAGACACCCAGGGGAATCCAGGATGGGGTGACTTGACTGGCTCTCACCAGGTTCTGTTACCCAGAATCCCTTGCAAACCTAAGAATTTGTCCAAAAAAACACATTTTCCTCACATTTCTGTGGTGGAAAGTTCTGGAATCTGCGTGGATCCACACAATTCCACCCACCCCGCGTTCCCCAAAGTCTTCCGAGAAAAATGGCACCTCACTTGTGTGGGTAGGCCTAGTGCCCGCGACATGAAAAGGCCCAAAACGCAACGTGGACACACCACATTTTCACAGTGAAAACGGACCCTTTGTTTGCAAAGTGCCTAGCTGTAGATTTTGAACCCTAACTCTGCCAGCACCTAGGAAACCTAGCAAACCTATACATTTTTTAAAACTAGACACCCAGGGGAATCCAGGATGGGTGACTTGACTGGCTCTCACCAGGTTCCGTTACCCAGAATCCCTTGCAAACCTCAAAATTTGTCAAACAAAAATACATTTTCCTCACATTTCTGTGGTGGAAAGTTCTGGAATCTGCGTGGATCCACAAAATTCCACCCAGCCCGCACTTCCCAAAGTCTTCCGAGAAAAATGGTACCTCACTTGTGTGGGTAGGCCTAGTGCCCGCGGCAGGAAACAGCCCAAAACACAACGTGGACACACCACATTTTACAGTGAAAACTGACACTATTTTGCAAAGTACCTAGCTGTAGAATTTGAACCCTTGCTCTGCCGGCACCTAGGAAAACCTAGCAAACCTATACATTTTTGAAAACTAGACACCCAGGGGAATCCAGGATGGGGTGACTTGTCTGGCTCTCACCAGGTACTAATACCCAGAATCCCTTGCAAACCTCAAAATTTGTAAAACAAAACACATTTTCCTCACATTTCTGTGGTGGAAAGTTCTGCAATCTGCGTGGATGCACAAAATTCCACCCACCCCGCGTTCCACAAAGTCTTCCGAGAGAAATGGTACCTCACTTGTGTGGGTAGGCCTAGTGCCCGCGACAGGAAACAGCCCAAAACACAATGTGGACACACCACATTTTCACAGTGAAAACGGACCCTTTTTTTGCAAAGTGCCTAGCTGTAGATTTTGAACAATAACTCTGCCTGCACCTAGGCAAACCTAGCAAACCTATACATTTTTGAAAACTAGACACCCAGGGGAATCCAGGATGGGGTAACTTGACTGGCTCTCACTACGTTCTGTTACCCAGAATCCCTTGCAAACCTAAACATTTGTCAAAAAAACACATTTTCCTCACATTTCTGTGGTGGAAAGTTCTGGAATCTGCGTGGATCCACAAAATTCCACCCACCCTGCATTCCCCAAAGTCTTCCGACAAAAATGGTACTTCACTTGTGTGGGTAGGCCGAGTGCCCGCAACAGGAAACGGCCCAAAACGCAACGTGGACACACCACATTTTCACAGTGAAAACGGACCCTTTTTTTGCAAAGTGCCTAGCTGTAGATTTTGAACCCTAACTCTGCCAGCACCTAGGTAAACCTAGTAACCTATACATTTTTGAAAACTAGACACCCAGGGGAATCCAGGATGGGGTGACACGACTGGCTCTCACCAGGTTATGTTACCCAGAATCCCTTGCAAACTTAAAATTTGTCTAAAAATACACATTTTCCTCACATTTCTGTGGTAGAAAGTTCTGGAATCTGCGTGGATCCACAACATTTCACCCACCCAGCGTTCCCCAAAGTCTTCCGAGAAAAATGGTACCTCGCTTGTGTGGGTAGGCCTAGTGCCCTCAACAGGAAACGGCCCAAAACGCAACGTGGACACACCACATTTTCACAGTGAAAACAGACCCTTTTTTTGCAAAGTGCCTAGCTGTAGATTTTGAACCCTAGCTCTGCCGGCACCTAGGGAAACCTAGCAAGCCTATACATTTTTAAAACTAGACACCCTGGGGAATCCAGGATGGGGTGACTTGACTGGCTCTCACCAGGTTCTGTTACCCAGAATCCCTTGCAAACCTAAGAATTTGTCCCAAAAAACACATTTTCCTCACATTTCTGTGGTGGAAAGTTCTGGAATCTGCGTGGATCCACAAAATTTCACCCACCCTGCGTTCCCCAAAGTCTTCCGACAAAAATGGTACTTCACTTGTGTGGGTAGGCCGAGTGCCCGCGACAGGAAACGTCCCAAAACGTAGCGTGGACACACCACATTTTACAGTGAAAACTGACACTATTTTGCAAAGTACCTAGCTGTAGAATTTGAACCCTAGCTCTGCCGGCACCTAGAAAAACCTAGCAAACCTATACATTTTTGAAAACTAGACACCCAGGGGAATCCAGGATGGGGTGACTTGTCTGGCTCTCACGAGGTTCTAATACCCAAAAGCCCTTGCAAACCTCAAAATGTGTAATAAAAAAACACATTTTCCTCACATTTCTGTGGTGGAAAGTTCTGGAATCTGCGTGGATCCACAAAATTCCACGTACCCCGCATTCCCAAAGTCTTCTGAGAAAAATGGTACCTCACTTGTGTGGATAGGCCTAGTGCCCGCAACAGGAAACGGCCCAAAACGCAACATGGACACAACACATTTTCACAGTGAAAACGGACCCTTTTTTTGCAAAGTGCCTAGCTGTAGATTATGAACCCTAGCTCTGCCGGCACCTAGGGAAACCTAGCAAACCTATACATTTTTTTAAACTAGATACCCAGGGGAATCCAGGATGGGGTGACTTGTCTGGCTCTCACCAGGTTCTGTTACCCAGAATCCCTTGCAAACCTCCAAATTAAAAAAGAAAACACATTTTCCTCACATTTCTGTGGTGGAAAGTTCTGGAATCTGTGTGGATCCACAAAATTCTTCCCACCGCGCATTCCCCAAAGTCTTTCGAGAAAAATGGTACCTCCCTTGTGTGGGTGGGTCAAGTACCCGCGACAGGCAAGGGCCCAAAATGTATTGAGGAGACATCAAAATGACCTATCACAAAACAACCTGGTTTTGCAAGGCGGGTCACCTGGGATTTTGGCCCCGGGCTCGGCGGCCGTCTAGGGAAACCTACCAAACCCACACATTTCTGAAAACTAGACACCAGGGGGAGTCCAGCAAAGTATGGCTTGCGTGGGTCCCCCAACATTTTCCTACCCAGAATCCCGTGCAAACCTCAAATTTTGTTGAAAAAATAAATTTGTTCTCACATTTTTGTGTGGGAAAGTTGTAGGATCACTGGGCTGACACAAATTTCCTACCACCCAGCGTTCCCTCAGGTCTCCCGATAAAATGGTACCTCACATGTGTGGGTAGACATAGTGGCTGCAACAGGAAATGGCCCAAATTGTACTGTGGAGACTTCAAAATTACCTATAACAAAACTACCTGGTTTTGGGGGGGCACCTGGGGTTTTGGCCCCGGGCTTGCCGCCATCTAGGGAAACCTACCAAACCCACACATTTCTGAAAACTAGACACCCTGGGGAGTCTAATGAGGTATGGCTTGCGTGGATCCTCCAACGTTTCCCTACCCAGAATCCCCTGCAAACCTCAAATTTAGCTGAAAAAAACACATTTTCCACATATTTTTGTGTGGAATCACCGTGGCGGCACAATTGTCCTACCCCACAGCGTTCTCCTTAGTGTCCCGAGTAAAATGATACCTCACTTGTGTGGGTGTCCAATGCAGAATTGGCTAAAAACGTATTTTAAAAAAAATGTAGCGCTTAGAATTCTCAGTGCTATACCCTTATTTACTATGTTTTGGGCTCTTCCCAGTCACAGGCCCTTGCCACACCCACACAAGTGAGGTATCATTTTACTCGGGAGACTGAAGGGAACACTGTGGGGTAGGACATTTGTGTCGGCACGGTGATTCCACCCAAAAATATGTGGAAAATGTGGTTTATTCAGCTAAATTTGAGGTTTGCAGGGCATTCCGGGTAGGAAAACGTTGGGGGATCCACGCAAGCCATACCTCGCTGGACTCCCCCGGGTGTTTAGTTTTCAGAAATGTGTGGGTTTGGTAGTTTTCCAAGATGGCCGTCGAGCCCGGGGCCAAAAACCCAGGCGACCCCTCTTGCAAAACCAGATTGTTTTGTGATATGTCATTTTGATGTCTCCTCAATAGGTTTTGGGCCCTTGCCTGTCGCGGTACTTGACCCACCCACGCGAGTGAGGTATCATTTTTATCGGAAGACCTGGGGGAACGCTGGGTGGTGGGAAATTTGTGGATCCACGTGGATTCCAGAACTTTCCCACACAGAAATTTGAGAAAAAAGTAATTTTTTCAGCTAAATTTGAGGTTTGCAGGGCATTCTGGGTAGGAAAACGTTGGGGGATCCACGCAAGCCATACCTCGCTGGACTCCCCGGGTGTCTAGTTTTCAGAAATGTGTGGGTTTGGAAGTTTTCCAAGATGGCCGCCAAACCCGGGAATAAAAACACAGATGACCCCCTTGCAAAACCAGTTGTTTTGTGATAGGTCATTTTGATGTCTCCTCAATACGTTTTGGGCCCTTGCCTGTCGCGGGTACTTGACCCACCCACGCGAGTGAGGTATCATTTTTATTGGGAGACCTGGGGGAACGCTGGGTGGTAGGAAATTTGTGGATCCACGTAGATTCCAGAACATTCCCACACAGAAATTTGAGAAAAAAGTGATTTTTTTCAGCTAAATTTGAGGTTTGCAGGGCATTCTGGGTAGGAAAACGTTGGGGGACCCATGCAAGCCATACCTCGCTGGACTCCCCGGGTGTCTAGTTTTCAGAAATGTGTGGGTTTGGTAGCTTTCCCAAGAAGGCTGCCGAGCCCGGGGCCAAAAACCCAGGTGACCCCCCTTGCAAAACCAGGTTGTTGTGTGATAGGTCATTTTGATGTCTCCTCAATACGTTTTGGGCCCTTGCCTGTCGCGGGTACTTGACCCACCCACGCGAGTGAGGTACCATTTTTATCGAGAGACCTGGGGGAACGCTGGGTGGTAGGAAATTTGTGGATCCACATAGATTCCAGAACTTACCCACACAGAAATTTGAGAAAAAAGTGATTTTTTCATCAAAATTTGAGGTTTGTAGGGGATTCTGGGTAGGAAAACGTTGAGGGACCCATGCAAGCCATACCTCCCTGGACTCCCCTGGGTCTCTAGGTTTCAGAAATGTGTGGGTTTGGTAGGTTTCTCTAGATGGCTGCCGACTCGGGACCAAAAACTCAGATGCCCCCTATGTATCCGAAAATGACCTGGTTTTGCAAGGGGGGGCCCCATGAGTTTTTGGCCCCAGGCTCGGCGACCTTCCTGGGAAACCTACCAAACCCACACATTTCTGAAAACTAGACATCCGGGGGAGTCCAGTGAGGTATGGCTTGCGTGGGTCCCCCAAAGTTTTCCTACCCAGAATGCCCTGCAAACCTCAAATTTAGCTGAAAAAATCACTTTTTTCTCAAATTTCTGTGTGGGAAAGTTCTGGAATCTACGTGGATCCACAAATTTCCTACCACCCATCATTCCTCCAGGTCTCCCGATAAAAATGATACCTCACTCACGTGGGTGGGTCAAGTACCCGCGACAGGCAAGGGCCCAAAACGTATTGAGGAGACATCAAAATGACCTATCACAAAACAACCTGGTTTTGCAAGGGGGGTCACCTGGGTTTTTGGCTCCGTGCTCGATGGCCGTCTTGGAAAACTACCAAACCCACACATTTCCTATAACTAGACACCCGGGGGAGTCCAGCGAGGTATGGCTTGCGTGGGTCCCCCAACGTTTTCCTACCCAGAATGCCCTGTAAACCTCAAATTTAGCTGAAAAAATCACTTTTTTCTCAAATTTCTGTGTGGGAAAGTTCTGTAATCTACGTTGATCCACAAATTTCCTACCACCCAGCATTCCTCCAGGTCTCCCGATACAAATTATACCTCACTCGCATGGGTGGGTCAAGTACCCGCGACAGGCAAGGGCCCAATACTTATTGAGGAGACATCAAAGTGACCTATCACAAAACAACCTGGTTTTGCAAGGGGGGTCACCTGGGTTTTTGGCCCCGTGCTCGATGGCCGTCTTGTAAAACTACCAAACCCACACATTTCCTAAAACTAGACACCCGGGGGAGTCCAGCGAGGTATGGCTTGCGTGGGTCCCCCAATGTTTTCCTACCCAGAATGCCCTGCAAACCTCAAATTTAGCTGAAAAAAACACATTTTCCACATCTTTTTGGGTGGAAACACCGTGCCGACACAAATTTCCTACCCCACAGCGTTCCCTTTAGTCTCCCGAGTAAAATGATACCTCACTTGTGTGGGTGGGGCAAGGGCCTGTGACTGGGAAGAGCCCAAAACATAGTAAATAAGGGTATAGCTCTGAGAATTCTAAGCGCTACATTTTTTTAAAAATACATTTTTAGCCAATTCTGCATTGGACACCCACACAAGTGAGGTATCATTTTACTCGAGACACTAAGGAGAATGCTGTGGGGTAGGACATGTGTGTCGCCACGGTAATTGCACACAAAAATATGTGGAAAATTGGGTTTTTTCAGCTAAATTTGAGGTTTGCAGGGGATTCTGGTTAGGAAAATGTTGGGTGATCCACGCAAGCCATACCTCATTGAACTCCCCAGGGTGTCTAGTTTTCAGAAATATGTGGGTTTGGTAGGTTTCCCTAGATGGCGGCGAGCCCGGGGCCAAAACCGCAGGTGCCCCCCCAAAACCAGGTAGTTTTGTTATAGGTAATTTTGAAGTCTCCACAGTACGATTTGGGCCTTTTCCTGTTGCAGCCACTATGCCTACCCACACAAGTGAGGTAGCATTTTTATCGGGAGACCTAGGGGAATGCTGAGTGGTAGGAAAGTTGTGTCAGCCTGGTGATCCTACAACTTTCCCACACAGAAATGTGAGAATAAAATAGATTTTTTCAACAAAGTTTGAGGTTTGCAGGGGATTCTGGGTAGGGAAATGTTGGGGGACCCACACAAGCCATACCTTGCTGGACTCCCCCGGGTGTCTAGTTTTCAGAAATGTGTGGGTTTGGTATGTTTCCCAAGGTGGCCGCCGAGCCCGGGGCCAAAAACTCATGGGACCACCCTTGCAAAAACAGGTTGTTTTGTGATAGGTAATTTTGATGTCGCCTCAATAGGTTTTGGGCCCTTGCCTGTCGGGGGTACTTGACCCACCCACGCGAGTGAGGTACCATTTTTATCAGGAGACCTGGGGGAATGCTGTGTAGAAGGAAATTTGTGGATCCACGCAGATTCCAGAACTTTCCCACACAGAAATTTGAGAAAAAAGGGATTTTTTCAGCTAAATTTGAGGTTTGCATGGGATTCTCGGTAGGGAAATGTTGGGGGACCCACGCAAGTCATACCTTGATGGACTCCCAAGGGAGTCTAGTTTTCAGAAATGTGTGGGTTTGGTAGGTTTCCCTAGATGGCCGCCGAGCCCGGGGCCAAAAACTCATGGGACCCCCTTTGCAAAACCAGGTTGTTTTGTGATAGGTAATTTTGAAGTCGCCTCAATAGGTTTTGGGCCTTTGCCTGTCGCGGGTACTTGACCCACCCACACAAGTGAGGTACCATTTTTCTCGAAAGACTTTTGGAAATGAGGGCTGGGTGGAATTTTGTGTATCCACACAGATTCCAGAACTTTCCACCACAGAAATGTGAGGAAAATGTGTTTTTTTATTGGACACATTTTGAGGTTTGCAAGGGATTCTGGGCAACAGAACCTGGTGAGAGCCAGACAAGTCACCCCATCCTGGATTTCCCTGGGTGTCTAGTTTTCAAAAATATATAGGTTTGCTAGGTTTCCCTAGGTGCCGGCAGAGCTAGGGTTCAAAATCTACAGCTAGGTACTTTACAAAAAAAGGGTCAGTTTTCACTGTGAAAATGTGTTGTGTCCACGTTGCGTTTTGGGCCGTTTCCTGTCATGGGCACTAGGCCTACCCACACAAGTGAGGTACCATTTTTCTCGGAAGACTTTGGGGAATGCGGGGTGGGTGTAATTTTGTGGATCCACGCAAATTCCATAACTTTCCACCACAGAATTGTGAGGAAAATGTGTTTTTTTTTACAAAGTTTGAGGTTTGTAAGGGATTCTGGGTAACAGAACCTGGGGAGAGCCAGACAAGTCAACCTACCTGGATTCCCCTGGGTGTTTAGTTTTCAAAAATGTATAGGTTTGATAGGTTTCCCTAGGTGCCGGAAGAGCTAGGGTTCAAAATCTACAGCTAGGCACTTTGCAAAAAAAGGGTCAGTTTTCACTGTGAAAATGTGGTGTCCATGTTGCGTTTTGGGCTGTTTCCTGTCGGGGGCACGAGGCCTACCCACACAAGTGAGGTACCATTTTTTTCGGAAGACTTTTGAAAATGCGGGGTGGGTGAAATTTTGTGGATCCACGCAGATTCCAGAACTTTCCACCGCAAAAATGTGAGGAAAATGTTTTTTTTTTTACACATTTTGAGGTTTGCAAGGGATTCTGGTCAACAGAACCTGGTGAGAGCCAGACAAGTCACCCTATCCTGGATTCCCCTGGGTGTCTAGTTTTCCAAAATGTATAGGTTTGCTGGGTTTCCCTAGGTGCCGGCAGAGCTAGGGTTCAAAATCTACAGCTAGGCACTTTGCAAAAAAAGGGTCAGTTTTCACTGAGAAAATGTGGTGTGTCCACGTTGTGTTTTGGGCCGTTTCCTGTCGCAGGCACAAGGCCTACCCACACAAGTGAGGTACCATTTTTCTTGGAAGACTTTGGGGAATGCGGGGTGGGTTGAATTTTGAGGATCCACACAGATCCAAAAACTTTCCATCACAGAAATGTGAGGAAAATTTGTTTTTTTTTAACTAAGTTTGAGATTTGCAAGGGATTCTGGGTAACAGAACCTGGTGAGAGGCACACAAGTCACCCCATCCTGGATTCCCCATGGTGTCTAGTTTTCAAAAATGTACAGGTTTGCTAGGTTTCCCTATGTGCCGGCTGTGCTAGGGCCCAAAATCCACAGGTAGGCACATTGCTAAAAATAAGTCTATGCTTTGTGGGCTTTCTGCTGCCCTGAGGGGGAATCGGGGGGGGGGGGGGAGTTTGCCCCGATATGGCCCCAAGGGGGGCAGAAAGACTGTGGCTATTTTTTTGGGGGGTGGGGGCATTGGTTTGCCCATTCTGGGCAGCCCCCACCCCCACGCATAAAAAAAGCCAGCGTAATCGCTGGTGCCTAGTGGGCTTTCTGCCCCCCCAGGGGGCAGATCAGGGGCCACTGCCCCCATCTGCTCCCCCGGGGGGCAGAAAGACTGGACTTTCTCTGGGGGGGTGGGGGTATTGTCATGCCCATTTTGGACAGCCCCCACCCCTACATGAATACAAAAAGAAATCCCTCGTTTCTAGTGGGCTTTCTGCCCCCGGGGGGGCAGATTGGGGGCTACTGTGCCCCAGGGGGGGCATAAAGACTGTAATTTTTTTGGGGGGTGAGGGCATTGACATGCCCATTTTGGGCAGCCCCCACCTTAATTTCAATTGCCCAAAATAAATCCCTGGCGTCTAGTGGGCTTTTTGCCCCCCCGGGGGGGTAGATTGGGGGCTACTGCACCCATCTGCACCCAGCAGACAGGCTGTAGTTTTGGCAGGGGTGGGGGCATTTTCATGCCCATTTTGGGCAGCCCCCACCCTAAGTAAAATTGCCAAAAAGAATCCCTGGTCGTCTAGTGGGCTTTCTGCCCCCCCGGGGGGGCAAAAAGACTGTAATTTTTTTTTGGTGGGGGGGGCATTGACATGCCCGTTTTGGGCAGCCCCCACCCTAATTTCAATTCCTCAAAAAAAATCCCTGGCGTCCAGTGGGCTTTTTGCCCCCCCCCCGGCAGGGCAGATTGGGGGCTTCTGCCCCCATCTGCCCCCCAGGGGGGCAGAAAGGCTGTAATTTTGGTGGGGGGGTGGGGGCATTGGCATGCCCATTTTGGGCAGCCCTCACCCTAAGTAAAATTGCAGAAAAAAATCCCTGGCGCTAGTGGGCTTTCTGCCCCTCCGGGGGGGCAGAAAGACTGTAATTTTTTTGGGGGGGGTGGGGGCATTGGCATGCCCGTTTTGGGCAGCGCCCACCCTAAATAAAGTTTTGGGAAAAAAATCCCTGGCGCTAGTGGGCTTTCTGCCCCCCAGCGGGGGGGCAGAAAGACTGTTGTGCCCAAAACGCAATGGGGGGAGCAAAGGCCCTTGCCCAAGGGGCCGCTCCCCCTCCCTGGTGCTAGTGGGTGGATCCCTGCTTGGGGATCGCCCTCCTGGGGTGATCCCCAAGCAGGAATCCACTAGGGAAGGGTACCATTGGAAAGGGGAGATTCTCCCCTTTCCAACAATACCTCTCCCAAGTGTTTCGGTGCTCGGGGGCTGAGATAGCCCCACGAGCACTGAAACACTGAAACTTTCAGTTTTGTTTTCAATGTAATGACGACAGCGCGCCATGCGTGCGATCGTCATTACATTGAAAATTAGGGAAGGCCCTCGGGAGGTTGGGGAAGCTCTTCCCCACCTCCCGAGGCCCCCCCCAAAAAATGGAAATCCCTCTGCTGTTTACAGCAGAGGGATTTTGTGCCCCTGTCCTCATGACGGAATGGTTCCGCCATGAGCACCGGAGCACCGGTGCTCATGACGGAACCATTCCGTCATGAGCACCGAAGGGGTTAATACTTTTCTGCAACACAATCAGTGCTTTTTATGCGAGGCATGTGTGGATAACACATAAAATTGGTCTTGTAACTCTCGTAATCTTAATCACATCAAATTCCAATGGGCCTAGGGGACCAGCAATGTACTGCTTCTGTGCCTCTCAGTAATTTAAAACAACTGTTTGCACAGAGCATTATTTACAATTTCTCTTTTTTGTTTTTCTCAATATAGCTGCTCCTGCTAGTCCAGCTGGACCACCCACCAGGCAGGAGATAGGGGCCTGTCTATGGCAGCAAAGGCTGGAGCATACCCAGCAAGAGTACAGGTAGCTGGTGGTACTGGAAGGAGAGGAGGAGGAAACAAACGCCTCTTAGCCAGGCCCCAGTGCAGCCGGTCCCTGTCAGCCTCCAGCCTCCCGGCCATCCCATCGTCGGTGTCGCCGCCAGCTTCCATCAACTGCTGCCACCCCCTCCCACACTGAAAACACCAGGCCATTGCTGCGCCGCCTCCTGCAGTGGCCAGACTCCATCGAGAGCCGGCTCACTACAATGTAGCAGAGCCTGGACCAGCTCCGGACTGACATTCAAAATGCCCTCTTTTAGCCCTTTTTTAAAAAAAATTGTATTTGTGGGAGGGACTTGTAGGGGCTGGGTGGAGAGGGTGGGAAGGGAGTTGGGGTCGAGTTTGACTTTCTTTTGACATTTTGAATTTTGGGAAATTGGGGCTTGGGTCTATTTGGGGAGAGGGGTGGGCATGTTGTGTCGGTGTAGAGGGTGGGTTTCTTTGTAAAAAAATTAAGGGGAAAACTATTTTATTTCATCTGCATTTATGCCTGAAGTAGTTTGTTTTACTTTTACTTTGCAATGCTGCCTTTAGCTTTTACGCAGCCTGTTTATGTGCTTGTAAGAGAGAGTGTAGTGCTTAGTTATAGAGTTATACTTCTCTAACTATCTTGATCATTAGTAAGATTAATCTGAATGATTGATTATCCATCGTAGGCAACTAAATGGAATTTAAAAACTGAGTTAGTGGGGTATATTTGATCAAATTTTTATAAATAATTGACACCAGAGTACAACATAATGACACAACAAGAATTCCTGACAGTCCTAAAATACAAAAAATAGCAATACAAGTAATTTTTGGCTAATGGGGAGCTAGTAGTATTTATGAAATACTCCATTTATAAATAATGGACTCAAAGTCTAGAGTGGACAACCTTAGGTTAGGTGTTTACGGTTACGCAACACAAGGCCTGAATGATGATGCTGACTGATGTTTTTCATTCTGTATCTAAAATATGTATCACTTTTCATGTGTTGGTGGTTAAATGGGGCCATTGTGGGCTACTGCTTAGAAGATCCTGCAGTAAGTTGGTGTTGCTTTCACCACATCCACCCCACCAAGTGTGTGATCCATAGATGGTGCAAATTAAGCCACACCTCAATAAATCACACAGCTCAGGGGAAGAGGGTTAGAGGTTTGATGAATGGATGGGAAGGGGGATTTGGGGAAAGGTTTGACAAAGACAAACACTACATAAGGATAACACTCCTCTGAGCAATGAGCAGCACATCATTCATCATCAATCTGAAGGCAACAAAGGAATGAGGATGACAGAGTACAGATAAATGCATTGCAAACAGTCCTTCTGCCCCCGAGACCCAAGTTATCAGATATCTAAATGTTCTATTTTCTAGGCTGGGGAGTGAACACACCCACCCAGTTCTCCAAATACGATTGTTAAAAAAAATGATACTGTATTGCAAAATTAGGTGGTGCATCTGCATTAGCCTCAGGAATGTCCACTCTTGGGTGCCTGTCTGGACTGGTCCGGTAGGTAAGCAGGAGAGTTGTACTCAGCTTTCACCTTTTGTTCGTGCAGGAGACTAGAAGAAGGCCTGCTGATTGTAAACAAAAAACTGTATTTTAGAGTCAAGGAGAAGGATAGGAGGAAGTTAAGCTTTATGAAGAGTATATCAAGAAGACTCAGAGGCAGAGGAAAAAAAACAAGAGGCGGCTTCAGAGTTTCACAATTGCCACAAGTCCAACACACACACATGCAGACAGCACAGCATTTCACAAATAAACGCACCTCTCTCAATTCCACATAGCTTAGTACTAGCCCTCAGATTCTTGGTTTACCTTTGAACTGAAGTCAATAACTTCTAGAAACCTAGAAAGCTGTTGATGAGGTAGACCTACAGCTCCTGCCCTGAGTTCTCCAATCCTCCTTCTGACTCTGAGTCCATCCCAGACCAGTCAGCATGACCTGAGCAAGATAGGCGTGTAGTGCACTGCTGTTAAAGAACAAGTGGAGAAACAGAATTGCAGTATTTTCAATAGGTTTTTATTTGTTAACTAAAGTGACTGTTCTGGTTTCTGAATAACCAGAAAAAATGAGAGGACCCTGCAATTAAATCTGGCTAAGTGTGAAAGGGCCAATCACCTCCAGGGAAAAAAATGATCGCCCATCACTTAGGCCCCAAACATTGCAAATCAATAATCATCTCACGAAAGGTCCCGCATTAGAGTTCAACACACCCACCCTCACTGTCAGCCACCACATCCATCATCACTCACAGTCACTCCATAATCAGATAACTCTTGGTGCAATGGTTTACCTGTTCCAATCCAAGCACGGTGGTAGGTACACTATCTCCCCTTTGATACAAGCAACAGATTGGAATTTGGCAGTCTTGTAAATCAAACAATTGTCTGGGGCAGCCATTTTAGATGATGAAAAAAACAGAAGAATCATAGAAGTGGACCACACAGGTTAATTAATTTTCACTAAGTAAGTTTGTAAAGGCCAATCACCTCCAGGGAAAAAAATTATTGCCCATCACTCAGGCTCCAAACATTGCCAATCAATCATCTCAGGCAAGGTCCCACATTACAGTTTAACATCCTCCCTCACTGTCTGCCACCACATGAATCATCAAGCATCATCATCACTCACACAATCACTCACTCACTGTTGCAATAGTTGTAGTTTTACCTCTTCCAATCCAAGCACGGGGAATTTAAATATTAAGCATTCATCTTTGATGCAGGCAACACATTGGAATTTGGTATTGGCAAGCTCTCTTGTAAATCAACAAACTTTTGGGGCAGATCTTCTAGTGCTAAGTGATGCAAAAAGGGCTAGGCAATAGGAATGCGAGGAGGGCAGGCATTGTCTCCAATGTCATGAAGGAATTGTGGAACTTCTTCAATGCACACTGGTCCAACCGCAATCCGGCAATATGTGTGACAGAACAAATGGTGAGGCAGCATAAATCTGACACAAAAATAACAATGTTCCACTGGATATATATTTTTGGGGGAAGATAGAAGATCAATGAGAAATAATTCAAAAGTTCTATAGGGGCACTGTCATACTTTCTCCGGGAAGTAGAGTTTGTCCTCAAACTCAGTTGGTTCACCCAGAAGTCGATCAGCTAACACACATTCTGACCAATCATCTTCTTCCTCCTCTGCTGTTTCAGGAACGGTGTAATTTTGTGGTAGAAAATGCTGGTTCATTTTGATCATAATCAATCTCTCCACATTTTGAGGCGAGATCTGGTCCTTCTCATTGTAACAGCCGCACCAGCTCCACTGAACACATGCTCAGCAGACACACTGGTGACAGGACAAGCAAGATACTTTATTGCCAGCCATTCTGAGCTCTAGCCATTGGTGCATCTTCCCGTACCAATACATCAATGGATTTTGAACCACATAGACCTTTTTTGGATCATCCAGATACTCCTGGAACATCCTGTGGATGGTCATTGGTGCTGCCACATGCTCACCTTGTTTTTTCATCGCCTCTGCACTGGACTTGAGCCCTGCTGATTAAAACCAATATAATGCAGAGGTTGGGTCTGGTCCTTCTGTTTCTGTTGATGCAGGTGTTCTGGCTGATGGTGTTGTTGATGGCTGCTGTGACACAAGACTGCCCTCTCTTGAAGTTGAAGGCGGCACCCCAGAACTGCGGGGTGGGACTCGAAGTTCCAGTCATTCATCTTCCAAGTCTCCTGCTTGTTCTTCAAATCACCTCTTGTATTTTAAAACATTCCCTTTAGAAAAAGGAATGAAATTGGGCAGAATTTTTTTGTACCGTGGATTAAATAGTGTGGCACAGATGTAGTGGTGGGCAAAGAATTCTGCTCCGCCGGCGGAGTTTGTGGAGTTTTGCCCACCCCTTGCTCCGTGTGGGGTTCCAAAATACTCCACGAAGTGACTCGGAGCTGAGTTTTCTTTCTCGAGCAGGTCGTCATCGGTAAGTTGGCGAGTGCTTGTGAGAAATAATTACGCGCTAGACCTCCTCCTGATGAGTTTTCTCATCGCAGGCGGTCACGGCAGGTCGCGACCATTTGCGTTGAGAAATCTGCCATTCACGTTGAGGAAGCTGCCAGTCGAGTAGAATGCCCACTTGAGCGGCAGAAAGCAGCAGAGCCCTCTGGCGCGACATGTAGTGCAGTTTGTGCTGATTTTACAGCGCAGGACAAACTCCTGGTGCTACAAATCAGTGCGAGCAGCACGACTTAGCAGATTGCATCCCGGCCTACACAGATGTACTCTTTGGACGCGATGATGTCATGTTGAAGCCTTGTATTACAAGCCAAGCGAAGGATTAAGCTCTCAACCAAGGCATGCGCTTCTGTGTTGTCATTCACACCTGCGGAGCGAACCTTTCAGACACCTTCTTTACCTGGTCCTGTAGGAGATGCAACAACAGGATAGCTTGGCCCATTGTACTGTCCTCCTTGCTAACTTCCCATGTGAAAACCTCAAAAAGGAATAGCATCTGTGCCAGGCATTTGACTAGGTCCAATTTGTCCGCATCCATGGTCATAGCTTTCCCAACTGCATCCCCTCCTCATAGAATGACATAGTCATTGATCTGTTTGTATTGTTCAAATGGACATCGCAACATGTAATAGGTCAAGTTCCAGTGAGTTGGCACCTCCTGTATCAGTGCTTTAACTGGTGCTATATTATTACGCGGAATAATCCGCAACTGATTCCGGGCTTTAAAAGAATGGCTGACATGAGTGCAGATTCTTGCTGGCTATATCTTCTTTTTTGAGGCAGTCTTGCACCACCAGGTTGATGCAATGGGCCAAAAATAGGATCCCGAAATAGCCTCCGTCTAACAAAGCCTTGTTACTTGTGACTATGTTACTGCCATTGTCCGTGGCACCAGATCCAATTCTGAGCCCTCTGGGTCACAGCCATTCATATACCTTGCTGTCAAATTCCTTCAAAATGTTTACAGCTGTATGTGATTTCTCCATGGCGAACATGGCCAATGTTGAGTATCGCCGAACACTCTTAAAACTTTCTTCAGGGCCATGACCTGCAGATATCTTTTGCTTTACCCCAGCAAAAGAGATGCAGTGTGCAGTGATGCACATGTAATCAGTCGCCTGACAACTGGTTCACATGTCTGTCATCAGGTGGATGGTGTGAACAACATTTTGCTGCAAAGCTTGTCCAAACAACTGCAGCGCATCTTAATGCACCACTGGATCAGCAACTCTGGCAAAATAGGTCAACTTGTTAACTTCCATTTCAGGTAGATGGCTGCCACAAATTCTAAGAATCCCACTCCTTCCACAAAAGAAAAAGGGAGGAGGTCCAGAGCAAATATTTTTGCCATTTTTCCATTGTACAAATGTGCGGTTGGGTGGTTCCGCTCGTAGGACCCCTCCTGCCTTAACATGCCGGGAATAGTAGCCTGGATTTTCTTCTTTTCTGGGGCCACTGACACAGGCGTCTATCAAGAAGTAGATGGTGGTGGCAGACTCAAATTGAGTCGTGGTGGGGCAGTCACTGTATGCCTGGTGTCTCCATCTCACTCAGAGTCTTCTTGTGCCATTGTGAAGTCACTGAGGTGGGTGATTCTGCTGTTGCACTGCTGGGGACAGGGCTGCTTTGCGTCAAGATGTCACCCTCTTCTTCCTCATCATCACCTTCTACTGTGATTGGACTTGTAGCTGATGTTCCCCGGCTCTCCTCACCACCACGACCATGTTCAGAAGTTTTTTTAAGGTGCTCCTCCCACTTGATTGTGTGGTGTTTTTTCATATGGGTCGTTTGGCCTCCAGTACCATAATTTGTACCAGGCTTACCTCAATGAACACTTGTGCTGCAAATGCTGTATACTGCAATGTGCTCCCCCTGTATGCTAACTATAAAAAAGTCCCAAACTGGGGAGGAGTATTTTTTTACTGTGCCAATGCCTAAAGAAGAACTAGAAGTAGGTGTGCATGTCATCGATTGCCTCTCTGCTTCTCCTGAGGTAGGGGCTGGTGCAGGTCTCAGCTGGGGCTTTGCAAATATGGGAGCTGGTAGCAGTGCTACCTGTGCCACATCCCTCGGAGCAGGTTGAATAGCAATGTCAGACTCCTCTGTGTCACCTTCCACCACAACTGCCTAGTCATCATCATCCTCCTCATTATCCACTTCCACAAATCTAAGCCTTTCAGGGTCTTTTCTTTTCCCTTGCCTCTCCTGTTGTCTACTGGACTCTGCCGGGGTCCACTCCATGTCCCTATCATCATCATCATCAGAAGTGGTGCTTGGAGAAGGTGGTGAAATAGCACCCTTCCTTTTCCTTGCTGAAGATCTGGGAGCCAATGATTATAAAAGAGGAGGTCATTCCTTAGAAGGAAGCTCAACCTCCTGTTCTGCTCCAACATCAGGCAAATGTACTATTGCTGGCTGCAGCTGTTGTCCAATTAGAACGATTGTGTACTACTTTGCAAAAGGGACAAATCCAATTCAACATCACCACTCGTCAGCGTCGACATGATTGCAGTGGTTGCCTCAGTGACAGACATGGTCCTGGGCGTAGGTTGGGGGGTGCTGTTGATGCAGGAGTGGTGCTCTCAGTTTGCTCCCCAGAGGCCGGTGAGGCAGGCACAAGTTTGGCTAAAAAGGTTCTGGTCGGCACGCCAGTGGTGGAAATCTGCTTCTTCTTTTCCCCACTGGCCATTTTCTTGGCAGCACCTTTCTTTGGGGCCATCTTGTAGCTGTCTGTTAGCAGTGGCACTTAGCTTCACAAGCTGAAGAGTTGTCCATGTTGTGTAGTTAGTCATGTGCCACATCATGCACAGGACATCTGTCTGGCAGTACTGTGTGTGACATCTCTTCTCTTGTGTGCCTAAAAGCAAACAAGCAAGAAGAACATCAGTGAAACGTAGCATTGTGCAGTTCAATTAGTAGTACCAACAAACAATATCATTTAGTGTGGTTACTTAAGTTATTATAAATATTTAACAATACAGTGTATCCATTCATAAAACCACACCAACATAAACTTTCATGGTACACTCAGGAAGGATAAGAAAGAGCAACAACAACAACATACAGATGTAACTGTATGCTTTATGTGCATCAAGTCGGGAATGATGTGACACTCAGGGAGGTGCAGGTGTGTAGGAAAGTGGGTTTCTGTTGCAGTAACCCCCCCACTTTTTGCCTGATAACTGATGCACTTTTCCTTGGTGTGCCCTGGATCCCTGCCAATCAGGTACCCAGGGCCTGTGTTCCTTCCCTAAAAACTGTACTCAGCCTAAACCCAATTGGCATCTCTGGCCACAGGTAAGCCCCTGGTAAATGGTACCCTAGGTACCCAGGGCACTGTGACCAGAGAAGACCCCTAAGGGCTGCAGCACTTATTGTGCCACCCTTAGAGGCCCTGTACCCTGACACACACACACTGCCCTTGCAGGCTGAGTGTCTTGGTGCAGAACAAAACAGAGTCGACATGGCACACATCCCTGTGTGCCATGCCCACAAACACACTGCCCTGGCATACCTCAGTCACCCCTCTAGCTGGGTGCCCTATGCCAGTGGTGAGGGCACAGGTGCATGAGCCCTGTGCCCCTACAGTACCCAGGCCCATTCCTGGGCACTGTAAGTGCAGGGCTGCCATTCCGAGTATATGGTGCTGGGAGGTCGTCAGCACGTACTCCACAGCACCATGATGGCTGCACTGAAGACTGAGAAGTTTGGTATCAAACTCTCAGCACAGTAAACCCACACTGATGCCAGTGTGGGATTTACTGTAAAATGCACGTCAGAGGGCAACTTAGAGTTACCCCCTGAACCTAACCTACAATCCACGTCTTGTCTGAGGGGCTGCCTAGGCTGCCACACAGCAGACATGTTGCTGGACCCCTGGGTAGAGAGCCATCCGCTCTCCCGGGCCTGCAACAATGCACGTCCTGGGTGAGGTGCTAGGCCCCTCCCCCAGGATGGGCAGGGGGAAGCTTCAAAGGCATTCCGCCTTGTGAGCTTCCCCAGACCACTTGCTGTACTCAGCAACTGGTCCCCACCGGTTCCTCCCCCATCCTGGTGGGAAGACTGGAGGGAAACACCAAGGGAGGAAAGGGGGTGTGCCACCCTCTGCCAACCCCACCCCTCAGGTGGGGGAGGCGAGGTGAAGCCCATCTCCGGGCTCTCGCCATCTTGAAGATGGGGAGCCCTGCCCAATCAGGACTAGGCTCCTGCCCCCTCCCACAGGAGAGTGGCAGGATAGGGGTGTACTCACCCCAGGGCAGGGACCCATTGGTCCCTGCCCTTTACCTACCTGTAACGCCCCTAAATCTAGTATTTAGGGGCACCCTGAACCTTCCTTCCTTAGATTCCCGCAACCTAAGAAGAAAAAGGACGAAAAAGACGCCCAGCAGAGGAGACTGCAGAGAACAACTGACTTGGCCCCAGCCCTACCGGCCCGTCTGCAGTTTCCAGAGATCCTGCGCCAAAAATAGTCTTGTCCTGCAGCCAGCGACCTCCAGAACCCCAGGGAGGACTGACTGCCTTCAACAAAGACCGGATCTCCTGTGAACAGCAGCTCTGTTCAAAAGAAACACCAAACAAAGACTCCGAGCCTGCTGAGGAGAAAGAAACCCGACGCCTGGAACCACCACTGCACCCGTCGCCTACAGCCCGAGTTCAAGTGGCCCACCGGTCCCAGCGAGGTCCCCCAGCTCTCCAGAGTCCGAGTCCACCGTGGGTTGACCCCTCCAGGACTCCCCGACGTCGCCTGCAGCCTCTGCACGGAGAACCCCCAACCGCGAGTGGCCCGGTAAGGTGAAATCCGACCTCAAAAGACACCCCTGCATCCAGGCGCCCTGCGCCCTGGAGAAAGGAACCCGAGGTGCACCTACGTCCCCGAGCCCTCCAACTTACCTGCCCAGCTGTTGGTTCCTCCTGGAAGTCTTCCTGGACCGAGCCTGCAGCTGAAAACCAAAACCGAAAATTTCCATTGAAATCAACAGGGCACCCGACCTCAAAACAGCACTCTGCACCCGGCCGCCCTAGTGCCGCTGAGGGTGCCTCTTTGGTGCTAACTTGGTCCCCAACGTGCCCTGAGCTTAACCCTAGGAGCTTTGCTCCCACAACCCCGTGGCCTGCTTGCCAGCCGCCACCAACCGGAGTCCCCCTATCCTCCATAGGATAACATTGGGCCTCAACACTCTGCACCCGGCCGCCCTAGTGCCGCTGAGGGTGCAACAACAGTGCATCACTGACCCTGGGAGACCCCTGAGTCTAACCCCAGAACCCTAACTCAAAAGACCGATTACTTACCTCGAGACCGATAACTCATTTTTCCTCATAGGATAACATGGACACTTTTTCTTCCAAAAGTTTCTAAGTGTCGACTTTTGAAAACAAGAATATTCTTTAAAAATCGTACAGACTACCAAAACGTAATTACTTACCTGTTTTAAGTAAATGTCCCAGGGCTGAACCTAGGAGTCCAGCACTGGATTACAAAAGTAACGTTAAAAGTAACTTACCGGCGAATTGAATTTTCTTACATAGGGATCCATTGACTGGTTTTCTGTGAAATTTCTTCTAAGTGTCCACTTTTGAAATACCAAAATATTGCTTAAAAATCACAACAGTAACGAATTCCGAATTACTCACCTACTATCAGGAGAGACCTCAGTACTGCATCTTTTAGTCCAGTACCGACCATGAAAAGTAATTTTTACCGTACTTACCAGTAACTGGAAATTCCTCTCATAGGATATCATTGCCTGCTTTTTGTTGAAAAAGTTTCTAAGTGTCGATTTCTGAATCATACAAATATTCTTTAAAAATCGTACAAACTACAAAAACGTAATTACTTACCTGTTTTAAGTAAATGTCCCAGTGCTGAACCTAGGAGTCCAGCACTGGATTACAAAAGTAATGTAAACATACTTTGCTTGCAAACTGTATTTCCTTCCCTAGGATAACATTGGTAATTTTACCCAGAAAAGTTTCTAAGTGTCAACTTTTGAAATACAGTAATATTCCTCAAAAATCACTACCATAACCAAAACGCTTTTTCTCACCTGTTTACAGGAAGTGTCCCGGGACTGAATCCAAGATCCAGTCCCGTGGTTAGAAAAGTAATCCAAAAAGTAATCTATTGCATTTAACCAGAAATTTCCATTGAGCTCAATGTATAATTGTGTTTAAAATTGTGTTGCATATTGCAACAACTGTAACTATTGCATTCAAAAGTCTATTGCCAATTGAACAGTAGTTAACTAAAGCATCTCATTCTGAGAAAGTATATTTTGACACCCATTGTTGGTTCTAAAATAAAACAACTATATTTTTATATACAAACCATTGGCCTAGAGTTCAGTTCTTGAGTGTGTGGCTTCATTTGCTGACTGAGTGTGTACAACAAATGCTTTACACTGTCCTCTGATACTGCCTTACTGCTCGACCAAGCTACCACTTTAGAGAGTAAGGTTATATCTAACTTTAGCCTCTGCCAAACCTCTGGGGACTGTGGACTCTGTGCACACTGAACCTTACTTTGGTGCAGTATATACAGAGCCACTTTCTTACATTGGTGGATCAGCGGTGGGATACAAACTTGCATTGTTGGACTACTTGGTTACCATCTGATCACACGACAGAACTCTTAAATTGCCTTTAGAATTCTGATTTTTTCAAATTGGCATTTTTTACCAAATTACTAAAAGTCTTGTTAGGGCCTTGCTTAAGTCCCTTTAAAATTGTAGAAAATAAAAAGTCACTATAGTCAAGGGTAGAGGGGTTAGAACTTTTTGTTAGAATGTCTCAAGAAAACAACCCAGCTATTAGTGAAAATAATAATGACATACAGGACATGGTTGAGGAGCTCGACCTCACCCCTTATCTTCATTTGTCTTTCAAAGAGATAAGGTCCTTATGTAAACTTAAAAATATACCAATGGGCCAGCATCCAACCAAACAAGGGCTCCAGGAGCTCCTGGCTGAGTATGCTAAGGCCCACCCCTCTGAGCATGGTGATGACCACGCAGAGGAGGAAAGGAGTGAGGAGGATGGGGATGGTAACCCACCTCCACCACTTCCTAGGGAAGACAGGGTCACTGCACCCTTATTTCCAAGAGTAAACCTCTGGGGACCTAGGGGCCACCTAGGTGGTTCAGGTCCCAGAGAGGACACTGAGGATAGCCTTAGTGAGGAGGACCACCTTTAGCAAGGTTGGCCAAAAGACTGGACCTAGAGACCAGACTCCTGGCTCTAGAGAAGGAAAGACAGGAGATGGGTTTAGCACCCATCAATGGTGGCAGCAATACTAAAACTAAGGATAGGGAGGAAACTTCTGATCCTAAAATCCCCAAAGGGATTGTCCCTAAATTTGAGGAAGGTGATGACATCACCAAATGGTTCACAGCCTTTGAGAGGGCTTGTGAAATAAGAAAAGTAAAGAAACCTCTCTGGGGGCACTCCTGTGGGAACTGTTCTCTGGTAACTGCAGAGACAGGCTTCTGACCCTCTCTGGGCCAGATGCAGGGTCCTATGACCTCATGAAGAATACTCTGATTGAGGGATTTGGGCTCACTACTGAGGAGTATAGAATTAGATTCAGGGGGGCTCACAAAACCCAGACCCAGTCCTGGATTGACTTCGTAGACTACTCAGTAAAGACACTGGATGGTTGGTTAGCTGGACATAATGTGCAGGATTTTCCTGGACTTTACAATTTGTTTATGAAGGAACACATACTAAGTAATTGCACAAACGAAAAGTTGCATCAGCATTTGGTAGACCTAGGTCTAATTTCTCCCCAAGAATTGGGAAAGAAGGCAGACCACTGGGTCAGAACAAGGGTAACTAGGACATCCACTGGGGGTGACCAAAAGAAAGGGGTCACAAAGCCTCCCCAGAAGAAAGATAGTGAACCCCTTAAGGATAAAAGTAAGGAGTCCCAGGCAGCCCCCCAAAACCTGTCCAGGAGGGTGGGCCCAAAGACACCTCACAAACTAAACCAGGGTACCAAGGTAAGAATTGGGATCCCAACAGAATATGGTGTCACAACTGTCAGAAGTCAGGACACCACACCAAGGACCCTAGCTGTCCTAAAAACAAGATCCCTAGTACAGCCCCAGGGGTGACTAGTGTAGCCCCAGGAGTTGCCAGTGTAGCTCTGGAGGAAGGGTCCTCAGATGAGGAAGTCCTCCTAGCTTTCAACTGGAAAATGGGCCCAAGAGGTAAGCTGGAGATCCCAGAGGGGAGTAGACACTTCCACCGCCTACTGGTGAATGGAATCCCAGCCACTGCCCTGAGAGATACCTGTGCCAGTCACACTGTGGTGCATGACAGGTTGGTACTCCCACACCAGTATGTCCCAGGGGAATCAAGGAGAGTAAGGGCTGTCCCAGGGGAGTCACTGTTAGGCCTGTGGCTGTAGTGCCCCTAGTCATAGCTGGGTCCCTTAGATGGAGAAAGGTGGTAGTCAGTAAAGACCTCCCCTTGATTGTCTCCTGGGGAATGACCACTTAGAGGTGGACCTGAGCCAAAGAGAGGCACTGGCCCAATGCCAGGCCTCACCCAAGAAACCTGGGGGGCTCAACCTGCAGTCAGTGCAGCTGAGCCCCAAAAGAGTAAAAAGGAACAGGGTAGGAAAGGTGGGCAACTGTTAGCCACAGTCCCAGAGGGCCAGGGAGATTCTATCCCAGTGAGGGAAAACTCCAGAAGTGGCCCTGGTAAAGCCCCCTAGCCAACAAGAAGACCTGACTAGTCAGGCAACTGTCCAGCCTGAGTTGGTGGCTCCTCAGCTGGCAGAACAAAGGGTGGAGGAAGGGTGCTCACTACAAAGTTTAGTGACCCCCCACCCTAAAGCAACAGGCAGACAGCCAGGACCCAAAGAGACCTGTAAGATAGCCCCTTCACTTGCCAGACAGGAGCTAAAGGTGTGGTTCTGGGCACTGACAGCTGTCAGCAGCCTCTGCTGGGTGTTAGCCTTCATGGCAGCCCTATCCTTGGCATGGTGGCCTAACCCCCTGCCAAATAACAAGCTAGGCCCCCTGACCCTATTGGTCATGGTGGGGTTGCTCAAACTGTGGGTGACCTCTGTGGGTAAGCTGGGCTTTGCCCTGGCTAAGTTAGACTTTGCAGAGGTGGGCACCTCTGAACCCAAACTTAAAAGATGGGGTGAAGACACTAAAGAGCAAGGAGAGGAGCTTTGGGAATTAGGTCCTGAAACTGATGAGGTAGGCCAGCTCCCCAAAGGGACTGACCTGGACAGAAGGATATAAGGCGGAGTAGGCCCTGCAACTTTCAAACCACTTCCCCAACTCTTCCTCGCCTGAAAGACTAGACAGGCTCTCCCAGCGTTGGCTGAGTCTCCTGGCCTTTGGGCTGGGGGGGCTTGTGTAGGAAAGTGGGTTTCTGTTGCAGTAACCCCCACTTTTTGCCTGATAACTGATGCACTTTTCCTTGGTGTGCCCTGGATCCCTGCCAATCAGGTACCCAGGGCCTGTGTTCCTTCCCTAAAAACTGTACTCAGCCTAAACCCAATTGGCATCTCTGGCCACAGGTAAGCCCCTGGTAAATGGTACCCTAGGTACCCAGGGCACTGTGACCAGAGAAGACCCCTAAGGGCTGCAGCACTTATTGTGCCACCCTTAGAGGCCCTGTACCCTGACACACACACACTGCCCTTGCAGGCTGAGTGTCTTGGTGCAGAACAAAACAGAGTCGACATGGCACACATCCCTGTGTGCCATGCCCACAAACACACTGCCCTGGCATACCTCAGTCACCCCTCTAGCTGGGTGCCCTATGCCAGTGGTGAGGGCACAGGTGCATGAGCCCTGTGCCCCTACAGTACCCAGGCCCATTCCTGGGCACTGTAAGTGCAGGGCTGCCATTCCGAGTATATGGTGCTGGGAGGTCGTCAGCACGTACTCCACAGCACCATGATGGCTGCACTGAAGACTGAGAAGTTTGGTATCAAACTCCTCAGCACAGTAAACCCACACTGATGCCAGTGTGGGATTTACTGTAAAATGCACGTCAGAGGGCAACTTAGAGTTACCCCCTGAACCTAACCTACAATCCACGTCTTGTCTGAGGGGCTGCCTAGGCTGCCACACAGCAGACATGTTGCTGGACCCCTGGGTAGAGAGCCATCCGCTCTCCCGGGCCTGCAACAATGCACGTCCTGGGTGAGGTGCTAGGCCCCTCCCCCAGGATGGGCAGGGGGAAGCTTCAAAGGCATTCCGCCTTTGTGAGCTTCCCCAGACCACTTGCTGTACTCAGCAACTGGTCCCCACCGGTTCCTCCCCCATCCTGGTGGGAAGACTGGAGGGAAACACCAAGGGAGGAAAGGGGGTGTGCCACCCTCTGCCAACCCCACCCCTCAGGTGGGGGAGGCGAGGTGAAGCCCATCTCCGGGCTCTCGCCATCTTGAAGATGGGGAGCCCTGCCCAATCAGGACTAGGCTCCTGCCCCCTCCCACAGGAGAGTGGCAGGATAGGGGTGTACCCACCCCAGGGCAGGGACCCATTGGTCCCTGCCCTTTACCTACCTGTAACGCCCCTAAATCTAGTATTTAGGGGCACCCTGAACCTTCCTTCCTTAGATTCCCGCAACCTAAGAAGAAAAAGGACGAAAAAAGACGCCCAGCAGAGGAGACTGCAGAGAACAACTGACTTGGCCCCAGCCCTACCGGCCCGTCTGCAGTTTCCAGAGATCCTGCGCCAAAAATAGTCTTGTCCTGCAGCCAGCGACCTCCAGAACCCCAGGGAGGACTGACTGCCTTCAACAAAGACCGGATCTCCTGTGAACAGCAGCTCTGTTCAAAAGAAACACCAAACAAAGACTCCGAGCCTGCTGAGGAGAAAGAAACCCGACGCCTGGAACCACCACTGCACCCGTCGCCTACAGCCCGAGTTCAAGTGGCCCACCGGTCCCAGCGAGGTCCCCCAGCTCTCCAGAGTCCGAGTCCACCGTGGGTTGACCCCTCCAGGACTCCCCGACGCCGCCTGCAGCCTCTGCACGGAGAACCCCCAACCGCGAGTGGCCCGGTAAGGTGAAATCCGACCTCAAAAGACACCCCTGCATCCAGACGCCCTGCGCCCTGGAGAAAGGAACCCGAGGTGCACCTACGTCCCCGAGCCCTCCAACTTACCTGCCCAGCTGTTGGTTCCTCCTGGAAGTCTTCCTGGACCGAGCCTGCAGCTGAAAACCAAAACCGAAAATTTCCATTGAAATCAACAGGGCACCCGACCTCAAAACAGCACTCTGCACCCGGCCGCCCTAGTGCCGCTGAGGGTGCCTCTTTGGTGCTAACTTGGTCCCCAACGTGCCCTGAGCTTAACCCTAGGAGCTTTGCTCCCACAACCCCGTGGCCTGCTTGCCAGCCGCCACCAACCGGAGTCCCCCTATCCTCCATAGGATAACATTGGGCCTCAACACTCTGCACCCGGCCGCCCTAGTGCCGCTGAGGGTGCAACAACAGTGCATCACTGACCCTGGGAGACCCCTGAGTCTAACCCCAGAACCCTAACTCAAAAGACCGATTACTTACCTCGAGACCGATAACTCATTTTTCCTCATAGGATAACATGGACACTTTTTCTTCCAAAAGTTTCTAAGTGTCGACTTTTGAAAACAAGAATATTCTTTAAAAATCGTACAGACTACCAAAACGTAATTACTTACCTGTTTTAAGTAAATGTCCCAGGGCTGAACCTAGGAGTCCAGCACTGGATTACAAAAGTAACGTTAAAAGTAACTTACCGGCGAATTGAATTTTCTTACATAGGGATCCATTGACTGGTTTTCTGTGAAATTTCTTCTAAGTGTCCACTTTTGAAATACCAAAATATTGCTTAAAAATCACAACAGTAACGAATTCCGAATTACTCACCTACTATCAGGAGAGACCTCAGTACTGCATCTTTTAGTCCAGTACCGACCATGAAAAGTAATTTTTACCGTACTTACCAGTAACTGGAAATTCCTCTCATAGGATATCATTGCCTGCTTTTTGTTGAAAAAGTTTCTAAGTGTCGATTTCTGAATCATACAAATATTCTTTAAAAATCGTACAAACTACAAAAACGTAATTACTTACCTGTTTTAAGTAAATGTCCCAGTGCTGAACCTAGGAGTCCAGCACTGGATTACAAAAGTAATGTAAACATACTTTGCTTGCAAACTGTATTTCCTTCCCTAGGATAACATTGGTAATTTTACCCAGAAAAGTTTCTAAGTGTCAACTTTTGAAATACAGTAATATTCCTCAAAAATCACTACCATAACCAAAACGCTTTTTCTCACCTGTTTACAGGAGTGTCCCGGGACTGAATCCAAGATCCAGTCCCGTGGTTAGAAAAGTAATCCAAAAAGTAATCTATTGCATTTAACCAGAAATTTCCATTGAGCTCAATGTATAATTGTGTTTAAAATTGTGTTGCATATTGCAACAACTGTAACTATTGCATTCAAAAGTCTATTGCCAATTGAACAGTAGTTAACTAAAGCATCTCATTCTGAGAAAGTATATTTTGACACCCATTGTTGGTTCTAAAATAAAACAACTATATTTTTATATACAAACCATTGGCCTAGAGTTCAGTTCTTGAGTGTGTGGCTTCATTTGCTGACTGAGTGTGTACAACAAATGCTTTACACTGTCCTCTGATACTGCCTTACTGCTCGACCAAGCTACCACTTTAGAGAGTAAGGTTATATCTAACTTTAGCCTCTGCCAAACCTCTGGGGACTGTGGACTCTGTGCACACTGAACCTTACTTTGGTGCAGTATATACAGAGCCACTTTCTTACAAGGTGACAATGCAATAATCCTTAGAAAATGATTGCTCTTGTGCGCCAATAGCAGACATGAGGTTGGTGCCGGATGTTAGGAAAATGGGAAAAAGAAAAAAAATGAAACAAAAAAAAATCCAATTACAATTTTTGAAAAAAATAAAAATTTACAAGCATTAAAATTAAAAAGATATAATAATAAACCAATAAAAAAAAAAAAATGTAAATAAAAAAATGATAAATACGTGAAATTATTTTCAAGCATATAATTTATTAAACAGATATCTCAACCATCCATGCAAGCCTATGGCAAAGGCACACTGGCTGGATGCACAAAATGGCTGCCACCCAGTGCAACATGGTCAGTAACAACATTGAGCAAGAAGGCATGGGGAACAAAGAAGACATGCAGGCCTATGGCAAAAGCACACTGGCTGGCTACACAAAATGGCCACGACCACATGGTCAAACAGCAAGCAAGGCGGCATGGCCACAATAAAGAAACCATGCAGGCCTATGACAAAAGCACACTGGCTGCCTACACTAAAGGGCCGCCAGCCACATGGTCACAAGAACAAGCAAGAAGGCATGGGGAACAAAGACATGCAGGCCTATGGCAAAAGCATACTGGCTGGCTACACAAAATGGCCACCAACCACATGGTCAAACAGCAAGCAAGGAGTCATGGCCACAACAAAGAAATCATGCAGGCATATCACAAAAGCACACTGGCTGCCTACACAAAATGGCCGCCAGCCGCATGGTTGCAACAACAAGCAAGAAGGTATAGGGAACAAAGAAGACATGCAGGCCTAGGGCAGAAGCACATTGAATGGCTACACAAAATGGGCATCGACCACATAGTCAAACAGCAAGCAAGGAGGCATGGCCACAACAAAGAAGACATGCAGGCCTATGGCAAAAGCCCAATGGCTGCCTACACAAAATGGTCGCCAGTCACATGGTCACAACAAGCAAGCAAGAAGGCATGGGGGAACAAAGAAGACAAGCAGGCATATTGTAAAAGCACACTGGCTGGCTACACAATATGGGTGCCAGCCACATGATCACAACAACAAGCAAGAAGGCATGGGGAACAAAGAACACATGCAGGCATATGGCAAAAGCACACTGGCTGCCTACACAAAATGGCCACCGACCACATGGTCAAACAGCAAGCAAGGATGCATGGCCACAACAAAGAAGACATGCAGGCCTATGGCAAAAGCACACTGGTTGGCTACACAAAATGTCCCCCAGCCAGATGATCACAACAAGCAAGAAGGCATGGGGAACAAAGAGCACATGCAGGCCTATGGGCACTGACTATTCAAAATGGTCCCTGCCCACATGGCATGGCGAACAAAGACAAATGGTGGCCTATGGCAAACACACTCACAAACTAGCCAGACAAAGGAGGCATGGGCTGGTAACACAGAACAAAGAGCGTTAATTCAGCAATGTCAAAAGCAAAAATGAACTGGGCTAAGAAATTTTACAACACACATTCTCCAAAGGCATCAAATATAATTACCCCACCTATATACTGTTTGCAGAAAATAAACTTGAAATACCACCAAAAAAACAATTTTATGATTTAATCCAATTCCATCCCTGGCCTAAATGATGTTTCAATTCAACAGACACCACAGAAATAGTTGTTTTATTCACCTATGACTCGTACTGGGCCTAATGGGCTGGAAGGCCCCTTTGCTGAATAGGCCACATACTAAATTAAATAAATATTGCAAATTTATAAAAATGGAGAAAAGGTACTAAAGTGTGCAACATGTTTCCTTTGCAAAAGAAAAATTACATGCAAAAATAACTAGGCACCTACTGAAACTGCAGGCCCCCAACACAATACATTTTAAAAACCTAATAAAAGTACAAACAAGTCCTGGAGCATGCCCCCAATCAAACAAACAATGCACTTATACATCAGTTTTTCAACTTACTTGTGAAATCTCAAGTACAAAGTCCTTAAATCCAATGGTATATATGCAGCAGACAAGAAGAGTGGTCCTTCAAGTTCCAAATCTCAATGAAAAGTGACCAGGAGATGGACAAAGCACTGGGAGGAGCCTGCTGGACAGGAACAGGAAGTTGGAGTCTCTGGGGCACTTCCTTCCTGTTAGAAAGAAGTAAATGAAAAAGGCTTCTCACACAAAAAAACCAATTCCAATGGCCAGTTGAGGAAAAAATCCACTGGAAAAGCCTCTCAGCTGCATCTCAAGCACAAAAGCTGTTCGAGCACTCCATTTGCGATCACAATCAGCACTACATTGGTGCTTTTGTGGCTGGAAGTACAAACAAGTCGCAAATTGCGATTAGTCGAAAAAATTACCTGCTTGCACATGCAATTTACCACCAATTCAAAACAGGTGGTAACAGGGCACAAGCTATAAAACAGCCCCAGAATGCATCTGGGACTTCCACAATGGCTGCCCTGTATAGGAGGCAGACACAGAAGAGATTATTCCGAGTCAGTCTGACCATGTTTGTGATGACAGAAGAAGAGATATAGGAACAATACAGGCTGAGCAGCAATGTGATCATGGAGCTAATAGCTACCTTAAAGCCACACCTTGAAAGCAGTACGCAGTGCAGCAATGGAATCCCCACCCATGTCCAGGTGTTGTGCTCCCTCTATTTATTAGCCAGTGGCAGATACCAGGATGTGATAGCAGTGGCCGGAGGGGTGTCGCAGAGGGCACTTACGCTTTTTTTCACAATTTCCTAGATGCCATGCTCCTCTACATACACCAACACATACACCTGCCCCGGAATTATGTGGAAATTCAAACTGTGAAAATGCAATTTTACCAGATAGCCAGATTCCCACAGGTCGAGTGCATAGACGGGATCCATGTGCACATATGTCCCCCATCCCATCTTGAATGTATATTCAGGAACCATAGTGGTCGCGTCCACATCCTGTGATTCTGGGCAAATCACTTAATCTCCCCGTGCCTGAATGTGTAATGTAAATACGGTGCTCATGTAAAGCGCTCCAATACCTTCGGGTCGAGTTCGCGCTATATAAATATGCAAAAACAAAATAAGAACGCTCATTCCCTGAACATCCAAGTAGTCTGCAATGCACACAATATCATCACAGATATTGTGGCAAAATATCCTGGGAGCACCCTTGACTCCTACGTGTTCAGGCACAGTGGCATATACCAGCGACTAGAAAGAGGTGATTTTGATGACGGTTACCTACTAGGTACTGAAATGTAATGTCAAAATTTTTATGTATTTTCAGAATAATCACTCCCTGTATGTTGTCTCACCCTTATACTTGCTTTACCAGGTGACAATGTGTATGCTCTGAGGCCATGGTTCCTCACACCCTACCTGTCTCCCAACAACCCACATGAAAGGAGGTACAATACAGCATATAGGCGTACCAGGTCCATTTTCGAGCGCACATTTTGCATCCTCAAATCGTGCTTCAGGTGCCTGCACAAGAGTGGGGGAGCCTTGCAGTATGCGCCCAAGACTGCATGCAAGATTGTGGTAACCTGAGCCATACTCCACAACATTGCCTGCAAAAGAGGCTTACCCATTGAGGTGACCAGATCAGACTCAGAGGATGATGACTCTGTCCCACCTGCCCAGCAGCCAAGCGAGGAAAGCAGAGCAGCCGAAGGGAGAAGGCACAGGGACCACATAGCCAGACATTACTTTGCACAGTAAGACATCTTTATTAATACAAAGGTCACACAAAATGCCACAACAAGTTATTGGATGCTCAAAATATGCTCCCTTAAATGTCAGGGTTCACAAACACATTGATGGACAACCTGTCCATCAGACAAAAGATATGTCCTTTTGGTTGCACATGTTGTGCTGTTACATTACTGCAAACAGGAAATAAACAGAACAAAACACAATGGCACACTGTCACTGTCACTGTGCATTAATTTTTTTATGTTTGTCCTGTTTTGGAGCTGGTGCCATGTATAGTTGCAGGTGGATGGCTGCTACTAGTGTGCAGCACACTGGCATCTGATGCTGATAGACTACTGAGGCTTGATACCTCACTGTCCGTTGCCAATGGCATTGTGGGCTGTTTGAATTGCCTCCACGGCTGCTGTAATCTATGTCAGGCCCCATGGAAACTTCACCTCTGTAGTGGCCCATCTCGACCTGTAGGGCCATGGTGCGCTTTGAAAGTGTTGTATTTGCCGGCGCAAGCCTCCCCATGGCCCTTGTCATGGCTTTCAACCTGACGCCTCTGCTTCTCTCCCTGCGCTTTTGCAGGCTCCTGTTCTCAGCCAGCTCAGTGCACAGTTGGCCAATGGCACCTGTAAGGGCATCCATGTTAGAGTCCATGCGGGCCTGGTTTGCAGCCAACTGCTGGGTCAAGGTGTTGAATCCTTGGGTGAGTTTTTGGTTAATCAACCATATCTGTTTCTGCTACAGACACTGAACCTGAAGCATTGCATTCTCCAGCAAGCCACACACTGCCTGGTCATTGGATGCCACCTGGGACCAAGATGCCTGCCTTGCCTGCTGGCACCTTCATGCCTATTGAGTGGGGCGCAGCTGCCGGACCCTGGAAACTGGATTGTGTATAGGAGTGTGTGGCTGTTGGGCCTCCTACACCTATTCTGCAGCTGCTTGTGGGGAGCTGGACACAGCCCTGACCTAACCATGTGATGTACTTAGGAGACTCACAGGCACCTCACTCTGTCCTTCCTTCATCTGGCCTTGGTCTTCTCCCTCATCTGCAGCCCATTCCTGTACTTCCACAGGTGTATCTATGTGGCAAATGGGGAGACGAATAAATGTTACTTGTGAAACACTATCTCATTGGTCGTACTAAAATATTCAGCTGATGTCTGACAGTAACTGCACTGTTTATGTATATGACTACATTTCCCATAATGCACCATGTGTGACATTTTGATCATCTACATGGACCATCCAGATATGTCTGGGTAAGTGTGTGCTGCATGCATGTAGACACCAGGTTTAAGGGCATAACTGTTGGCATAGTAGTAGTATTGCACTTACCTGGTGATGGTGGGAAGTTGAGGTTTCCAAATCCCGCCATTGTCGCAGCCTCAAAGGGTTGTTTCAGCTATAGCCTCCACAGTTGTTGGAAGGGTAGATTGAGCACCACCTGCTGTTCACTGAGAGTCCCGCAGGCATGTTGCCACCCTCTCCTTGGCATGAGAGCGCAGGTCATACCAGCGCTTCTTGATTTCTGCATTGGAATGGTCGGCCACTCCCATGGCATTGATTTTCTGCTCCATGTCCCTGCATATCTTCCTTTTTTCCGGCTCAGGCACAGTCATGGAGGCACAACCGATTAGCTGGTCGGGTGTGTTACAGCATTCCTCTGTTAGGATTTGAAGTTCCCTCTCAGAGAACTTCAATTTTCTGCATCTCTCCCCTGCTGCCTTCTCAGACTGTTGGGTGGCCATTGAAAAGGTTTGTTTGGAAGCTGTATGGGCTTCTCTGCTCAGTTGGTGTGTGCTGCTGGACTATTCATTGCACTCTGGCTGCTCTCCAGGCTTATCCAGGGCCACCACTACCTGTGTTTAGGGTCCTTCACCTGAATCAGGAAGTAAGGCTTTTTTCAGACCTCGCGGTCGCTAATTGCAACCAATATCACAAAATGTGAATACAGTCGCAATTTGCAACCTTATACTGACTTGCTATTAGCGATTTCAGTATTTCCGATGTGACTTATTATGAAGTCGCCCTGGTTTTGTGCGTACATCAGACAGTGGAACATCTGGCCCCTAGTTTCCATAGGAAAAGCGTTTTTTGTTTTGCTAATAACTTTAGCACCATTTGACAAATCCTCATGAAATTTTCGAGACTAGTAAACCAGTCACTCGAGCTGCTGTCTGGAAAGTTTTGGTGTGATTTGTCAAGTGGGGGCTAAGAAAAGGGAGATCCCAAAATGCATTTTCCCAATGCAATTTCTCATAGGGATTTTAGACATGACTATAGACCAGAATCGCTGAGCGTAATTATGCTAAATTTGGCAGAAAGCTAGATCTTGGTCCAGAAAGATCTCTTTTTGTAATTTGGTGTAAATCTGTTCAATAGTTTTGGAGTTATTAAAGAAAACAAAATTCTGTATATCTAGGGACGTGGATCCACTGTGGTGGATCCCCTGATCCACATGCCACAGCAAAGTTGTGATTGACTGCCACCACTTCAACCAGCAAGTGGTGGCAGCCATCTTGAGACTCAGGACTTGGCCTGAGTTCCAAGAAAAACATAAATAAAAAACACAAGAGGGCAGGGTAGGAATACCCTGACACCCTAGGCCTGGGGCCAACAAACTTTTAAAAAAATGTTTACCACAAATTCATGGAGAATACATGGCAAAAAGGTTTTTTAAAAACAAGCGCTGTCTCCTGTGCTTGTTTTATTTACTCTCCCTAGGTGGGCCTGCTCCCAGGGTGGGGATTCATAAATATATTTGGGGGAAGAGGGCACACATAGCCCCCCTCTTTGAGCCAATTTTGGCCCTGCGAACCTCATCCCCTGGGGCCTGGCCTTTTAATTACATTGGGAGGGGAGCACACGGCCCCCCTCCCAGGCCGATTTTGGCCCCGGGTACCCCATGTCCTGGGGCTCAGCCACAGTTTTAAGAGTGGGAGGTGGTACAGAGACCCCCACCCAGGCCAATTTCAGTCCAGGTACCCAATCCCCTGGGAACCAGCTTTAGTAGAAATGGGAAGAGGGGCAGCGTGGCCACTTTCCCCAAGCCGAGTACGGCCCGGGGACCCCATCCCCAGGGGCCCAGCCGCAAATTCAAAAGAAAGGGGAACCACGCAGCCCCCCTCCCAGAGCCATTAATGGCCCTGGGCACCCATCCCCCAGGGTCGGCTCCTGCTATGTCCCAGGGTCCCACCCCAGAGACATAGTAGTTTCCCTGTCTGCACTACCACGTGCAAAGAAACCTGTGTTTGCTCTCGCTTGGTGAGAGCAATTTAAAGTTCCCACCAATTGACAGCAAACACGAAGTCTGCTCCCAGCTGGCAGGAGCTGTAAAAATGCCCCTGCCAGCTGGAAGTAGACTTCAGATCTGTTTCCCTGCCTGCAGTGATGCGGGCAGGTAAAACAGATCTGAATATTGCTCCTGCCAGCATAGAGCAGCATTTTTAGCTGCTTCCTGTGGGCGCGAGCAACGCCGGCTCTTGATGGATGGCAGGAGCCAGCTGGGGTAGCGGGAGCCTTATGGCTCCCCCACCGCCGCCAACGAGGAGCTAGTGGGTGCCCACCTTAGTTAACTGATCCCCAGGAATGGGGTACTTGGGACAAAATTGAGCCGGGGAGGGGAGCTGGGTGTCCCCTCCACCTTTAATCATTGGGAGGGCCCGGGGATCGGGTCCACGGGACCAACAGCAGCCAGGGAAGGGTGGCTGCGCACCCATCCCCATTTAAAAAGGTGCCGGGCCCCGGGGTGGGGTCCCCATGGCTGAAGTCAGCCCAGGGAGAGCGGCTGCATGCCCCCTCCCCATTTACGAAATAGCTGGGATCCAGCGAATGGGGTCAGCAGGACCAAAATCGGCCAGGGAAGAGTGGCTGCATGACCCCATCCCCATTTACAAAAGGTGCCTGGCCCAGGGTGATGGGGTCCCTAGGGCTGATATTGGCCCAGGTAGGGGGCTGTGTGCCCCGCCTCATTTACAATATGTCCAAGCCCCAGGAAATGTTCTCTCCAGGGTCAAAATCAGCCCAGGGAGGGAGACACATTCCCCCTTCCCCACAAAATGTACCGGGCCTGAGGAGATGGGGTCCCCAGGGCTGCAATGGCCTAGGAAGGGGTGCCGCATGTCCCCTCCCCCTGAAATATTTTGCCAGGCCCCGTGGAATGGGGTCCCTGGGGCGCACAACAGCCCGGGAAGGGGGGCCACAGGCCCTGCCACACACAGTCCATGGCCATGTGTGGCATTGGGTTGGCTGCATGTGAGGGTTTGGGTGCAGGGCCTGGCAGAAGGCCCTGCAGCCAACCACCCCCGTGCACGGCCAAGGGCCATGCACGCTGCGGTTGGATAAACGTATGAGAATTAAATATTACTTTATGTTATAAAAAACCTAGAACTTCACTGAAAAAAAACAAAGGTTACAGGGACGTTATATTTAGGAAGTAGCATTAAAAAAAATTGAAATTCACTGAAAAAAACAAAGGTTACAGGGACAGTATAGTTAGGAAACAGAATTTGAAGAAACTTAGTGATGTCACTGACCATGTCATGAGTGATGTAATATGTGAGGTCATAAGCAGTGCATTGTGGGGTAGTAAGTTATAGTTCAGGTAACTATAACTGCTGAATTTCATTGGTTTTGTACAAGGGAAATCTGAGCCTAACTATAAGGTCCCTGCAGCCTTTGGTTTTTTCAGTGAATTTCTAAGGTTTTTCAAAATTCTATTTCCAAACTATAACGTCCCTGTTACCTTAGTTTTTTCAGTGAATTTCTAAGGTTTTTCAAAATTAATTTCCTAACTATAATGTCCATGTAACCTTTGATTTCTTAAGTGAATTTCTATGGTTTTTTAACTGGTATTCGTGTTTGCAGAGTGGTAGAGGAAGGGGCGGGCCTCTGACCAGCTCTCAGGAATCCCGCTCTAAGGGACTTATTGGGGGTAACAGGAGGGCTTCTTGGCCCCCAAGGTCCCTCAGCCTCCAAGAGGACTTTATCCCCCAATTAGTATTGCTCCAGGAGATGCGTTGCAGAGTGGTGGAGAAAGAGGGTGTGGCCTCTGAACTCCTCACAACAATTGCGCTCTGTGGAACTTACTGGAGGTAACAGGAGAGGTAGTTAGTCCCCAAGGAACCTCTGGAGCCAAGGGGACTGTATCCCCTCACGAGCAGTGCACCAGGAGGTACGTTTGCAGAGTGGTCGAGAAAGATAGCATGGCCTTTGAAGACCTCTCAACAATCCCACAGTGTAGGACTTACTGGAGGTAACAGGAGGAGTAGTTGGTCCTCAAGGACCATCTGGAGCCAAGGGGACTTCATCCCCCAACCAGCAGTGCACAAGGAGGTGCATTTGCAGAGTGGTAGAGAAAGATGGTGTGGCCTCCAAAGACCTCTAAAAAATCCCACAGAGTAGGACTTACTGGATGTAACAGGACACGTTGTTGGTCCCCAAGGACCATCTGGAGCCAAGGGGACTTCATCCCCTCACCAGCAGTGGACCCGGAGGTGCGTTTGCAGAGTGGTAGAGAAATATGGGGAGGCCTCTGAAGACCTCTCAACAATCCCACAGTGTAGAACTTACTGGAGATAACAGGAGGAGTAGTAGGTCCCCAAGGACCATCTGAAGCCAAGGGGACTTCATCCCCCAACCAGCAGTGTACCATCAGTGCACCAGGAGGCGCGTTTGCAGAGTGGTGGAGAAAGGGGGTGTGGCCTCCGAAGACCTCTCAGCAGTCGCGCTGTTTGGGACTTACTGGAGGTAACAGGAGGGCATGTTGGCCCCAAGGACCCTCTGCAGCCAAGGGTACTTCATCCCCCACCAGCAGTGCACCAGGAGGCACATTTACAGAGTGGTGGAAAAATGGGGTGGGTCTCCAGCGACTTGACGGTCATTGTAAAAAAATCTTTTTTAATTTTTTAGGAAGTGGGCCTTGTGGCCCTTTTTCCCTGGGCCATTTTTGGCTGTGGGGACCCCATCCCCCGGGGTCAGTCCTTTTTTCAATGGGGTAGCAGACCATGCGGCCCATCTCCCAGGCTGATTTCAGTCCTTGGGACCCCATCCCCAGGGCCCGGCATCTTTTTTTTTATAAAAAACTAATAATAATAATAAAGGGAGGTGGGATGCACGGCCTCCCTCCCGGGCCGATTTCGGCCCTGGGGAACCCATCCCGCGGGGGCTATCCTCTGTTGTGGGTGCCCTGGTCCAATCACTTGTCACTGATGGGGACCGCAGGGGGAGCCTCAATGCCCCCGCAATCTCTGCCGGCTCCCCGCATCCTGCAGAAGCAGGCATTGCTTTTGGACAGAGGGAGCTGCTGAACATACAACTCCCTCTGTCCAAAAGCAATTCTGCTGTGCTTTCAGAAAGCGACAGCATTTTTAATGCTCTCAATTGCTGAAAGCAGAGCAGCGTTTGCTATGGCTTGGTGGGAACAGTAAGGTTTCCGCCAAGCCAGATCAAACAGCTATATCCCGGGGTAGGCACCCTGGACAAATGAGGAGCCGGTCCTGGGGGGTGGTGGTCCCAATGGCCATCTATCGCTCCAGGAGGGAGTCTGCGTGGCTCTCCGTATTCTTTAAACAAAAAGCCCCTGGGAGGTGGCGGTCCGTGGGGCTAGGGGGGTCCGCGCGGCCCCCCATTAATAAAAGATAAAACCCCAGGGAAGTGGTGGCCTCCGGGGCTGCAGGGGGGCACGCAGCCCCTCACATTTTTACTTGTAAAGCCCCAGGGAGGTGAGTGTCCCCAGGGCTGGGGGGTCCGAGAGGCCCCCATTTAATAATTAAAGAAGTCCCAGGCAGGTGGTGGTTCCTGGGGCGTGGGGGTGCCATACAAGCATCCTCTGTATAATTTAAGTCAAAACCCCCCGGGGAGGTGGTGGTCCCCTGTGGTTTGATTAAACCATAGAAGGGGGACCCCATGAGCCCCTCCTTTATTTTTCATATGCCCACGGGATATGGCCCACCTGGGGTCTTCCTTTAAAAGAAGCGCAGGAGCCCGCACTGTTTTATTTTTTTATTTTGCCACAAACCTGCAGATCCACCCATGAATTTGTGGCAAAATAGAAAAAAATAACTCTTTTTAATGCAACGTGGAGTCCCTGTGGGGACACCCCACCACATCTGGGCTGTCATGGTATTCCCCACCTGCCCACTTTTCTTTATTTTTTACTTTTTTGGGGGGACTCAGCTTCAAGCCGAGTCCCAAAATGGCTGCCAACACTTCCTGGTTGAAGTGTTGCCAGCCAATAAAATTTCAGTAGGATATCAGTAGAATTTTGGGCTCCCAGATATCTATATCATTTAAACTTAAATATCTCTGAAACTACTGAACGGATTTACACTAAATCACAAAAAGCACGCTTTCTGGAAACAACATCTAGCTTTCTGCCAAATTTAGTGTGATTCCGTTCAGCGATTCGGGCTGTAGTCAGTTCAAAACATGAACAATCCCCATAGACATAACATGGGGAAAACGCACTTGGGACCCCCCTTTTTTCTTGGCCCCCGTTTGACGGATCACCCAGAAATTCTCAGCAAAGCAGCTGAACTGAAAAGGTGAAGTTTTTGAAAATTTCATGAAGATTCGTCAAGCGGTACCAAAGTTATTGGCAAAACAAAAACCGCTTTTCGTATGGAAACTCTGGTCCTAGCTATAACTACCTACTGGCTATTGCACTGCTGGTTGGGGAATGAATTCCACTTTACTCCTGAGGGCCTCAGGACTAAAGTGGACTTCTTCCCCAACCAGTAGTGCACTAGGAGGCACGTTTGCAAAGTGGTGGAGAAAGGGAGCTTGGCCTCTGATGACCTCTCAGCACTCCAGCTCTGTGGGTCTTACTGGAGGTAACAGGAGGGGTAGTTGGCCCCAACGACCCTCAAGAGTCAAGGGGACTTCATCCCCCAACTAGTAGTGCACCAGTATGCGTATTTGCAGAGTGGTGGAGAAACGGGGTGTGGCCACTGGAAACCTCTCAGCAAACCCACTGCGTGGGACTTACTGGAGGTAACTGGAGGGGTAGTTGGCCCCCAAGGATCCTCAATAGCGAAGGGGACTTTATTCCCCTACTGGTAGTACACCAGGAGGCACGTTTGCACAGTGGTGGAGAAAGGGGTGTGGCCTTAGACAACCTCTCAGCTATCCTGCTGTGTGGGACTTACTGGAGGTAACAGGAGGGGTAGTTGGCCCCCGAAGTTGTCCTTGTCAATACAATACAGCACAGTCCTCTCCTTTCCCTTGAGCTGGTCTCGTTTCGGCAGCTTAGCGCCAACATAGGCATCATTGCATGATGTGTGAGGGTGCCTGTGTTGTAGGCAGAATTTTTTTATGCAGGACGGGGGGCCTTACTGCATAAAAACAATCTTGAGAGGCTTTTTTCTTCTTTCTATGTGTGCTGCAGAATACGGCACACATAGAAAGAGGAAAAAACGAGGAGTAATAAAGAATTCTCCTTGTTATGCCTCTCCTGGGGAGGCGTATCTTTTTGGTGCATTCCCAGGTTTACCTGTTCTTGTAAATCTGGGAATGCATCAAAAATTCATGGACACAACACCCATGGAAGCACCTCCCGGACGCAAAGTAATGCAATGCAGCGATTTGCGCTGCATTACATTACTCATAATTTATGAAGCCACGCAAGGTGACCTTGCGTGGCTTCATAAATCTCATTTAACATTTGCATCACTCTTGCACCACTCTGCGTGGTGGCTCATAAATATGCCCCTAAATCCCCATGTCCTGAAATAGACACCGCAATATTTCTCGTTATGATGCGGCCAGCCAGTCAGAGCACAAGCTTAAGCTTGTCTCGCAGGACTCACAGGAGCTTTTTGTTCCTGTGGAAGCACGGCTGGCAAAGGAGAAATTGGCAATCTCAGCCAATCACTTTGCTCTATTATTTGAAGTTGCATGATTGTTCGACTTTTGCAAGCCTCCAGTCAACCCAACTGTCCAGATATACAAATACTTTAAACCTTGATTTCTTAAAACCTACTGAATGGATTTAGACTATATCACAAAAAGCATACTTTCTTGGTAAAGAACTAGCTTTCTGTCCAATTTGATGTAATTCCGTTAAGCCCTTTTGGCTGTTGCGCTGTTCAAAAATCCCATCAAAATTGCACAGGGAAACTTTGCTTTGGAAAGTTTTGTGAAGAATTGTCAAACCAAAATATCCATAGTGCCTTCACTGGTCACAGAACTCTAAGGTGACCTGCAATATCCTAATAATGTAAAGCAATGTAAAGTAAAGGGGGATTTTATTCATATAACATGTGACGTTATGTGGCATTTTGCTCCCCTCCATCTTAAAAGACACTACATGGCAAACGGGTAGACTGATGTTATCTGTGATGTCATCTGCTGATCCTGCTTTTTTAGCCCACAGCTTGTTGGGATTTTCAATTTTGAAACCAAATGACATGTCCCCGAATGCAACCTAATCTCATGCAAGCTATAAAGGCAGGTGATGCTGATGGTGTGGCATATGACATGGAGCCTTTTAGCAGCGATGCTTAGGCAGCCTGCAGGAATTAGCACCACCGGCTCATCCAAGAACCAAAAATTATTTCTTGCATGTGTTAAAGGTAGAGGAGCAAATAAATAAGTTTCTCTACCATTTGTCTGTGAATGAAGTGATTTACATTTCTTAGAGGGATCATCCCTGTGAATTCCTTCAGGTTACTTCAGACAGCATGCATTTCTTCACAGAAGTTGGGACTGGCCCAAGCACTACTTGGGCTCCCACTAGTCACTTATAATACTTTATTGCAAGAGATTTGGTCATTTATTTTCTTTTTACTGATATTTTGCTTATGTATACGCATAGTAGTGAAAACAAATGTTGTCCAATACCATGTTCTTTAGAGCAACTGTACTAATAACCACCCATTTACATATGTATTACTAGAGTACAAAAGTCATACTACAATTTATTTTCTCAGTAGAGGACATGTGTCATGAGAACCACACTGTTTGCTATTTACTATCATTATTAAAAGAGGGGAGGAGCATCATGGCCCACTGCACCAGAGATTGTGCCTCTTGGGAGTAATGGCCCCTGCCACACCCAGCAACAGAAAAACAAGCAGAATATATATCTGCATATGTACTATGACGTTACTGTTAGCTTCAGTTATAAAACCTCAATATATGTTTAATAAAACCTTAGAAATTCACTGAAAAAAGCAGTTGAAGTTCTAAAACAAAACTTATGAAACATTGAAATTAGCCAGTTGTGAGTAGGTAAACTAACAAAAGTATGCACCTCCTCATCCACTAGACCACAGATAGAATATCACTCATGACTTGACTATATACACATAGTGCGATCAAAATAAACCAACTCACCTGGATCGTTAGTTGTGGCCGACATTATTTGTAGTGTAAAAACTTATTAATCTGTGAAAATAGGATTGGTGTTTAGTGCCAGTAGAATCAAGGTAAATACATGTCTAACCAAACTTACAAACATTTATTTACATGTACACAAACACCTCCTAGATGACTACTGTGAGGCCAATAGATAGTACCTTAATCCACATCACCAAAATCAATGTTGATTGACAGGTTGGAAATTCTAGATTACTTGCCTGGGCACTCTGTTGTGCACCTAAAAAAGTGGGCACACAAATCTACTGCAGTTGATACCAACAAATTAAAATGTGTGCCACCTGTCAAAACAGTAAACATTAGAAATTTGATCTACCCACACAGGCCTTAAATGTATAAATACATACTTAGAGCCTACTAAAAATTCCTACCAATCTTAAGACAAACAAAAACAAACAAAGTTCTAAACAAGAGCCTTAATATAAAGAAAAGAATCACACATGACACGCCCTGCTCATATGTATGGCGAATATGTGAAGTCATAATAGCTTCTGACAACATGTATGTCTTTGCAGAACATGTCTTATTGCTCACAACAGAAAGCAACTGTAACCAATAGCGACAGGCAGGTCGAAGAGCGGCCTTACCCACAGTATATTTGCTATTTGGTTCACATATGTTTGTAAGCGTGCTCATGCTTATCTAACTGTTTTTTAAAATTGCACCGCTTGCATAACTTTTAAACTTTTAAATTCACTGTTGCTCGTGATGTAGCGCAAATTTCACTTTTCTTTTGTAGGGTTGCATCATAATCACAAATAGTTTGCACCCGCATTTAATCATTTGTCGTATTAACTTGGGACAGTAGAACGTGAACTGTAATAACGTGAATTGTGGGGTATTAGGGATATTTTCATGTAAACGTGAAGAAATTAACATTGAAATTCATATGTGTTTAGTTGAAAACATTACCATGTAGAAATTGTGAATGCTGCTGACATATATTCACGTATTTGATGTACTTATGTATCAGGTTAATTTAGAAATGCTCAGTTAAAAGTGTTCATTTATATGTTATTTTGAGAGGCCTGTGTGCTATTTCTTATGTTAGCTGACTTTGTAGGCCTGAAATGCATTTTCCCTGGAAGCTCTCGCATTCGATTTAATAGTCTAATTTCATGTGCATGATGAATTTGTTCTTTCGTACGTTTCTGTTGCAGGTGGAAAATTCATCCTTGTTGGCTGGAATATTGTCTTTGGTAGGAGTGAGGCTCAGGGAGAAGATGATACATTGAGCGCTGATACTGATAATGGAGAACTGTTGTACTTTCTCATCCAAGCAAGCCTGGGAATCAAGGTCATCTCGCCAAGGCCTGGGAGCATTGCTGCCTAATGGAAAATCACCTACGAGGAGGTGGCTTGACTGGATGGTGTGATGCTGCAATGCATCTTGGGATACTTACTACCTGTGGTATTGATGTATCGAAGTTAGGAAAAGTGTATGGGGACTTCTGTCTTGCCTCGCGAGACAGAGCATCTTAGAGCGAGCTCTGTAGCTTTATGCTACTTAACCCATCTAATGTGAAGAGACTTCTTAGGAAGGCTTCACACGGTGACACCTTAATGAATCTTGCCTTGTGAAATGCTATGTAGGGATGTCACGCTAGTGGTATTGTAGGGACAGATTAATGCTTTATACCCACAAACTTCCAATGAAGGGGACTCTCGATGTTTGCTCAATTATTTTCTGTATCCTGATTCTTGAACTGATCATCCTGTGCATGCTTCACTGCCTTAACTTCATCCGTAGATTTGGCTTTGTATTAATTCCGATATATTTCTACACCATCATTTTGAGGTGTCTGTACGTCCAGCTGTTTTTGGCTTTGTAATAAACTATCTAAACTTAACTGGGAGTCTGAGATTCTTAGGAGTCATGGTAAATTGGAACGGAAATATTTGATTGGCTAACAATTTCTCTCCCCTCCAAGCTTTCATGCTGACATCAACCTGAGGTTCCAGAGCAAATCTATAGCATGGAACCCGGTTCCTTCAGTTGGTACCAGAGTAGAATGGTTGTCACATGAAGCAGGGGGAGAATCCAGAAAGACCTAGGTCCCTAGAGCCCCAAACTAGAGCCCAATGATCGAGAGCGGAGAGCGACGGACTTTGATGGAGACCGACTGAGCTTGATGGTGCGGAGAGTACTGCGGCGAATGGAGGAGTGAGCATTAATAGGGATACGTCGTGTGCTAGATTGCGAGAGTGTGATGTTTGTATGATGTCTGGCGGAGTTTGTGTGAAAGTCAAGTAAATGTGGTTTCGGGCCGGATGTGGTCCAAGGATTGAGATTTGAGTTTCAGGTCCGGAAGTGGCCTAAGATCCCAGGATATATTAAAAGGTGTAGAAGACACTGAGTTATTGTGATTGTCTGACTGCAGATTTGAGGAGTCATCAGCAGTTTCACCTAAGACAGGGAACTTTGTGTAAATGGGATGTGTGGGAATCATATGGTGAACCTTGTGTACAGGGATGGATTGTATCGATTCAGGTGACCAGCACAGGTCGAGGGTCGCTGTGTGTGAATGTTTTTGATTGAATTCTATCGATCTTTCAGAAAGGCGGACAATTACGGAGTTGTGATTGTGTGAGTGAACGCAAACTGAGAAATTGTGACGGAGGGTGAGCCGCTGCGAGAAGGAAAAGGTGATGTCAGAGTGCGCCACGCTGCAATAGGTTGGTTGATGTAACACCATGCAGGGATTAGTTGGTAGTCATCAGGACGTTGGGATTGAGAAAAAATCATATTTATTGAGGAAAATTTTGATTTAACCATGCGATGTTTTAGGGTGTTGCAAGATATGTTCAGGGGAGATCAGGGGGTGGTTTCTCGAGTGGATGCGGAAGCACCGCCCGAGGATACTCCAGCACACTATATGGCAACGAATGTAGGACTCCATACTATAGTTTGGCTTCAAAATTGGCACAAAATCACTGAAAAAGAGGGGGATTTGGCATTTCCATGTTATGGCTCTTTCAGTTTGGAGGTGTTGTATCAGTTGAGGGGAGTGATATCTTCACTACGGCCTCCACCTAGACCTAAACAGCTTGAGGCATTAGGTGCGTGGATGCAAGCAGCACATGCAAAGAATAGGGGGAGATTTCATGGGAAGATAAAAAAGGCAATGAAGGCATATCAGGATGCGCAATGGGATGCACAACTTAAGACAAGGAGAGTAGACACCATTGAGGGAGATAGGTTGTACCCAATGCTGGTGAGAGAGGGAGGTACTCAGGATAAGAGGAGAAAATGGAAATGATGGGAGTGATACAGATGACAGCTTGCTAGACAGGCTATTGTCAGAGCGTCCTCCACCTTACAATCCACATTTAGAGGAAGGAAGACGAGAACTGGCAAATGCAGCAAATACGGAAAGAGTGGTAACAACACAGACAGGCCCTAATACAGGGATAATGGGAAGGATTTCAACAGAAGTAGAAGGAACAGGAATACCTGCTTTAGGAGGTGCAGAGTCAAGTGGAGTCAATGCTGCCTTACGGTTACCGGAAGCCCTTACGGTACCGGTCACCCTCAGACCTGTGGTCTCTGTGTATGACCTGAGCCTAGTGGAAAACTCTAGCCAGCAACAGTCAGGGCTAGAAGAAAGGATCAGCCCAGGAGGGAACATGACAATGAGCAGGAATAATCAGTTTCTGGTGCCTGTAGAATCTAGTACCCCGTTGCCAGAAACTGCAGATCCTTCGAGAGTACGCGTTGGGTCTAGTATCATACAATCTGTGTTCTTTGCGAACTCGAATTCAGATCTGAAGATGTGGAAAGCCCCGGTCAGGGGGCCCATGGGTAGGATACCAGAAGCAGGTGTAGGTCAGGGAACCTCTGGAAATCAGCAAGTCCTAAAGACCACAAATCTAGAGAATTGGCAGGGGAATCGGAGCAGTGATAGGGAAGGACAGAATAGCACGTCGAGTCAGGGCCCAATCAAGGCTGCGGTAAAGGCAAAGTTATTGGATGTGGTGAGGTTGAAGGCGGAGGTAGATGCAATAATCAGTGGAAACTTGTCTTTGGAGAGGATAGACACTTATGAGCAGAACGAGCTGTTGTTTGCGGCAAAGGGTGTCACTCGTAAGTCGAGACGTGCACATGAGAAACTGACAGAATTGGCCCAAAAATATGTTGAAGACCTGTCTAAAACAAAAATGTTACAGGGAAATTATAGGTTGAACTACAGGAATCAGGAATTGGAAGAGAAAAGGGTAACAGGTTTGAAAACACACTTACGTAAGCTGATTATAGGGATACGCGCGCGGAGTATGCCTGACAATGGGAGGAAAGGGGGTCTAAGAAAAAGAGCATTAGGAAGGTGACAGGGGAAACACCACCTTCTGGAGGGGGAACAGCAGGATTTGAAGCATACCCATTGAGAGAAGTGCCTAGTGGAGGGTATGTGCATATCCCTTGGAGCAGGGGTGATTTAGCAGCGTTCACAAATGACTTTCCTCGGAAGAAGGAGAAGCCTGCCGAATGATACAAGCAAGTCGATTGTTTTGTAAAGATCTTAAATGCATTGTGGATTGATCTGAACACATTGTTTGATATTGTGGTTCCCAGGGATTTATGGTCAGCTTGTAAAATTGCTATTGATTGGCCTTCTGCTGAACAAGACAGAGATCCTATAACCCACGGTCATTCACCCTTGGTTATGAAAAAGTTTGAACAGGTGATCACATGGTTGCAGTCTAAAATAGCCCCACAAGGTAGAGATTGGGTTACAATAGATCGAACAGCCTAGGAACCCAAAGAATCAGTATGTGCTTACTATGAACGGCTTTAGCAAGACCTCAAACAATACAGTGGGTTAGGTACTCTCGATCGGAAAAATATTGGGTCAGTTTGTTTCCAAATTTGTGATGGGGTTGAGGCTATAAATTAGCGCTATGATTCAGCAACATATCATCTGCTGGCAGAACAAGTCAGTGGACAAAATTATATGGTTCGCTAGGTATTGCAGTGATGAGGTGGATTCCAAGCACAGGAGAATAAAGGACAAGTTAATGTTGGTCCAGATGAGGAATGCACAAAGAGTAGATCGGGTGCAGACAAATGGGGGAACAATAGGTTGAAATCAGAGAAACAACCAAGGAGGGGTTCAAAACGTTCCGAACAATTCCGGACAGGGAAAAGGGAGAGGTGTTCCTATAGACCCCAAAATGGGTATAGACATTGCCACACTAAAGAAAATGACTGCTTGCCATTATTGTCACAAAATCAGGCACTGGAAGTGCGAGTGTCAATTAAATCCAGCAAATCGATTGCAAGAGGGAGAGTTAGTGCAAGTGCCGAATGTGATAGACACCCTGACATGACCCAGATCGTTCAATGGGGAAAGTCATAACCAATTAGTTCAAGTGCCACAACCTCTGAGAGTTCCGCAGAGTAATCAAGCTTAGCACCAAATGCCCTTTATGGAAGCATTAGACGGACTGGATCAGGACCTGTCACAATGACGGTGCCTGAGGGGGGAGGAAGACTGTACCCTTGGAGCAGTCGTAGAGGTAGACCAGAGTGGACCGTATGTGGAGGCAGATGTGGGCAGTCATCCCATTACATTTTTGATTGACACTGGTGCTACCTGTTCTACTGTTAGATCTGCAGTAGTCCCAAACCTACCCCTCTCGGGACAATCGATCCAAGTTGTAGAAGTTGCCAATAAGAGAATGACAAACCCACTGGCAGAAGAGATACCCGTAAAAATTGGAAACTTTCAGGATCGACACCAGTTTGTGGTGTGCGATTCGAGTCCAGTCTGTTTCTTAGGACGTGACCTCTTATGCAAACTGAATTGTACCATTTATTGCACATAAAGGAATTGAATTGCAGACCAATGATGATGACATTGCATTCAAATTGGCAAATCAGAACCACTGTGTAGACATGTTTCCCATACTGACAGTGGAAGACATGCCACTGGATTTGAGAGACACTGTTTCTCCAGTGGTGTGGGACTTTACAAATCAAGCCAAACGCAGAATTTCCTAGAACGCCCCAATACAACTTGACACCGGAAACGGTGGCAGGGATTACACCTGTGATTGATTCCATGATTTCGCAGGGTATCTTGAAGGAGATAATAGGAACTCTATGCAATTCACCTATAATAGGGTTACAGAAGCAGAGCGGCAAATATCGTATAGTTCAAGATTTGAGGAAAATCAATGCAATTGTGATTCCATGTTGTCCCGTGGTCCCGAATCCATCTGTGACCCTGTTTCAGATCCCTTACAAAGCTGTTTGATTTACTGTGATTGATCTGTGCCAAGCATTTTTCTCCATCCCATTGCATGAGGAAAGACAATTTCTATTCACTTTCTGGCTGGAGAATCGTGTTTTGACATGGTGTTGTATCCCACAGGGGTATACTGAAAGTCCATCTATCTTTAACCAAATTTTGAAAAAGAATCTTGAGAGCTTGGTGCTGCCACAGAACTCAGTTCTTGTGCAATATATTGATGATCTCCTAATTGCATCAGAGACAGAAGAGGCTTGTAGAGACAATACCATTGCCTTACTGAACCATTTGGCAGCAAATGGACACAAGGTGTTGCAGAGCAAGCTTCAGTACTGCTTGACAGAAGTTCAGTACCTGGGTCATCGCATCAAAAAACGCAAGAGAAAGGTGTCACCAGACCGCATTGAGGAGAACATGGAAATGAATGCGCCTACCACTCAAAAGGAAGTCAGGATGTCTTTGGGAATGGTTGGCTACTGCCAGCAATGGATCACAAATTTCACGTTAAAGGCGAAGCCCTTACAGAGCCTGACACACAAGGATATGAGCGATCTGGTACCTTGGGATAACAACTGCTTGGTTGCCTTCTTGGAGCTGAGAGAGTGCCTTTGTCATGCTCCAGCTTTGGGGATGCCTGATTACAACAAAGCATTTTCACTAGTCTGCCGTAAGAGGGAGGGTTGTGCTCTATCTGTACTCACCCAGACACATGGGGGTGTCCATAGACTAGTGGCCTACTTCTGAGCTACATTAGATCCTGTAGCTTCAGCGTTGCCCGGATGTCTCAGATCCTCTGCTTGAACAGGTGTCAGCATTGAAAGATGTGAAAGTATTGTGATGGGTCATCCACTTACTGTATAAGTTCCACACTCATTTGAGCTTCTGATGATGAGAACCAAAACACAGCATTTGACGAATAACAGGCTGACAAGATACAAGCAGATTTTGCAGCCCGCTGAGAACATCACCCTGAAGCGGTGTTCTGTGTTAAAATCTGCTACCTTGTTGCCTGTTCAACATGTTCATGGGGAAGATTGTGAGGACCATGACTGTCTGGTTGTGACTGAACTGTGCAACAAACCGAGACCCGACATTGTCGATGAACCACTGCCTGACTCTGACCAAATCCTTTTTGTTGATGGTTCATGCTTAAGAGACAGTGAGGGTTACCTGAGAGCAGCTTTTGCTGTCTTTACCATTTCTAGAGTTGTGGAAGCCAATTATTTACAGGGAATATATTCCGCACAAGTAGCTGAAATCATTGCTTAGACCCGTGAATGCCTTGCTTCTGATAGCCAGTATGGTTTCGGTGTAGTTCATGACTTCGGACAGTTATGGTCACAGAGGGGGTTCTTAACATCATCGGAATCTCCCATTAGGAATGGGGAGTATTGAGACAACTGTTGGAAGCCTTGCAGTGACCAAAGGAAGTAGCGGTCGTGAAGTGTGTTGCCCATGGGAAGGGAGAAGATTTTTAGTGACTGTGGGAAACTGATACGCGGACGAAGTTGCCCGCTTTTGTGCAACCCATGCATGCATTTTCAATGGGGAGTATTCTGGCGAGAGCACAGAGAGAACCGAGCTCAGCATGATGCTAGCCATCGTAGATACCTGGGACGAGGTCAGGTATCTGCAGGGAGAAACGTCAGATCAAGAACAAGCTGGTTGGATCAGAGCAGGATTGGAAAAGAAGGAAGATGGCATTTCGGTCTTAACAGATGGTAGAGCAGTGTTGCCAGATTGTTTAATGAGTCCTATGGCGAGACACATTCATGGAGCAGTTCATATTGGGAGAGATGCAATGGTGTGAGTGTTCAGACAAACGTGGCTCAATCCGAGGTTTTATGTGATTGCTGATGCAGTGTGTCATTGATGTGTCACGTGTCAACAGATTAATGCTAGAAAGAAAACTGTGGTTGCTTTGAGTCACATTGGAAGGTTGGGAGGTTCTTTCAACCGCATACAGCTGGATTTTGTAGTGATGCCTAGGTGCAATGGTTTGAGATACTTCCTGGTTGTTGTGTGCATCTTTTCACAGTGGGTGGAAGCATAGCCGACTAGAAGATGTGATAGCCTCACAGTGGCCAAGTTATTGCTAAGGGAGCTTATCCTGTGGTTCGGGTTTCTAACTACATTGGAGTTGGATAGAGGAACTCACTCTCACAGTGAGATCATGAAGCAGTTGTGCACAGCCTTAAATGTCAATCAGAGACTGCACTGTAGCTACAGACCAGAGGTGTCAGGAATGGTGGAACAGATTAATGGGACTTTAAAGATGAGACTAGCAAAAGTGTGCTCTTCGACGTCTTTGAACTGGCCTGATGCGTTGCCTATGGTGTTGATGAGTTTGCACAGCATTCCAGATAGGAGGACTGTGCTATCCCCTCATGATATTCTCATGAGGAGGGTGATGCGCGTGCCTGCAGTGCCATCAACAGCATTGATTAACATCACCGATGATTTGGTTCTTGACTACTGCAAAGGAATGGGTGATGTGGTTTGGTCTGTGTCTCACCAGGTTGAAGCTGTGACTGCACCGACCTCGAAGGGCCTCTGCCATGACCTGGCCCCGGGGGATTGGGTCCTGCTCTGGAAACATGTGAGGAAGAGCTCTCTCGATGCACATTGGTGAGGTCCATTCCAGGTGATCTTGGTGACGAACACTGCTATGAAGTGTGGAGGTCTGCCGAGCTGGAAACATGCCTCCCACACCCGAAGAATTTCAGGACCCTCAGAAGAAACAGCTTCTCTCCCTGAAGTGACTCCAGCTGTGGTTGCAAGGCCACCGGAGAGGGCAAGCAAAGCTGTGGGGGTTCCTAAAGAGGCTGGTTACCCACCAAGTCGAGCTGAGGGAGGTCACGCTACACAAGGCCCAGGTATAAACTCTGAGGGAGATGGTGTGGAAAGTGGTTGGGTGCTGCGAAAGAAAACTGAGGTCACACAAGAATCGTGGCCGGTGAGACAGAAAAGGCAAAACTTGAGACTTGCGCCAGAAAGAGATCTTGCTCTCATTTCTGAAACGTCTGAATCTGATCATTGTGAACCAGAACAAGCTTAAGGGAGCGTAAGGAGATTGAGGCGAGCAAGAGTACCGTGCTAGAGATGCGCCTCTCCGGAGTGGACTTACCTTGCTACAAACGCCGGGGAGAGTGAGATCTGGGACGTTGGTACTGATAATTGAGATCAAACTGTTAGTTCCTGGAGTGGAGGCTAATGGAATTTTGACATTGACTGTACCATATCCACCGAGACTGAGTGGCTTATGGAGTTTGACTTTGGAATATCTCACGTTTCCAACCTTTGGAAATCAGCCTTCAGCTCAGGAGATTGCAGCATTTCGCATTGAACTTTTGCAGCGTGTCATTGATGAAGTTAGCTCTGATCTCATAAGGGATGTAAACTGAACATTGAACTATAAATAAAAATCCTTTTTGGTTGAGAAGATAACCTAGGCCCGAGTGGAAGAAGAATAAAAATAGGGACCTTTCCGTAGAAGAAGAAAGAGGGCTAAGGAAGTCTTTCGAGCTGTGTGAATATTGTGCCAAAGACTGATAACTGTTTCAACAATTTCAAGGAACTGTTTATGAACTTTGTTGTGCAACAGTGTGAGGCAGAGAGAGAGACTTTGCATTGTTCCTCTTACAGCCACAATCTGAACTCAGTTAAAAATGGAGTCTGGAAATGTGACCTGTAGAGACAAATGTATAATAAGTACACTTATTGTAGGAGTAATCATAGTAATAGCTGTAGTCATCATTATGTCAACTATAAGTTCACACGAAGCGGAAGTTAAGGGAGTGGGAGTACCTGGGACGTCCACACCTACCTCCTTCTAGCAGAAAAGAGGGTACATTAGGATCTGATAGTGCTTTGATAGAGGAAACTAGTCACTTACTGCATGTAGATCTGTCCAAAGGTAATATACATTGAATGTTTACGCGAAGTTGCTGTATGAGTATGTGAATACCAAGGAGGTGAGAAACTGTTATGTGTGCATGCAATTGCCTGCCTCAGGTGAGGAGGGTACATAAACACAATCTAACATGTACATTAACTGAGATAGAAAAGAAGTTTGTAGATCAAGTAGAAGATAGACATAGAGGATTAACAGTCAAACTTGATAGCAGGAAGTAGGTTTTCAAATGGACAAAGGAAAATTTAGCTCACAAGGCTAAGGGTATTTATGGACCGATAGCTTTAGATTGGGAACAGCGAGGGAAGCTTTGCATTCGACAAGTACAGACACGCTATGACACCAACTTCATGGGTCAAAGTGTATGTGAACACACATTTTTGATTGAAGCATCTTCAAAGAAGTTTTTGCAGGATGCAGTACAAGTGGTGCCAAATGTGTATTTTGTATGTGGGAAGAATGCATATGTCGGACTGCCAAACAATTGGTATGGCACTTGTTATGTGGATGTTGTGTTTCCTAAGATATACAGATGTAGGGGATTTGATGAGTTTGGAAGGGAAGTCACCGCACAAAGAGAAACGTGGTACCAGTGCAGGAGAGATTGTAAGAGATGTGTTTGGAGAAATGATACCTAGTTTAGGAGTGGTCTTAAATGATGTCAAGATTAGAAGGTTGTCAACTATAGTAGATAAGTTGTCAGTCAATACAGCTCAGTCATTGTTACTCGTAGATGGAGAGATGGTTTCGATAAGAGCTATGGTGATGCAAAACTATCTTGCTCTTGACGTATTATTAGCAAAAGAGGGCAAAATCTGTAAAATGTTGATGGTCCAACAGTGCTGTATTTATATCCGAGACCATAGTAAGGATCTGAGAAAGTATATAAGTAATATCACTGAGATACTTCATGAGATACATGACTTTGCAACTGAGGGAATTTGGGACAAAATTGGAAAAGGTTTTGGAAAAGTTGGAAGTTGGTTTGCGAATCTTGGGAAAAAAATCTATGGATATATCTTGAGACCAATAATAATAGTTGTGATCTGTGTCATTTTGTTTTGGGAATAGTGAGGGCCTACGAGTGGCATCAGTCTAGACAAGCTGAAAATTCTGTTAGAGAAAGAGAAAGGAGAATGGAAAGGCTGCAGGACAGTCACTATGAGAATCTTAAGCGCTTAGAGAGATTTTGCCAGGGGAGACTGGCTACAACGTCTGTTTAGGTCGGTTCTTTCTACAGGAAGTTGTAATGTGGGTGTGATGACACTTGTCATCAGAGGGGGGGACTGATGTAGCGCAAATTTCACTTTTCTTTTTTAGGGGGGCATCATATTCACGAATAGTTCGCACCCGCATATAATTATTTGTCGTATTAACTTAGTACAGTAGAATGTGAACTGTAATAACGTGAATTGTGGGGTATTAGGGATATTTTCATATAAACTTGAAGAAATTAACGTTGAAATTCATATGTTTAGGTGAAAATATTAACGTGCAGAAATTGTGTATGCTGCTGACAATTATTCACGTATTTGATGTGCTAATGTAACATGTTGATTTAGAAATGCTCAGTAAAAAGTGTTCGTTTATATGTAATTTTGTGAGGCCTGTGTGCTATTTCTTATGTTAGCTGATTTTGTAGGCCTGAAATGCATTTTCCCTGGAAGCTCTCGCAGTAGATTTAATAGTTGAATTTCATGTGCATGATGGATTTGTTCTTTCTCACGTTTCTGTTGCAGGTGGAAAATTCACCCTTGTTAGCTAGAATATTGTCTTTGTTTTAGGAGTTAGGCTCAGGGAGAAGAGGATACATTGAGCGCTGATACTGATAATGGAGAACTGTTGTACTTTCTCATCGGAGCAAGCCTGGGAATTAAGGTCATCTCGCCAAGGCCTGGCCCTTCCTAATGGAAAATCACCTATGAGGAGTTGGCTTGACTGGATATTGTGATGCTGCAATGCATCTTGGTATACTACCTGTGGTATTGATGTATCGAAGTTAGGGAAAGTGTCCGGGGACTTCTGCCTTGCCGAGAGAGAGAGAGAGCATCTTAGTACGAGCTCTGTAACTTTATGCTACTTGACCATCTAATGTGATGGGGAAGGCTCCACACGCTGACACCTTAATGAATCTTGCCTTGGGAAATGCTATGTAGGGATGTCACGCTAGTGGGACTGTAGGGACAGATTAATGCTTTATACCCACAAACTTCCTATGAAGGGGAATCTCAATGTTTGCTCAATTATTTTTTGTATCCTTATTCTTGAACTGATCATCCTGTGCATGCTGCACCGCCTTAACTTCATCGGTAGATTTGGCTTTCTATTAGTTCCAATGTATTTCTACACCCTCATTTTCAGGTGCCTGTACGTCTAGCTGTTTTTGGCTTTGTAATAAACTAACTAAACTTAACTGGGAGTCTGTGATTCTTAGGGGTCATGGTAAATTGGAACTGAAATGTTTGACTGGCTAATGATTTCTCTCCCCTCCACGCTTTCAAGCTGACAAAAAGTACCATCGACCTGAGGTTCCAGAGCAGATCTAGAACATGAAACCCAGCTCATTCACTCGTTATCTCACCTGTTTTGCCGCCAGCACTCGTTGGACCAGAATAATTATTTTGAGCATTGTCCCTGAGCTCCCCGGTCCACCACAGCATCGCTATTTGCGCGGAGGGAGTCGAGGGTTTCTCTCTTCTGACGAAGCTACACCGCAGTGACTGCCATCTTTGGATGGTTGCGGTATAGCTCCTCCACCTCACATTTTGCATAAATTGCCAGTCTGACGCCGATGCGCAGCGACAGACAGGATGGAGAGTAGCCATTCCCGCATCATACTTGCTATTTGCTTAACATATGTTTGTAAGCTCGCTCAAGCTTGTCTGATTGTTTTTTAAATTGCACCGCTCGCATAACTTTTAAACGTATTAATTCACTGTTGCTCATTATCTCATCTGTTTTGCATCAAGCAATCAACAGGCCAGAATAATTATTTAGTGCATTGTGTCTGAGCTCCCTGGTCTGCCGCAGCATCGCTGATTATGCGTAGGAAGTAGAGGGTGTCTCTCTTCCGGCGCAGCTACACCGCAGAGGCCACCATCTTTGGACAGTTGTGGTCTAGCTGCTCCACGTCGAATTTTGCATAAATTGTTAGCCTGGCGCCGATGAACAGTGGATGTGCCACCAACGCACAGCAGATGTGCCGCCAAGGTGCAGCGGATGCGCCGCTGGCATCCAAAGGCAAGCCGGTCTGCTCCCATCCAGGCCAAGACCGTGCCAGGACCCCTGGCCATTTCGCCATCCAAAACTATTCAAGGGATATGCTTCTGGAACTGGGATCCTTGACCTTGCCAGGTAGGTCGCTCCCCCGCCTCACAGCTCCGCCTGTGGTGTCCTGCCCGCTGCTGCTGCTGGTAAGCTCGCCCCTCTGCTTGCGGCCTCGGTGCCCGTTTTCCTTCTGTTTCCCTCGCTGCCCCCATTTTTCTTGTGTCCATTTTTCCTTCTGTTTCCCTCGCTGCCCCCATTTTCCTTGTGTCCATTTTTCCTTCTGTTTCCCTCGCTGCCCCCATTGAACTGTGTCCTTTTTTCCTTCTGTTTCCCTCGCTGCCCCCATTTGCCTTGTGTCCATTTTTCCTTCTGTTTCCCTCGCTGCCCCCATTGAACTGTGTCTTTTTTTCCTTCTGTTTCCCTCGCTGCCCCCATTTGCCTTGTGTCCATTTTTCCTTCTGTTTCCCTCGCTGCCCCCATTTGCCTTGTGTCCATTTTTCCTTCTGTTTCCCTCGCTGCCCCCATTGAACTGTGTCCTTTTTTCCTTCTGTTTCCCTCGCTGCCCCCATTTTCCTTGTGTCCATTTTTCCTTCTGTTTCCCTCGCTGCCCCCATTGAATTGTGTCCTTTTTTCCTTCTGTTTCCCTCGCTGCCCCCATTTGCCTTGTGTCCATTTTTCCTTCTGTTTCCTCGCTGCCCCCATTGAACTGTGTCCTTTTTCCTTCTGTTTCCCTCGCTGCCCCCATTTGCCTTGTGTCCATTTTTCCTTCTGTTTCCCTCGCTGCCCCCATTGAACTATGTCCTTTTTCCTTCTGTTTCCCTCGCTGCCCCCATTTGCCTTGTGTCCATTTTTCCTTCTGTTTCCCTCGCTGCCCCCATTGAACTGTGTCCTTTTTTCCTTCTGTTTCCCTCGCTGCCCCCATTTGCCTTGTGTCCATTTTTCCTTCTGTTTCCCTCGCTGCCCCCATTGAACTGTGTCCTTTTTTCCTTCTGTTTCCCTCGCTGCCCCCATTTGCCTTGTGTCCATTTTTCCTTCTGTACCCCTCGCTGCCTCTCTCCACTCCCGCCGCTGCGTCCCCTGCGGCCCCGCCCCCCTGACTGCCCATTCGCTGCCCCTGCCTCCCAGCTGCTCCTCCCTCCCACCTCCCCATATATGGCGGCCGCTGCGCAGTGAGGAGAGCGACCCTTGACCTTGCCAGGTAGGTCGCTCCCCCGCCTCACAGCTCCGCCTGTGGTGTCCTGCCCGCTGCTGCTGCTGGTAAGCTCGCCCCTCTGCTTGCGGCCTCGGTGCCCGTTTTCCTTCTGTTTCCCTCGCTGCCCCCATTTTTCTTGTGTACATTTTTCCTTCTGTTTCCCTCGCTGCCCCCATTTTCCTTGTGTCCATTTTTCCTTCTGTTTCCCTCGCTGCCCCCATTGAACTGTGTCCTTTTTTCCTTCTGTTTCCCTCGCTGCCCCCATTTGCCTTGTGTCCATTTTTCCTTCTGTTTCCCTCGCTGCCCCCATTTGCCTTGTGTCCATTTTTCCTTCTGTTTCCCTCGCTGCCCCCATTGAACTGTGTCCTTTTTTCCTTCTGTTTCCCTCGCTGCCCCCATTTTCCTTGTGTCCATTTTTCCTTCTGTTTCCCTCGCTGCCCCCATTGAACTGTGTCCTATTTTCCTTCTGTTTCCCTCGCTGCCCCCATTTGCCTTGTGTCCATTTTTCCTTCTGTTTCCCTCGCTGCCCCCATTGAACTGTGTCCTTTTTCCTTCTGTTTCCCTCACTGCCCCCATTTGCCTTGTGTCCATTTTTCCTTCTGTTTCCCTCGCTGCCCCCATTGAACTGTGTCCTTTTTTCCTTCTGTTTCCCTCACTGCCCCCATTTGCCTTGTGTCCATTTTTCCTTCTGTTTCCCTTGCTGCCCCCATTGAACTGTGTCCTTTTTTCCTTCTGTTTCCCTCGCTGCCCCCATTTGCCTTGTGTCCATTTTTCCTTCTGTTTCCCTCGCTGCCCCCATTGAACTGTGTCCTTTTTTCCTTCTGTTTCCCTCGCTGCCCCATTTTCCTTGTGTCCATTTTTCCTTCTGTTTCCCTCGCTGCCCCCATTGAACTGTGTCCTTTTTTCCTTCTGTTTCCCTCGCTGCCCCCATTTGCCTTGTGTCCATTTTTCCTTCTGTTTCCCTCGCTGCCCCCATTTGCCTTGTGTCCATTTTTCCTTCTGTTTCCCTCGCTGCCCCCATTGAACTGTGTCCTTTTTCCTTCTGTTTCCCTCGCTGCCCCCATTTTCCTTGTGTCCATTTTTCCTTCTGTTTCCCTCGCTGCCCCCATTGAACTGTGTCCTTTTTTCCTTCTGTTTCCTCGCTGCCCCCATTTGCCTTGTGTCCATTTTTCCTTCTGTTTCCCTCGCTGCCCCCATTGAACTGTGTCTTTTTTCCTTCTGTTTCCCTCGCTGCCCCCATTTGCCTTGTGTCCATTTTTCCTTCTGTTTCCCTCGCTGCCCCCATTTGCCTTGTGTCCATTTTTCCTTCTGTTTCCCTCGCTGCCCCCATTGAACTGTGTCCTTTTTTCCTTCTGTTTCCCTCGCTGCCCCCATTTTCCTTGTGTCCATTTTTCCTTCTGTTTCCCTCGCTGCCCCCATTGAACTGTGTCCTTTTTTCCTTCTGTTTCCCTCGCTGCCCCCATTTGCCTTGTGTCCATTTTTCCTTCTGTTTCCCTCGCTGCCCCCATTGAACTGTGTCCTTTTTCCTTCTGTTTCCTCGCTGCCCCCATTTGCCTTGTGTCCATTTTTCCTTCTGTTTCCCTCGCTGCCCCCATTGAACTATGTCCTTTTTTCCTTCTGTTTCCCTCGCTGCCCCCATTTGCCTTGTGTCCATTTTTCCTTCTGTTTCCCTCGCTGCCCCCATTGAACTGTGTCCTTTTTTCCTTCTGTTTCCCTCGCTGCCCCCATTTGCCTTGTGTCCATTTTTCCTTCTGTTTCCCTCGCTGCCCCCATTGAACTGTGTCCTTTTTCCTTCTGTTTCCCTCGCTGCCCCCATTTGCCTTGTGTCCATTTTTCCTTCTGTACCCCTCGCTGCCTCTCTCCACTCCCGCCGCTGCGTCCCCTGCGGCCCCGCCCCCCTGACTGCCCATTCGCTGCCCCTGCCTCCCAGCTGCTCCTCCCTCCCACCTCCCCAAATATGGCGGCCGCTGCGCAGTGAGGAGAGCGACCCTTGACCTTGCCAGGTAGGTCGCTCCCCCGCCTCACAGCTCCGCCTGTGGTGTCCTGCCCGCTGCTGCTGCTGGTAAGCTCGCCCCTCTGCTTGCGGCCTCGGTGCCCGTTTTCCTTCTGTTTCCCTCGCTGCCCCCATTTTTCTTGTGTACATTTTTCCTTCTGTTTCCCTCGCTGCCCCCATTTTCCTTGTGTCCATTTTTCCTTCTGTTTCCCTCGCTGCCCCCATTGAACTGTGTCCTTTTTTCCTTCTGTTTCCCTCGCTGCCCCCATTTGCCTTGTGTCCATTTTTCCTTCTGTTTCCCTCGCTGCCCCCATTTGCCTTGTGTCCATTTTTCCTTCTGTTTCCCTCGCTGCCCCCATTGAACTGTGTCCTTTTTTCCTTCTGTTTCCCTCGCTGCCCCCATTTTCCTTGTGTCCATTTTTCCTTCTGTTTCCCTCGCTGCCCCCATTGAACTGTGTCCTATTTTCCTTCTGTTTCCCTCGCTGCCCCCATTTGCCTTGTGTCCATTTTTCCTTCTGTTTCCCTCGCTGCCCCCATTGAACTGTGTCCTTTTTTCCTTCTGTTTCCCTCACTGCCCCCATTTGCCTTGTGTCCATTTTTCCTTCTGTTTCCCTCGCTGCCCCCATTGAACTGTGTCCTTTTTTCCTTCTGTTTCCCTCACTGCCCCCATTTGCCTTGTGTCCATTTTTCCTTCTGTTTCCCTCGCTGCCCCCATTGAACTGTGTCCTTTTTTCCTTCTGTTTCCCTCGCTGCCCCCATTTGCCTTGTGTCCATTTTTCCTTCTGTTTCCCTCGCTGCCCCCATTGAACTGTGTCCTTTTTTCCTTCTGTTTCCCTCGCTGCCCCCATTTGCCTTGTGTCCATTTTTCCTTCTGTACCCCTCGCTGCCTCTCTCCACTCCCGCCGCTGCGTCCCCTGCGGCCCCGCCCCCCTGACTGCCCATTCGCTGCCCCTGCCTCCCGCCTCCCAGCTGCTCCTCCCTCCACCTCCCCATATATGGCGGCCGCTGTGCGGCCGCGCCGCTGGCGCGCCTAAGGCAAGCCCGTCTGCGCCCGTCCGTGCCTGGACCGCGCCCAGCGCCAGAACCCCTGGGCCGTGCGCCCCCCGCACCAGCCTCGAGGACCGACGCCGATACGATGTCACCACACTCCACGCTCTCAACCCCGGACGGACGCACAACTGCTTCAAGGCCGCCCCGAAACGCTCCCATGGTCCCTTCACCTGCCGGAACTGCAGCTACACCAGCCTCAGAGCCACCGAGGCGCCCACCAAGAAGGACCTCAACCACCTCCGATGCATCCTACTGAACACCCGCTCCGCACGCAAACACGCCGTCGAGCTCTGGGACCTGCTCGACACATCATCACCAGACGTCGCCTTCCTGACAGAGACCTGGATGAACGACTCCTCCGCCCCCGACATCGCCATAGCCATCCCAGACGGCTATAAGATCACCCGCAGAGACCGCGTCAACGCAGTAGGAGGAGGAATCGCCATCGTCCACAAGAACACCATCAGGGTCTCGACCAGCACCGACGACACTCTCAGCACCGCCGAACACATGCACTTCCAGATCCACACGGACCCCAACACCACCCTTAGAGGCACCCTTGTCTACAGACCCCCTGGGCCCCGACCCCAGTTCAGCGACTCCATCGCCGACTTCATTAGCACGCACGCCCTGACCTCTACCGACTACATCCTCCTCGGAGACCTGAACTTTCACCTGGAGAACAACAACGACAGCAACTCCACCACCCTGATCGACAACCTCGCCAACCTCGGTCTGAGCCAGCTCGTCACAACACCGACCCATTCCGCCGGCCACACGCTTGACCCCATCTTCTCCTCAAGCTCCCACGTCTCCTTCAGCCACACCACGGAACTCCTCTGGACCGACCACCGCTGCATCCATTTCACCTTCCAGAAACCCACCACACACCACCGCACCCAACAGATCCCACGCCGCTGCTGGAGCAAAGTCACCGAAGACCAACTTCGGGCAACCCTCGCTCTCAGCCCTCCCTCCGACCCATCCAACACCGACGACGCTGCCTGCAACCTCAGACGATGGATGGACGACTGTGCCAACACCCTCGCCCCGCTGAAAAAACTCCCCTACAGTGACACCACCAAAAGAGCCAGCTGGTTCACCTCGGAACTCCTAGCTTCCAAGCGTACCTGCCGAAAACTAGAGAAGAAATGGCACAGTGATAAGACACCGGACAGCCACGCAGCCCACAAAGACGCCATCCGTAACCACCACCACCTCATCAAGTCCGCCAAGAGAATCTCCTTCAAAGACCGCCTCGACAACAACGCACACAACAGCAAGGAGCTTTTCAACAACGTGAAGGAACTCTCCAACCCCAGCTCCAACACCAACGACATCCCGCCGTCGCAACCCCTGTGCGATTCCCTCGCCACCTTCTTCCACCGCAAGATCGCCGACATCCACGACAGCTTCAACACCCAGACTAAGATCGATGCACCAGACCCGCCGCACACCATCGACCACGACCCCCTGCCAGCCTGGGCCAGCGTGAACATCGAGGACACCATCAAGACCATGAGCACAATACACTCCGGCTCCCCGTCAGACCCTTTCCCGCACCACATCTTCAACAAAGCCAGCAGCTCCATCGCACCCCACCTGTGCAACGTCATCAATCTCTCCTTCGAGACCGTGACCTTCCCAGAGAGCTGGAAACACGCAGAGATCAACGCCCTACTCAAAAAACCCAAGGCGGACCCGAGAGACCTCAAGAACTTCCGGCCCATCTCCCTGCTTCCGTTCCCAGCCAAGGTCATCGAGAAGATCGTCAACAAACAGCTAACCTGATACCTCGAAGAAAACAGCATCCTGGACCCATCCCAATCGGGGTTCCGCAGCAACCACAGCAATGAGACTGCCCTCATCGCCGCCACCGACGACATCAGGATCCTGCTGGACAACGGTGAGACCGCAGCCCTCATCCTGCTGGACCTCTCCGCCGCCTTCGACACTGTCTGCCACCGCACTCTACGCGCACGCCTCCACGACGCAGGGATCCGAGACAAGGCCCTGGAGTGGGCCACCTACTTCCTCGCCGGCAGAACCCAGAGAGTCCGCCTCCCATCATTCCGATCCGAAGCCTCCGAGATCATCTGCGGCGTACCCCAGGGATCGTCCCTCAGCCCAACACTGTTCAACATCTACATGGCCCCGCTCGCACGCATCGCCAGACAGCACGACCTCAACATAATCTCCTACGCCGACGACACTCAACTGATCCTCTCCCTCACCAAGGACCCCCTCGCCGCCAAATCCAACCTCCATGAAGGAATGAAGGCCGTCGCCGATTGGATGAAGATCAGCCGACTAAAACTGAACACGGGGAAGACAGAGGTCCTCATCCTCGGCTCTAACCCCTCAGCCTGGGACGACTCCTGGTGGCCAACGATGCTGGGAGCAGCCCCGACACCCACCGACCACGCACGCAACCTGGGAGTCATCCTCGACTCAACGCTCTCCATGGCCAAGCAAGTCAACGCAGTCTCATCCTCCTGCTTCAACACCCTCCGCATGCTTCGCAAGATCTACAGGTGGATCCCGACAGACACAAGAAGAACAGTCACCCAGGCCCTCGTCAGTAGCAGACTTGACTATGGGAACGCCCTCTACGCGGGAGCCCCGGCCAAGCTCATCAAGCGACTGCAACGCATACAAAACGCCTCCGCACGCCTGATCCTCGATGTACCACGCCACAGCCACATCACCCCCACCTGAGGAACCTGCACTGGCTCCCCGTCGACAGGAGAATCTCCTTCAAACTCCTCATCCACGCACACAAGGCACTCCACAAGACTGGCCCAGCCTACCTCAACAGACGACTCCTCTTCTACGTCCCCAACCGCCAACTCCGCTCCGCCGACCTCTCCCTCGCCACCGTCCCTCGCATTCGAAGAACGACCACCGGTGGCAGATCCTTCTCCCACCTCGCCGCCAAGACCTGGAACACCCTTCCACTAAGCCTACGACAGACCCAAGACCTGCTGACCTTCAGGAGGCTACTCAAGACCTGGCTGTTCGACCAGTAGCAGCACCCCCCCCTTTTTTTCCCTAGCACCTTGAGACCCTCGCGGGTAAGTTATGCGCTTTACAAATTCTGTGATTGATTGATTGATTGATTAACCGAGGTAGGAACTATCACTGCGAACCCCCTCAACCTGACTGTTTCATCTGTGAAGAATGCAATTCTACATTTATGCCTAACAGCGTCTCCCTTATGGAGGCGTGTACTAGACAATCAACCTCTAACCCACCATCTGACTCACTATCGTGCATCCTCCTTAATACGCGCTCGCTCATAAAAAACAAATAAATTAGCTGAGTTTGTGGACCAACACTCCCCAGACATAATTTTGGCACAGAAACATGGGCCGACTGTACTTTGTACCCTGACTTAAGAATTGCCATCCCAGAGGGGTACATCTTTTTGGTCAGCCTCCTGGTGACCTCATAATCTTGGTCCACTCCCCTGCTCAGTTGCTAAAGCTAAAAACCTAGATGTGCTCTTTGCTAAAAAACTTTCATTCACAGGCCAAATAAATCAGGTCACTTCATCCTGCTTTTTCCTGCTGAGAATGTTGAGGAATATTTTTCCTTTTATCCCGAAAGAGCTCCAAAAATTTCTAGGATTTACTATTGCAATGCTTATACCTAGGTATCGACAACGACTTTTGAGCAAACTCCAGACTTTCCAAAATGCCGCAGCTCACTATATCATAAAAATTCCCAAATTCATCTCGACCTCCCAAGCCAACATTAACCTTTATTGGCTTCCAATTCGCGAGTGGGCCAACTTCAAAACTCTTTGCATGGCACACAAAGTCCTTCACAATGCCGCTCCAGAAAATTTCAAGAAAACATTCAAATGGTATACTCCCAAGTGCATGCTTCGATCCCCGGCAGCTAAAGTGGTGGCCATCCCCAAATTTAACAAGGCCCGCTGGGAAGGCAGAAGTCTCTCCGTCTCAACCTGCAAACTGTGGAATTCTATGCCCTTGAAACTTAGAGCTCAATCAGATCGACTACTATTCAGGAAACAGCTAAAAACTTGGCTGTTTGAGCGCTCGCCCTCACATTAGGTCTACTACTGGACTTGCTTGTCCGTCGCTAGTGCCATGATGCATTCGGGGATTTACATGCTCTACAAGTCGTTTACTTTACTTATTTACTAATAATCAGCATTTTGAATTAGAATCGCTTGAATTTGATTCAGCAGCCTCATGAGCACACCCTGGGCTAGACGGCTGCTTCCACTGACTGTAGAAGAGTAAGAGAGAGAGAGGAGAGAGATTGCAGACAGAACAGGCAGGTGTGCATGTTCTTTATGTCTGGCTCCAAAGTTTCTGACCCACGTGTGACCTCCACAATGCACAAAAGTAAAGCACCTCTAGTATATATGGAAATCACTGCTACACTGCATCACCCTCTTTTATGAATTAAAGCAATGGGAATATTTTGCAAAATACCTAACAATGTGTTGTTCATTTAGTGCTTAGTGTCAGAGTTTTGCTTTTTCATAGCACTGTAAATGCAAGTTGTTACCTAAATCAATGACAAAAATTAAATAGGTCTCGGAAAAATGAAAAGCTGATGTTGTGGAAACTAACTAATGAATAAGAGGGCTGCTCTTCTCAGAGTTGCAGATCAGGCCCTGTGCTCTGAGCAGGCCTGGGCCTGTGCTCAGAGTCCCAAGAGCACAACCAATGGCATGCACTGTGCACTCAGAGGCAAGGCGACTAGTGCAGTGTCTGGCAACAGATGAGATCCTATCAAATAGGCAGTTGTACAGGAATTAATACCACACAAATTGAGCTCAGGAGCAGGAATATTCCAAAACTGTGAGATTGAAATACCCATCCCACGAGAGCTTGAGATAAGCGAGGCCTATTTTTAGCCCATTTTAGTCATAAAATGGATGAGCTTGTTGTGGCAGAGAGCTCAGCCCCTGGAGGATTTCAATATATTGACCAAGGGTGGCATATTTACTTCTTTTCTCTATTGCTGAAAGGTTTACTCTTCAAGCCACGCAAACCATCATAAATTGATTAAACTAAATGCTGACTAGAGTAGGCAAAAATATTTATTTCTACAAATGTTTTTTTCTAAAGTGGTGGTTTTGGAGGTTGGAGCCAAGATGGCGGCATGGGGACACATCCTGTCCTTCCTTTAACAGAAGCAAGGACACAGGCCTCCTGAACCCTGACCAGTGATGCTGAGCGCGCCTTGGCCAGAGACTTAGCAACAGGGTTGTGATGCCAGAAGAGTGGAGCAGGCAAGATGGCAGCTGCAATCTGAGAAACAGTGGTCTGAGGGGGGAGACTATACCCGGAAGGCACAGAACGTGTTGATGACCCACCGGATGCTTAGAAGTAGAGGTGTGCCACAGAGGGGGCATTTGCCTCGCCAAAGGGAATCAAGTGTTGTGCGAGCCACAGCCAGAGTTGACAAGACCTGTAGGAACCCCAAATAGTGTACCACAGGTGTGGAGTGAGGTGCAGGTGGAGGGTTGGCTCCTCCTAGATATTCAGCCCAGCAGGGACTCACGCAGCCAACAGGACTGGGCACTGTGCAGGGCACTGGAGAGAGCAGCAGTCTTGAAGGAGATGCCTTCCCATGCAGCAGCAGTTATGCTCAGCCCGGGTGCTCTCACTCAGCATAGCAGCAGATGGAGTAGCTTGAACAGGTGGGGACATGTGTGATTCACCACTTTTTCATGGAAAACAGACATTAAACATTGAAGAGAGTCAAGAAATAGATCCAAGCAATCAAATAGATCCCAGGAGAAAACAAAAACTGTTTCATGATCCATAAACAAAGAAATATTCCAGAGAGCTACACTGAAGTTGATGTACTGGCTGGCCCTGATTAGGGAATGGTTGAAAACTCTGCGGGCTTCACCTACCTTGCTAGATACTAGGGGCAGATTTAACAATACTTCATGCAGCGCAATGCAGCAAGCCAACTTGCTGTGCAGCGTTGTATGGAAGGGATACGGAAGAAGTGCACCAAATTTACTAATATAGCTAGGAGAAATTGGGGTGGGAGTAATTCACGTAATTTGTTCTAGGGTAATTAAGCAGAATTACAGCAAAATTATTCGAGAGTGCGCAGATCTATCGTGGAGTATAACCAAGCATTTAACACAATTTTCTTAGTGCGAAATGCACCCTTGAACCCAAAACTGATAGAGGATGAATTTAGCACTAAGAAAAAGCAACATCCTCTTGCGCTCCCTAAGTTCGTTGTTCCTGTGCTCCTGCAGTAGGATGTTTGTGTCAAATTACTTATAATTACGCAAATGGGGGTAATCGTGAAATTTCCGGTAATTCTGTGTCAAAAGAGTAACGCGAAATTACTTTAACTACTCTGCTTTAATTAAAATATTGCCCAGGCCTAATTGAGATCTTTGATGGATCTTATCGTGGAGACCATGGAATAGTAATCATCTCATTGAACTCACTTTGGGGCATATTATCAAGCCAGTTATCGCCGCGTTAGCGGCACTTTCGTGCCGCTAACGCGTTTTTTTTTATCGCCCTATTACCAAGATGTTGCTAACAACAGCTGTTAGCGACAGCTTTCCGGCGATAGCTATCGTTTTTTCTATCGCCATGCATGTCAGCGATAGTTTCCGCTAATGATATGCAAAGTAGGCGTTCCCTCTCAAAATGTCATGAAAAAAATCGCTAACACACCATCACACTATTACCAATGATGTCAGGGACCCGCGAAGCGATAAAAAAAGTCCTGCTAAGTCCCCTTAGCTACAGGAAAATAAGACCTGAAAAAAACAGGTCTAAAAATGGTAAAATGGTGATAAATGGAGGCATATAAGGGAGACTAGCCCAGACACACACCTGAAGCCCCACAGACGCCATGGAGGTGCTAATCATACAGCTTGGAGTCCCACGAAGGCAACAACCACCACCGCCACTGCCACCTCCCCCAGGACCACCACCAAGGCTGCGCCAAAGACGACAGCGGGCCCTGCGCAGATGTCTCAGCCTCACAGACCTGACGCCATAGGATGTCATTGCCCACTACAGGCTCAAAAGGACATCCATCCAACACATCCTGAACCTGATAGCCCACAGGCTGATGCCACAAACACAGCGGAGAACCAACATCCCTCCACAGACAAAGCTGCTGGCCGTGCTGCATATGTTGGCCTCTGGCACCTTTCAACCAACAACGGCCAGAGTTGGAGGAGTCTCACAGGCAGCCTTCTCAATCTTCCTCCCAACTGTCTTGGATGGCATACTCAGCCTGATACCCCAGCACCTTCACTTCCCCAACACTGTGCAGGAACAGATTGAGACCAAGCAAGGATTCTATGCCATAGCCGGATTCCCACAGGTGTTGGGCGCAATTGGCTGCACACATGTCCTATTTGTGCCCCCTGCGGACAGTGCACACCTATACCGCAACAGAAAGCACACCGATTCCATGAATGTGCAGGCAATAGTGGACCACCGGGGACTGTTCACCAATGTCATAGCCAAATCCCAGGGAGTGTGCATTATTCCTACATCTTCCGACAGTCCATCATAAACCAGCGCTTCCAGATGGCACATATGGAAATGCAGTGCTAGTCAGTAAGTACTAACGTGACCCACCACATGCCTCAACTTCACAGAGATGTAAATCAGAAGTGTGAGAATGTACATGTCACAATCACACATACAACATGTCAATCAACATGCCCACATACCAGACACAACAACACCAAGAACTGTGGGAACTGTGGCTAGATATGCAGACAAACCATCCTCAAATGCTTAGCCCTTGTGCCACCCATAAGCAAATGTGGCGAGAGGTGGGAGCCATGTATGTGCGATGGAGGCACAAGATCCATAATGAAAGTAGGAACACAAGGCCCAGTGTGTAGGTGTTGTGCTGGACAGTCGGGAGTAAGCTGACCGCAGACGTGCCCATGTTGGCATATAGTGTGTTTCTGTAGCCCAGCCTGTTGGCAATGACTGTGTGGGTCACTGTTACACCCGACAATGGGGGGATCCATGTGAAGGTTGCATGGAGGATGCAGAGGCTGGCGAAGCAGCTGCAGGCCACTGCGTACACCTGTAGGTACATGGAGATGGAGGAGTCAAATATGGGGCCTAGGTACCTAGATTTGGGGTGGGGGCATCCGAAGGCGTTGGACCACCAGGTGATGCCACATGCTGATTGTTCTGTTACGAGGATGAGGACTCATGTTTCCCCTGCATATAGCACGCCCCAGCTGTTGATCACCCATGTTGCAAATCACAGCAATCCTACCTGGAAGAGCAATTTGGTGTGTGGGCGTATTGTTGATGGTGAATATGAGCATCCTGTACGTGTTGGTGGTGCTGTTTACTGGTATCCCAAAGCTTGCACCAGCTCCACTCCATGTGTCAGCAGATGCATCTGCCAACTCTGAGGTTGGTGCTGACTGAGGTGGCATTCATTGCCTGCCGTATGTTGCAGTTGCATAGTGGGACAAGGGTGCATGCGCAGTTGGAGATACATGTTTGGAAAATGTGGACTTGCGCCATTGTTGACGACTGCAGTGTTGTGGTTGTTGCTGTTGATGGTGGTGTGTAGCATCTCCTCAGTGACTGATCTACACCAACTTTGTGGGGGCCTGCATGTGGTCAATGGTGGCTTGGGGTACATCAACAAGGTGGTGCATGCGTAAGTGGTCAACTCATGTGCGTTTAGTGGGGCCGATGAACTGGACAAAGTCTACACATGCAAAGAAGCCGTCAAAGGTGTGCCCTGCCTTGTGGATCAGTGTGGTGAAGATCTGGGTCAGTTTGATGTCAGCTAACATTTCCCAGAGTCAAATGGATCTTGAGTAGTCGTGGCATGTGAGTTGGGGCTACACTCCAGAATGAGTACGTAGTCCACGGAGTGGACAATGTTGCGTCTGATGATGCTGATGGTGTGGGTGAAGCGTTCCTGCCTGCAATGGGCCCTGCATGCAAGGGGGCTGATGACTGTTGAGATGTGGCCGCTCGGGACAGGAAACAGCATGTGTTGTGCATTGGGGCAGGCCTGGAAGCAGCGTCAGCAGCACAACTGAACGTGAACCATTTCTGGTGTGGCCCATCGCCATTTCAACGTTCACATGGCATTGACTGTGAGGAGGGTGGATGAGTGCCATCGATAGATGGTAGAAGAGCCAGTCATGCAACCGCGCAGCGCACACAATTGATGACGCTTGGGGGAGGGAGTATCAACAGTGAGGCCATTTAATTTTCAGTGATGCCTGTAATCAGCCAGATGCAACACATGGCTAACATGAAATCCAACATAACACAAATGACACACCACAAAACCTTCTACACCAACAACACAGCCGGCACAACCAATAAAGTAAACATCTCGCTATCACATGTTACAGGTGACCAAAGATATGCACTATGCCCGTGGATGATGACACCCCTCCAAAACCCCTCCACCCAGGCCCAGAGGCAGTATAATGCAGCCCACAGACGCACCCGGTCCATTGTGGAGTGCACATTTGGCGTGCTAAAGTCACGTTTCCGTTGCCTGGACATCACAGGTGACAGACTGCTGTACAGCCCTGAAATGGTCAACAAAATCATCCTTGCATGTTGTGTATTGCACAATATATGTGTGCGCACCAATGCTCCATGGATTCAAGTGCCTGCTGCACCGGACGATGACCAGGATGAGGATGAAGATGAGGCAGGTGGTGCACACCCCACAGTAAATGCAGCAGGAACTGCCCGAAGGGACCGAATATTAAACAATTTCTTCAACTGAGCACGTCACATGGTGACAGTCCCCCTCCAATGTATCTCATAGCAAAATGACCACAATCATGGTGTGTGCCATTAAAAAAACATACACACATACCCTGTCTGCATGTTACTGTCCAGCATGGGTACATCACTCTGAAAAGGGTACGTTGCACAATATGGGCAAAGGAAATAACAAAACTTCATCCATGCTGGGAATGTCTCCTCAGTACAGAGATGCTTTTCAGTGTGCCAAATGTGTAAGACTAGAGTCTTCATGGTGCAAATTGGGCTACACAATCCAAAATTGTTGCGTGTCCTTTGTGTAAATCAGTTAATATAGGTTGTCGTCTGTGACTAAATGCACAATTGTAGTCTGTTGTCAGTGGTCAATCATTTATTGGAGTGTGTACGTTGTGTAAAACAATGAAACTGTGGGCGTGCAATGGGGTAAGAGAAGAAACTTTGGGCGTGCAATGGGGTAAAAGATGCAAATTCGGGCGTGCAATGGGGTAAAATCTGAAAATCGTGCGTGCAATGGGCTAAAATCTGAAAATAGGGCGTGCAATGGGACAAAATATGAAAATAGGGCATGCAATGGGGTAAATCATGAAAAATGGGCGTGCAATGGGGTAAAATATGAAAATAGGGAGTGCAATGGGGTAAATCATGAAAAATGGGCATGCAATGGGGTAAAATATGAAAAATGGGCGTGCAATGGGGTAAAATATGAAAAATGGGCGTGCAATGGGGTAAAATATGAAAATAGGGCGGGCAATGGGGTAAATCATGAAACATGGGCGTGCAATAGGGTAAAATATGAAAATAGGGCGTGCAATGGGGTAAAATATGAAAAATGGGCATGCAATGGGGCAAAATATGAAAAATGGGCATGCAATGGGGTAAAATATGAAAATAGGGCGTGCAATGGGGTAAATCATGAAAAATGGGCGTGCAATGGGGTAAAATATGAAAAATGGGAGTGCAATGGGGTAAAACATGAAAATAGGGCGTGCAATGGTATAAAATATGAAAATAGGGCATGCAATGGGGTAAAACCTGCTTTTCTGTGTGTCAGAAGCAATTAGCCTTGAAGCCATGACCACCTCCAGATCAACAAGCCCTACAACAAGTATGTGGACCACTAACTTGACGCAGCAGATGGACCACCAGCACCCCTGAGACAACAACCAGACCCCCATCTCCAAATGGACACCAGGCACGGATGAAGGCACCTCCTCCGCTAGGAAAAGCATCCACTCGGGGGCCCACACAGACACCTGGCCCCCTCACATCTACCACAGAGCCACATCTGCCATCGCACACGAACCACTACGCAACATCAACATCAGCTTCAACACATACACGTACACAGACAACTTGAAACGTGCCGAAAGTCATGCCCCTACGCCTTGTGACCCCCACAGGTGAGTAGCACACTTAAAAAATCCATGATTTATTGATGGTTCTCTTGTTAGATAGGCAATTATGGTGTGACCTGTGTTGAATGTTGCAAGTTAGGGTGTCATGTGTTGTGAAACATCAATTTCATGGTGTCATTTGAGTGCCAACCAACCGCAACATGTTGTTACAGGGCTCTGACATAAAATTTGCACTAAGACTGTACATCAGTGCATTGATTTGCTCTTAGCGTGCAGATCTGGCCGCTAACACCAAAAAGCGATATTTTCTTTTTCCATCCGCCCAATGTTAAAATACATCGCGCAACACTTTTTGCCATTATAAAGTTCACTCATGTGACTATTTGCGTGCAGATTTTCGCCGCTTACTCAAAAACGGGCCGCAAAGAGACAGGAAGTGATGTCTGCATGCTTCCTGTCTACTGGAGTAGTGTTCTGCCCTTTCAGTTTCTCTTTTGAGCACATTGCTAGTTATTGTGGAGAGTGCTGGAGTTTCTTGGTGGTGTGTGCTGCAGTTTTGTGATTTTGAGAGTATTGCTGTGTCCTGTGTCCTGTGTATAGTGTCTGTGAAGTGCTGTGTACTCATTAATTGTGTTTTACTGTCTCCTGTCCTCAATTTTGTTGGGTGTCTGTCTTGGGGTAGTGCAGTTAAATTGTTGTTGGGGATATTTTAGAGGCTTTTTTTTCTGGCTGTGGGCTCACAGGTGTGTAGGGAGATGCCGGGTGTGGGCAGGGAGGACAGGATGTCTATGGGGACATTGGGGGGGTTCCAGTGGCTCATTAAATTCCACCTGCCACTGATGTTGGAGAGGCGAGGCCGTATCCTGCAAGGGTACAATGTGTCTGTGCGGAAGATCAGGTGGGAGCGTGTGCGGGTGCATATGCTACAGTTCTTCGGAGTGGACCGCAACGTGCACCAGTGGAAGCACCGATGGCAGGACATGCTTGCACGTGAAGCAGACCTCTTGGACTATGTGGGAGTCATGACAGGCCTACAGGGTGGTAAGTACAAACTCCACATTTATTCATGTGGACTGTAAGGATTGAAAATTACGACGTGTGTGACACTGCTGTCAAAGTGAGAAATGGTTGCTGATTGAGATGGGAGACGCAAAGCGTTTGCGCATATTGTTGGCACATCCGAGACGCAACGCAGCATCACATTGACAAGCATATGTTGCAAGTCTGTGTCACCCACTGCGCTGGACCAACACTTAGCACTGTACTGCCATAACTGGCACACCTGCGCAAAATGTGCTTGCAGGCAGACAATTGTTTGAGTACGGCATGGGTGACTGTACATCCATGGAATTGTCCATGTTAGCTGTGTGCTGGCCAAAAGGTAGTGACAAAATGCTGTCCTCATGATTTGTGTTACGTTAGCTACGCTGCCCTGTGAATATAGTTGCTGTGTGAAAAAGTTCCGTTTAGGGACAAATGGTCTAAGGAAAGTGGACATCTCCAGATTGTCATACACCAACAACCTCTGTGTAACTGCTTTGTGCAATCTGCAGCTACTCAATTGTACAAAGTGCATGTAGAACATCAGGATGAATGGAGTAATGGTGCCTTGTGGATGACTCACACTACGATTATGGGCATGTCAGCTAGCATTACAGTCTTGTCTGTCCAAAATCAGCTGTCACAGGTCTGGTGTGAATGGCAGGCAAAGTTGACCCAATCGTGTAGTCAACATGAAACGCCACACTACAGTTACGTAGCATTTGCTGTCATGGTGATGATTGGTATGAGTAATACGACACATATGATTTGAAGTCTAATACCAACACATATTTCTTTCCTTGTCCCACAGATGGACGACCGCCAATCACACAGGGGGACATTGACAGCTTCGAGGACCCACATGCCACTGGTGAATTGGAACGTAATTGACTAGCATGTTGCATTGGCATGGATGTCTGGGTCACATGATCACCGTTGCAGTATGAAGGCACGTCTACCTTGCCTAGAGTGTGATGATGTATTGTGGAAGTCAGCAGTGTGCACTAATCGGTAAGTGACTCTGGACAAATGCATTGGTCTCACAGTTGTGACTGGGCCCATCCACAGTCAGTGACACACATTGATAGTGAGGTGCATATCATCAAGCCCATATCGCAAAGTCAACTTAACTATCAACAAAGTTGTGTTGTCAATAGGGGCCTAGCATCATAATCTGAGCAGCGTTAATACATTCCACGTGTATTAATGCTTACTTGTCAATGAGGTACACTATCACGCTGTGTTGAGTGTGAACGGAGCTTGCATTGGGGGTTGTGTTCGGCGTTCCACAGCAACACCCATTGTATCTAAGGCTGCCCCTGATGTCCAAGTGCGGCATTCATAGTTGGCAGGGCACAACTTACCAACAGTTACATCCCGGTTGTATTCTGGCCATATGAGCAGGAATGCTTGTTTGCTTTGTACATGTGAGCTGCTTTGTGCAGCACACAAGGGAATAGAGAATTGACATGGTGTGTATAAGTACAGCAAGGTGGCCCTTCCAGTACATACATTAACATACCTCATTTTTCCCCAATGTGTCTTTCCTGTGTGCTGCACTAAGCGACACACATGATAGTCACAACATGTTCTTCTAGGATGGAATCTGTGCATGAAGGGGCACCTTCATGTACAGACACCAAACTCACCTGCACACACACAACCTTGCACTCTGGTGCAAGGGTGCCTGCGTACGCGCTAAGTTGTGAGACATAACGCCATTGCTGGAGGAAACGCAAGTCTTCACAACATCCTTGGAAATAGGGTTCAGACTTGCATTAGCAAAGTTGCGGAGGTAGCCGTAAATCAGAGGAGCCGAACGCCTGTATCCCATACTCCCTTGTCAATATGCCCCTAGGTCCATGGGTTCGGTCACCACAGCACATGTCTGTGTATTGCAGCGAACACTGATGGGACAGGAGACATGTAAGTGGGTTTGCTGATGACTATCCAATGACATTGAATGCATGTACATCCTTGCGTGAGACACAGTTCACAATTATGATATTGTAGGTATGCTGCATGCCGGATTCAGAGTTGTGACAGTGTGTAACTGTGAGCCAAGCATATCAATGGCACGTTCCCCAAACACACAGCAAATTTGCCCAAATCATTCTCATTGGCATGTATGGCCACTGCAATGGTGTGGACGAGTTGTCTCCTTGCGTCCATTCCCTGATTGACTCTGGATCAGGTGTGGGAACTCCTCAGTCACAATTGGTGTCATCTCTGTGCACGCATATACCACGCATGCTTTAGCTCTGCCTTAAGTGCTTTGGCATTTATTTTACAATGCAGGGTTTGCCAACGCTATCTGTGAAGAAGCATTACCACAAACGACACTATGAGCATGATGACTCCAGGGTGCCATCACAAAGGGAAATGCATAGTGACTGTCTGTGTAGTTACGGCCAGCGTATCTTGATACACTACGGAGTGATCCTAGCGGAGACCAGCAATGCATGATTGAGTGTGAATTACGAGGAATGGATGTTTCACCCTCTCTGCGGCAAGACTTCACATGTTGGAGCATATTATCAAGCCACTATCTCCACCACAATGTCACTTTTTGTGACGTTGTGGTGGCGATAGGCTCAGCGCCCTATCATCAAGGCAGCGTAAAGCTACTCAATGTGGCTGATAGCCATGTTAAGTGTCTTAACGTTTCCTTCATAATAGGTCACCTTTGGTGCTAAACTTAGGGTGACAGGGGGCGTGCAGTGGATGTTGCTGTGTGCATTCCACCGCAACACCCATTGAAGTTGACGCTGCCACCTATTATCAAGTCTGGTGATACTAGGTGCAGCGCAAAACTTACACCCAGAAAAATCCTGGTCTCAAGGTGACGATGCAAGGGGAAATGCTTCCTTTCTCCTCGATTTTGCTTTTTCCATGTGTGCTGCCTTGTGCAGCACACATGGAAAAGCAAAATGCCATGTTTTTATCATGTACAGGAAGGTGTCCATACCTGTACATGAACAAACTGTAGATCAACAAGCCATTTTGTAACTTCCATGTGTGCTGCACGATGCTGCACACATGAAAGTTACGAAATGGCATTTTAAGATTGTTCATGTGCTGGGAGTAAGTCCTCCCTACACATGAACAAACATCCCTGCTCGCAGACACCCTTGCACTCTGGTGCTAGATTGCCTGTGTTGGCGCAGTCGTGATGAACCGCACACATGTGCTGGGGGACACACATGCCTGCACATGGGCATTGTACCCATCATGCAGCCCTCTTTCACTGGAGAGGATGAGGGTGGTGCTACACACAGGGGGATAATGCTTCCCTCCTCCGATTGCTTGTACATGTCACCCTCTGCCCGTGTATGTAATGGCACAATCGTTTGGCACTGTCAGCCTAATTTGTTAGTGACAGTGCATGTACCATGCCATGCACTGTCATGTCAGTCTCCCCAGCATGTAGTCACTGATCCATGCTTCAACATGTCGTTGTCCAGGTCACTTGCTGACTTCACATAGTTACGCTGTGGTGTATGCTCCCATGTTGAAGTGAACTTGTATTACAGATGTGTATAGAGGAAATTGAAATTGGCTAAGGGACTCTAATTTGCCTTTCTGTATGTTTTACAGACAACATGACGCCTGGCCAAATACATGCCTTCCAGGTGTGGAAGGACCATTATCGCCATGTGAAGAAGGTTGCGAAGGGGTACCGCAACATGTCCAAGAGGTACCATGAGGAACGTAGGAAGGGCACATGGAAGGCGGTGCCTGAGCATGCCCAGGATGCCACACAGCCCCCCTCCCCGGCCCCTCAGGCGTCAGTGATGTGTCCCAGCCGGTACAGGTGGCACATCCCCCTATGGCACCCCCCACCCCAAGGCACTGTCCCACCTGCAACTGGGGATCAAGTGGTCAATTTCACATTGCGGGACAGGAGGCTCCTTCAGGACATTGTGGTATCGCTGGCAGAGCTCAGGCACGAATTGTCTAATGTCAACAGACGAGTGACGGACATACACCAACACTTGGGACTGCCATGATGGGTGGACCTGTTGGACACCAGCCCCCTCTTCTCCCTCCCCCCAATGTTTGAAATCTCATCTCTTATTATACAGTGTTAGGTAAGTTATTTATTTGTTAGGTAGTGTAGTTTTAGTGTAGATTTTGGTTAGTGTTAGCTTGTTAGGCAGATATAAGATTTTAATTAGTCATCCGTATTTGGGGGTAAGTTTCCTTTTCCTTTGGGTGGGGGGTTGGTGTGTTTTTACTTCATAAAATAAAATAATTTTTTTTTTTAAATATGTCTTTGTGTAGGTTACATGTTTAGTTAGTTTATGTATTGCTTGTCCTGTCTCATGGTGTGCCTTAAGGGTGGGAGGGGGGTTGATGTCTATGATGTGTTGTTGCGTGTTTAGGATTAGTTAGGGTAGATAGTTTAGGTAAGTAAGATTGTTTTATAGTTAGTTTAGATTTTAGTAGTAGTTATAGTGATAAGTGTTAGTTTAGGTCACTTGAATATTTATACTGTTCTAATAAAAATATGATACTTTGGATTTCTGCTTGCACTTATGTCAGGGATGAGGTTGTGGAGTGTGGCTCATTCCATTGTATGCAACTTTTGCCATCACTGGACTATCCATTGGAATCGCTAAGTCTGCTCATGACATGTAAGTTTGCAGGATGTATTGTGTCCGGATACCTTAGATGTGAGCACACTGAACTTGCATTGATGACAGGGTGTCAATTTGGATTGACGTCCTAGTCTAGGGACAGTCGTCTGTGACGTTCTACATCTTCTGTGTGACTCACGGATTTGGACAGCACGTTGTTGCCCATTTTGCACATGACCTAGTAAGATGGCATGGCAAGTCAATGAAGTTAGCTACTGTTATCCATCATGGAGATGGATGTCACACACCTGCATGTCAGATCCTCCTGCCGCAGAGTCCATCTACATTGCACAGACCTAGCCACACTTGCTGCGTAGTGCCTGTGTGTCCGCTTCCTTTGCAAGATATGTTCCGGTTCATGTACGCTCACTATCCAGACCATGCATGATTTGTTATAAATCTGTGTGCATTGTGTACAGGACATGGAACAGCAGTGTTCCTGATTTACAAAAGTAATCTGAGAGTAAGTGATGACTTCACATTTTACGTTACTCACAAATGTATTTTGGGAGTAGTGCATTTTGCTTTACAGAGTTGACATCTCCTAAATGCCTTTCGTGACCCACTGGACTAGTCAAGTTTTGATTTTGTCACAGCTAACGTTTGGGGGGTGGCACACTGTTCTGTTGCACACAAGGGGGAAATAATGCATTGCTCCCTGTAGTGACAGTGTCATGGAGACTTGTCCCAGCTGTTACTTCTGCCATTGGCTCATGTTGATGACGCCCTTGAAATGCTGTCCGTGCATCTGACTATATGCACAAGGCAGCACACATGAAACAAGCAAAAACAAGGAGATTTAATGCATTTCTCCCAGTTTTGCAACCTTAGGCCCAGGGTTTCTCTGGTGTTCAGATCAGCACTGCCACCTATTCTCGCCTACCTTGGTAATGGATGGCAGCGTCGACTTCAATGGGTGTTGTGGTGGGACGCCCACCACAACACCCACTGCACGCCCCCTTTCACGCAAAGTTTAGCGTGAAAGGGGCCCTATTCTCAAGGCAGCGTCAAGCCACTTAACGTGGCTTTAAGCCACATTGAGTGACTTGAAGCTGCCTTGATAATGGTGCGCTGACCCTATCGCCGCCCCAACGTCAAAAATGAGTGATGTTGTGGTGGCGATAGGGGCTTGGTAATATGCCCCATAGTGTCAACACCCATTACCCTCAAGGTTGACCCCACGTGTGGTGTGTAAGTGGTCAGTTTTCTGATGTATGTGCATTTCATGATGCCTATTTATGGTGCTCAGGCCTGGTCAACGCCACCCTCACAAGAGATGCAAATGTGCGGGTGATGTGTATTTGTGTATGTGCCATGCAGCTGCTGCCATGGATGATACCTGCTGTCCTGGTTCTGTTATTCAATGCCTGGCTTGGCATGTGGGTGATGGCTACCTGACTGCATATTTGTTCACTGACGCAGTTGACTTACAAAACCGTTGATTTGATTTGCACATGATGGTGTGATGTGCAACTCACATCAGGACTGATGTGGAATGCTGTATTCTGTGTGGTAGATGTGTACACTTGTGGGGGTAGGAGTGCAATTTTACATAGGGGTTGAGGGTGGCATTTGGCCGGTTGACATGATTTGTTTCAAATTAGCTATCCTTGCTTATTGTCATACTTTGGCAGTGAGACAGCTTTACAGGCGCATTGTGGTTCAGCGAGTAAGTCACAAAGACAAGGCATAAAGTACATATTGGTGTGATACACTCCTGTTCTGCATTGTTTACGTACTGTGTGGTTGTTGGCACGTCCCCCTGCTCATTGTTTTCCATCGCCCTTTGAGTGAAGTGTGCTGTTTGTGTGCATTTTTGGAGGTGCAACCTTTATCCAGCAGCCTACATGGTCAATTCGTTGTGACATTGCATGTGTGTGTGGTATGCAGACTCACTAGATGTTTCCCCACTTGGTGTACAGCAGACTGCATCTCATGAAAAGGCAAGGGGGGACATTGCATGGTGATGCAGGTGATGTCAGATTTTCCCTCTTGCCACATCACCACACACATACAAATTGCCTGCGCATGGACACCTTCTCACTCTGAGGCCAAAATGCGGATGCACTGTGCATGTGACTGGTCATGTGCACGATAAGGCATGCCACCACCAATGTCAGCACACCTGCAGCATTGTGCACATGTGTTTGAGTGGTGTGCAGGAATGTGCATGTGCATATAGGTGGACTTTGCTGCGCATACACAACCTTGCACACTACTCAGACACGTGCACAATGCTGCAGGTGTGCTGACATTGGTGGTGGCATGCCTTATCATGCACATGACCAGTCACATTCACTGTGGATCATGTCCCGGATACCCGTGTCCATGGTGGCATGGGGACATATCACCCTTCTCATGCAACACATTGCACAACACACATTGGCCGGCACACAGACCTTTAAATGTGCACAGAAAAGGAAGCCCAACATAGTCCAAGGTCTACGCCAGTCCACTCCATAAGTGCCCCCTCAAATGACAAAGTGGCACAACAACTTGACATACGGCAGGGTGGCAAAATGGCCCCCTTGCCACATCACCACGCACATACAAATTGCCTGCACAAGGACACATCTCACTCTGACGCCAAAATGCGGATGCACTGTGAATGTGACTGGTCATGTGCACGATAAGGCATGCCACCACCAATGTCAGCACAGCTGCAGCATTGTGCACATGTGTCTGAGTTGTGTGCAAGTTTGTGTATGCGCAGTAAAGTCCACCTATTTGCACATGCACATTCCTGCAGACTACTCAAGCACATGTGTAGAATGCTGCAGGTGTGCTGACATTGGTGGTGGCATGCCTTATCGTGCACATGACCAGTCACATTCACAGTGCATCCGCATTTTGGCGTTGGAGTGAGATGTGTCCTTGTGCAGGCAATTTGTATGTGTGTGGTGATGTGGCAAGGGGGCCATTTTGCCACCCTGCCGCATGTCAAGTTGTTGTGCCACTTTGTCATTTGAGGGGGCACTTATGGAGTGGTCTGACGTTGACCTAGAACTATTTTGGGCTTCCTTTTCTGTGCACATTTAAAAGTCTGTATGCCGGCCAATGTGTGTCGTGCAATGTGTTGTTTGAGAAGGGTGATATGTCCCTATGCCACCATGGACAGGGGTATCCGGGACATGATCCACAGTACATGTGGGTATGCAGTTCAATTAATTTAATTGTACATGAATGCCACTGGGCCCATTCACCCCCTTCCCCCGTCCCTGGTTGATGCTCACCCTGGTGTTGTTGTGTCTGTTCACATTCAGCACTATCCTGGCCCGCAACTCCAACCACCATCTCCTCACTGATGACTCGGGACACCTGCTCCTCCAACTCATCCAGCTCCTCCTGTGGCGCTGGACTCCCACCTCCAGTCTGCCTCGCTGCTCTCACGTTGGCTGCTAGTTTCTCCTTGGTTTTACGCTTGGTATCATGACAGCGCTTCTTGCAGTTGTCCACTGTCCTCCTCCTCTCTCCACCGGCATTCACCTTGGACACAATGTCGTCCCATATTTCTTTTTTTCTTGCCAATGTCACTGTGGAGGTGACAAACAGTTCTTGTTGGTGTTCAGTCACCTCCGCAATCAGAACCTGGTTTTCCTGCAGGCTGAACTAAGAATTCCTCTTCCTCTTGGCCTTCACATGGGTCTCTGGCTGGTCCTCCTGGGTATTTGTGGGCATGTTTGTGGCCTCTGCACTGGTCCCAGCTTCTTCCATTGCTCCTCTGGTATTTTCCATTTTTTTTTCTGCTTGGCGGGCCTTTTATAGTGCATTTTCCCGCTGAATGCGTAAATTGCAGGCCTGGTGCCAATTAGCGATCGGATTCTGTTGCTGATTGGCCCATCACCACTTTTTTCACGTTAGTGTGTGTTTTTTTTATCGCCGTCACGCTAAATCTATCGCCGTCCATTTCCGCCGGGAAAGTTAGCTATCGCCTGTTAGCGGCGTGTTGCTAATACGCCGCTAATGCGGCGATAGATTCAGGCATTCGGCGGCGATAAGGAAACTCACGCTAAGCGGGGTTAGCGATAAATATCGCCATTTGTTGACAATATGCCCCTTTATTTTTAACCATTGTGAATAACCAACTAAATGATAGAACTGTGTCCTCTGAAAAACAGACACAAATTGAATATGTAACAGTATCCTTTACATTTGATGGGTAAATTCCTCCAAACACGAACGATTTGGAGGCCCAATATGCCCCGGGGATGGTTTAGATGGGAACACATTGATGGCCCAGGGTCATCATCATCCCTCTGAACTGGCTGCAGGCCTGCTGATTTTCTTCTAATGTGGATTACAGGCAGCTGTGGAGGTGGGAGAGAGGAAGGGGCAAGGCGACGCCTCTTCCAACACATTGTTGCTACATTCTATCCCCCTGTTTATCCCCATGTCAATGAAGGCAATAAATACCACTTTGGAACACGATTCGCCACATCAGGGAACCATCAAGGAGTTAAAAAAAAGCTCAAGCAAAGTACTTCGCTGATGAAATCACCATGTCCAACAACAAACCAAAGAAGCTTTTAAAATCACTTAAAAGTTTAGTCAATCCTTCCACTCTTTCGCAGCCCCTGGAAGCCTCTCTAAAACTCTGTTCTCGAATTTCTGACTTTTTTTAGAACAATATTCTGGGTATTATAGAGACTTTAAAGGCAGTGGGAATGAGCAATCGTGTTGACTCATATGGGTTAGAAGGCCAAAATGTTCCTACAGCTATTAATAGTAGTGAGCACTAATGGACTGAAGGTCAGCCCTTGATAGTTCCTTCTTTACACCCCTGCTTTTTGACGGAGTTCTCCACCATTTTGTTGGAAGACTCCAAGCAAGCTCTTCAAGCTTGTAAGTCTGGCTCCCCGATGACCCCTTGCCCCACCCCAGATTTTGTTCACTAACACCAAAGCCATTATTCCCTCCATGAACTTTCTGCTAAAGAACTTGCTGCACCAGGCCACTGTTACATGATGCTGGAAGAATGTCAGGCTGATTCCACTGCCCAGAAAAACCCTCAGCAGACAAGACTGTCTTGGCCAACTGCAGGCTGATTTCTTTGTTGACAGCATTTTCAAAGATCCTCAAAAGACTGATCAATATCTAACTTTCCCATTATTTTGACGTGAATCAGTTGCTGCATCCTTCGCAATCAGGTTTTTGCCCGGGATACAGCACTGAATCCACTCTGGTAGAGGTCTTGGCAATGTTTCCCACCCTTTCCCGATGCAACGGTTGCTGAACATCGGGCTAGGTGGGATCTCACTGGCCTGGCTGGGATCCTTTTTATCAAGCAGATGTCAGTCTGTGTGAATGCTGCCATTTGTGTCTGGCTCCAAACCCCTTACGTTTGGGGTTCTACAGGGCCCTGCCCTGAGTCCAACATTGTTCAATGTCTACTTGTCCCCCTTGGCAGCCCTGGTGGAATCCTTTAGAGTGCAGGTGATTCCCTACGCTGACGACACGGAGATCCTTCTAACTTTGGACGGGACCATATCTAGAGCCCAAAATAGATTTGAAGCATGTCTGTCAGAGGTGTACCAGTGGATGTGCCGGAGTAATCTCCAGTGCAACTCGAGTAAGATAGAGGTACTGGTTTTTGAATCCCCCCACTTCGTGTGGTGGTATGTTTGGCCTAGTTCTGCTCCATCGCCGACGACCCCTGCTACACTGGTTTGGAATATCGAAGTGAAATTTCATAACAACCTGTCCGTCAAACCACAGGTGGAGAGTTTATCTGGGACCTGCTTTGGCCTTCTCCGGTTCCTGAGGAAGTTCATGTTCCTGCTCCCGGCTCTTTGTCAGAAGATGGTAGTCCATGCTTTCATAACATCTCGGCTGGACTATGCCAATGCATTATACTGAGGTCTCCCTCTGAACCAACTTAAGAGACTCCAGTTGGTGCAGAATGCTGCAGCCTGCTCCTGCTTAACATCCAGAGGAACTTCTCTGTTCAGGTCCATCTCAAGTAGTTGCATTGGTTTCCCATTCAGGCAAGAGTGAAGTTCAATGGACTTGTGCTAGCCCACAGAGCTTTCTATGACCCAGGCCCCAAATATCAAACTAAGAGACTTCCCCACTATCATTCATCTAAACCTTTACGCTCTGCTGATGCATTGCTGGCAGTGGTGCCTAAGACAAAGAGGAAGAGATGGGGAGGCACCTCTTTCTCTGTGATAGTTGCTGAAGGCTGGAATGCTCTTCCCCTGCACCTAGGGGCCATTAAGGATGTTGGTTCCTTTAAAAGCAGCCTGACAACTTGGCTATTGAACTGTGCCTTTTAGCTTATGTTCCTCTTCTGTGAGCTCAGCGGTCAATGAACCGGTAGTGCCGGGACACTCTATAGAGTAGCCGTTGTGCGCTTTATAAGTTCCATTTGATTTGATTTGATCAGGATACTAGATGTATTGATATTCAACCTGAGAGGGTGCTTCGGTAGGTCTGGCTTTGAAGTTCATCCCACAGATCACAGATCAAAGTTTTTTCTCTAGTCTAAGTAAGAGGCAAAAGAATGACAATACCTATAGAGTTTTCCTTGGGGAATCAACCAAGCCCCAGCTACGTATGGCGTATCATCCGACCAACTTAGGGATCAACATCATCATATGTCTGCCTTCCCCTTTCACTAGATTCTGTCAGTGATTTAGACCACCTGAAAATCGGCCCTCTGATCACAGCATTCCCACCCCATTTTTATTTACCTGTAATAAACAGCTATGTAACGTGCAGGACTTACCATAGCATTTGGTGTCCATGAACGTGATCAGACTAGCTAGTTTTGTCGGGCGGAAAAAAATCTTAAACCACCTTTGCCGCCAGAAGGTGGACATCGCTCTCACGGATCCGATAATTGATCGGACTGGTCCACCTAATAGATACAACCCTGCAGACAGAGCACAGCTGTTAGGCCTCATGGGGGATCATGGTTTAAGCGATTTCTGGTGCATAGATCATTCAACAGGAAAAGAATACACTTTCATTTTTCCAACATACAGCGCATCCTCTAGAAATGATTTCTTTCTGGCCAAATCCCTACTACATCTACCTTTTCACTCTAGTGTCTTACCCAGGGGTCTGTCTGACAACAAGCCCATTTTGCTCAACGTCATCATAAGCCGCAGACCCCCCCCAGCCAGTTACTGGAGGATGCAGGTGTCTAAATACCTCCTGCCAGAGGAGAAGAAGGCCTTGAACGTGCATGTGAGAGTCTATATGCTGAAAAGGAGCACTCCATTGCCTCAGAACAGATGGTGTTGGCAACTGCAAAAGCAACTTGGCAACAGGCCTCTTAATGAGGGATTTGGCAGTCACAAAGAAAAAACACACTGATGAACAGAGGTACCCGGAATGCTCTGTAGCATTTCTCACTGCAACATACAACTCCAACCCTCACTATATAATAGACGCTGTCTAGAGTCTGAAAAACTGGCATACAATAACCTCTTTACTACTACAGCAGACTAAGCACTTGTTAAACTCAAGTGGCAACATTACAAAAGGGGGCAGAAAGCAGGAATTATGTTGGCTTTCCAACTTAAACAAAAAGAGGTGTAGGAGAGTAGGATCTGCTTCACAGGGGTACCCCCACTTTTTGCTGATACTTCACTGGTTTTCGACATTAGTCTGGCTGGGGCCCTGCTATTCAGAACCCCAGCCTAGCTGTTTCCTCTTTAAAAGGGTCTCCATGTACCTTAGGCACATCACTGATTGGGATCTGGAGTGCCCTTGTAAGTCCCTAGTATATGCTATACTATGTACCAAGGGCATAGGTACCTCAGAGGCCTGCCAGGGGCTGCAGCATGTATTATGCCACCCCTGGTAGGCCATCCAAACTGGCACCACAGGTCTGCTACTGCAGCCTGGGTAAGGTGGTGCATGCACCCCTTGTTGTGGTATAGGTTACCTATATCACTAAATGCATACACACATATAAACCTATAAGTCACTCCTAAGGCAGGCCTTATCAATCCTAAAGGCAGAGTGCATGGTTCCTATGTGAGAGGGTGCCCCTGCATGAGCAGGGCCCCTCTGCAGCGTTCGGAGACCATCTCTGATGCTGTTTGTAGTGCAGCCTGACCATATACTCTTAAACGCATTATATCCTCGCGGTAAAATGCTAACTATGGAATGGCTGCACCTAAACATGTCGTGTTTGGTGTCAAACATCTTGGAATACTACCCCCCCGCCAATCCTGGCGGCGGGGGTAGCATTCCACCCTTCTAGAGGGAAAGGCATGTTAACTCTGACGAGTCCGGTAACTTCTTTCCAGAGCCTGGCATCACAAAATGGATGCTGCTGCCACAGACACGAGTCTGGCCTCCTGCTGCTGGACGAAACTCCGGCAGGGGAGGCCTGGACAATAGGTTTCCTGTCCCAGGGAGGTGTGACCACCTCCCCAGACAGGACAATGTGTATTGGGGCTGGGCGGGAGCACTTTCGGGTGCTTTGAAGTCCTGCACTGGGGGCACATTTGGTGTCCCTGTGCATACCCCAGTTCAAACCGGATCAGGGGCGTGCAGCCCCTGCTTTGGCACGAACTGGACAAAGGGAAAGGGGTGTAGCCACCCCTCTGCCCTGACCCACCCATAGGTGGGGCCACAGAGTAGTCCATCCCCTATTTTTAGAATAAAGGTAGGAACCCAGTCCCTAGGACTTTAGATTATACCTGGACGAAACTCTGAAACAGAATCCTGGACCTTCGACGCTCTACTCACGATTAGAGGACTGAAGAATCTCCCTTGGGGTCAAGGAGTGACTCCCCTGCTTGGCAGGCACCAAAGAAGCATCTGTCCGGTTCGCATCACTGAAGCTCCCGTCGGACGCCGAAGTCATCGCATCACCAGAGGTGGATTCTCAGACTTCTCCGAGGCTACCCTGAGTCCCCAGCAAAGCTGAGGCCCGTGGCTATCGTGGGTAACGTGAGACCGTGACCCCTGGACACCGAGCACATTTGCAAGTGCACCATCTTCTGGGTCTCCCAAGAAGTCGTGCTTTGGGCTCCGAGTAGCCCTAGCCTCCAGCACCACTTGCACCGAAGATCACTGGCCTCCACTCCACGAGTGTCCTGTAAGCCAGCTCCACGTGCGGCGTCACGAGGCTCCTTCGCGGTCGCTAGCCCGTTGGCTAGTAGCCCTTAACGAAGGCCAATCTTTTCTTTACTTGGCAGTCTGGTTGCTCCAGGCCTGCCCTCACTTACCCTTGCTGGGTGAGTTCCCCAGACCTTGCTGGTCTGCATCATTGACGATCTACATCTTACTCGAGACTTGCCGTTGCCAAGGCTTGTTGGGTCCAATCTGGTCGCCGACACCTCTGCACTCGACAAACATTGAGCAACAGCCCGAATCCTACTCCTGGTCGCCGACAACGCCTCCCGGACCTCGTGGCTGAAGAGTCAAGACGACCGTCATCGAATCTGAAGCACTCAACATCGGTGGGCATCTGTCCATCGCCTCCCTGGTCACTGGCTAGTGACCCAGACTCTGTCCCCTCTGCTTTCAGGTTCTTCAGAACTCCGATCCACTCTTGGATCCACCCGGACACTTTTCTCCTGGTCGCCAGCAGCACTTTGCAGCAGATCGCCATAAGAACCGACGACGAAACCCGACCCCGAAAGGCACCTATGCACCCGGCTTCCCTGGGTGAGGTAACACGAGTACTCCGGTGCTCCCGTGGGTAGAGACTCTTCAAAGTCCTAGATCTCAAAGGGTTTTGTCCTAGTCCTCTTCTAAGTGTCCCTTTCCTCTATTTTCCCGATCCCGACTTTCTCCATAGAAGTTAACGGCGTATCGCGGTTGTGTATTTACACTGCACGCGTCTCCCGTGGGTCCCCTGTGTCACTACCTTGGGTGGTTCCTTGTGGTCCAAGCACTTCTAGAGGCTCTGGGCCTAGTGTCTAGTTCAGTCGTGGTTCGCATACCACTTTATTGGTATATGGTTTGGTACGCCCCTAGGGCCCAAACGTGTATTTGTGCTATTACTGTGATTTAAGATCTTATAACCTATGTACTTGAACTCTAGCCTCATAAAGAGACTAGAGGGGTGTGTTTAGTAATAAATACATATATTTTGAATATATACCTGGTGTGGTGCTCTTTCATTTGGTCACTCAAGAGATTATAGACTGGTAAAACAAGCTGCTTTACATTCCTTCAAGACTTAGCCTGAAGGCTGCTCTCCACAGCTACCACTAGGATAGCTTTCAATAAGGTTGTCTTTAACCTACCTACCATAAGAGTCGATTTGGACTGGTGCAAGGTGCCCACTATAATTAGTGGACAGCATATGCCAGGCCAACTTCTCACATTGGTGTGCAGCGTGTGGGATTCCAGCTTGCTATTGTTTTACCAGATAATCTCAATTGAATTGATCAACTGAAAACCACTAAAGGTACCTAAGGTACATATAATTTAAGCTTAGAATATCAGTAAGTTCTACTGAACTTAGAGTTGTGTGTTAAGGGATAGCACAACCCTTTCTACAACTCAAGAGAGTTTAGTAGGCCACACTAGAGTAGGTAGTGCATACACCACACCACACTAGTAATGTCTTTAAAAGCAGGATCCAAAGATGCCCTGCAGGAAGCCATTGAGCTTCCCCCCTCCAAGTATGACACACTCCCATTCTTAGAACTGAGAGCTTTGTGTAATGTGAGGAAATTAAGGACAGGCCAAAGTCCCACCACCCAACACCTCCAGGAGTTGTTGGTGGCTTATGATCTTAGTAAGTCTTCAGAGACTGAAGGGGTAGGAGCAGAGGGTGGGCCAGCAGATGAGGAAGGGACCAGGGGTACTACTACCCCCAGCCCCCCTCTGAAACTGACCAGGAGGGTGACAATGACCCTGACCTGGAAAACCCAATCCCTTCTGGGGAAGATGAAGATGAGGATCTGGAGAACCACACCTTTGTCCCCCCAGGAAGGATTATGAGTGTGCTCAGAAAGTCTAGGTCTCCTTCTCAGGAGTCTAACCACTCTGGCACCTCAATAGGGAGCTCTGTTTCTTCTCACAGGAGGGAATCCTCTCATGAGAGAAGAAAGAGACTGGTCCAGTATGAGGAAACTCAACTGGAGATCAGGAAGAAGCAATTGGCTTTAGATAGAGAATCCCTAGATCTCCTTAAAGAGAGAAGAAAGTTGGGACTAGAGTCCCATGGTGGCAGCCATGTCCCTAGAGATAGGGAAAGGTCCTATGACCATAGGAACCTGAGCAAGATTGTCCCTCCCTACCAGAGTGGGGATGATATCCACAAATGGATAACTGCTTTAGAGAGGGCCTGTAAAGTACAGAAGGTCCCTCAGGAGCAGTGGGCAGCAATCTTGTGGCTCTCCTTTGCTGACAAAGGTAGAGACAAGCTCCTCACTGTTAGAGAGGAGGATACTGACAATTACAAGGTCTTGAAGAGTGCTCTTATTGATGGGTTTGGCCTAACCACTGAACAGTACAGATTGAAGTTCAGAGACACCCAAAAAGCACAGACTCAAGACTGGGTAGACTATGTGGATTGTTCTGCCAAGGCTCTGGAAGGCTGGTTGATGGGCAGTAAGGTGTGTGACTTCTCAGGATTGTATAATCTGATAATGAGGGAGCAGATTCTTAATAACTGTCAAAACCAGCTGTTGCATCAGTACCTGGTTGACTCTGATCTGACCTCTCCCCAAGAATTGGGAAAGAAGGCAGACAAATGGGTCAGAACCAGGGTGAAGCAGAAGGTACAGAACCAAGGTGGGGAAACCAAGAAGCAAGATGCTAAGAACTCTGACAAGGGTGGGGAGAAGGGTAAAGATCAAAAGTCTTCATCAGGCCCCCATAAATCTTCTTCTGGTGGGGATTCCCAGTCTACCAAGGGTAAAGGCCAAAGAAAACCATGGTGCAAGGTCTGTAAGCAAAAGACCCACTGGACCAGTGATTGCACCAAGTCCAAAGACTCCAGTCCAGCACCCACCAATGCCCCTAAGGCACCTGTTCCCCCTAGTACAGTTGGTGGAGGTGCTCCAGCAAAGGGTTTAGTAGGGTTCACCCTGGGAACTGAGTTGGGCTCTGACTTAGTCAGGGAACTGACTCAGGCTGTGTTAGTCTGTGATTGAGGCATGGATGTGACCTCCACTGTGAGTCCCAGTAATCTGGGCAAGTACAGACAACAGCCTTTAATCAATGGACGAGAGGCTTTGGCATTTAGGGACACAGGGGCAAGTGTCACAATGGTGACACAAGACCTTGTGCTACCTGGGCAAGTTATACTTGGTGAAATGTACCAAGTGACCAATGCTAGCAATGTCAGAACAGACCATACTCTGGCAGTTGTTAACTTCTCCTGGGGAGGGGTAACTGGCCTTAAGAAGGTTGTGGTAAGTGCAAACCTACCAGTCGAATGCTTGCTTGGCAATGACTTAGAGACTTCTGCTTGGGCAGAAGTGGAGCTCAGGACCCATGCAGAAATGCTGGGGATCCCTGCAGATGTGTTTGCTGTGACCAGGTCACAAGCTAAACTGTCTAAAACTGAACAGGCCTTGGATTCTGGAAGAAAGGACCAAGTGCCTTCCAAGAGGAGGAGTAGTAGGGTTAAGGCAGAGCCTTCCCCCTTGGCTCAGGAGGAAGATCAGTCCCTTGAGGGGGATGATCTCAGCCCTGAAGAAGGAACTGTCCCAGAGGAACTTGAACCTGAACAGGTTGAGTTCTTGGGGACAGGGGGACCTTCTAGGGCAGATCTGAGCCAGGAGCAGCAGAGCTGCCCCTCCCTTGAACCCCTCAGACAGCAAGCTGCTGCTGAGGCTGCTGGGAAAGCTAGTGGTCCCCATACAGTGTATTGGGATGATGGACTCCTGTACTCAGAGAGTAGAGACCCCAAGCCTGGTGCTACCAGGAGGTTGGTAATACCTTTGAAGTTCAGGGGCTTCCTATTGACCCTAGCCCATGATATTCCCTTAGCAGGACACCTGGGCCAGAACAAGACTTGGGACAGAATTGTCCCTCACTTTCACTGGCCCCACATGTCTGAAGACAGTAAGGAGTTTTGTCGCTCCTGTGTAACCTGCCAAGCCAGTGGCAAAGCAGGTGGCACTACAAAGGCCCCCTGATACCACTACCTGTGGTGGGGGTGCCCTTTGAGAGGGTAGGGATTGACATTGTTGGTCCCATGGATCCCCAAACAGCCTCTGGGCACAGGTGTATCCTGGTGGTAGTGGATCATGCCACCAGGTACCCAGAAGCTATTCCCCTCAGGACCACTACAGCACCTGTGGTGGCAAGGGCCCTCCTGGGAATCTTCTCAAGAGTGGGCTTTCCTAAGGAGGTAGTATCAGACAGGGGTGCAAACTTCATGTCTGGTTACTTAAAAGCAATGTGGAAGGAGTGTGGAGTTACTTATAAGTTCACCACACCCTATCACCCACAATGCAATGGTTTAGTTGAGAGATTCAACAAAACCTTGAAGGGCATGATTAAAGGGCTCCCAGAAAAGCTTAGGCGTAGATGGGACATACTCTTGCCCTGCCTTTTATTCGCATATAGGGAGGTGCCTCAGAAGGGGTTGGTTACAGCCCTTTTGAACTTCTGTTTGGCCACCCTGTGAGGGGTCCACTGTGCTTGGTGAAGGAAGGATGGGAGTTACCTCTCAAGCCCCCAAAGCAAGATATAGTGGACTATGTACTTGGTCTCCGCTCCAGGATGGCTGAGTACATGAAAAAGGCAACCAAAAACCTTGAGGCTAGCCAGGAACTGCAGAAGGCCTGGCATGACCAAAAGGCTGTTCTGACTGTTTACCAGCCAGGACAGAAGGTGTGGGTGTTGGAGCCAGTGGCCCCAGCAGCTCTCCAAGACAAATGGAGTGGACCCCACACTATTGTTGAACAGAAGGGTGAGGTCACTTACTTAGTGGACCTAGGAACACCCAAGAGTCCCCAAAGGGTTCTCCATGTCAACAGACTTAAGCCATATGTGGACAGGGCAGACATGGGCTTGCTCATGGCTACTGATGAAGGGCAGGAGGAAGAGAGTGACCCACTCCCTGACCTGCTCTCACAGAACCCTGATGATGGGTCAGTTGATGGTGTAGCCTTGGCAGGCAGCCTCACTACCCAGCAACAAACTGATTGCAGGCAAGTCCTCAATCAGTTTAGACATATGTTTTCACTGACACCCAGTCAGACCACCTGGTGCACTCATGAAGTGGACACTGGGGACAGTCTGCCTATTAAAAACAAGATTTATAGGCAACCTGACCATGTCAGGGACTGTATCAGGACTGAAGTCCAGAAGATGTTGGAATTGGGAGTGATTGAGCCCTCAGATAGCCCTTGGGCTAGTCCAGTAGTCCTAGTACCTAAACCTCACACCAGTGGTGGGAAAAGAGAGATGAGGTTTTGTGTAGACTACAGAGGCCTCAATGCAGTCACTAGGACTGATGCCCATCCAATACCCAGGGCAGATGAGCTCATAGATACTTTGGCCTCTGCCAAATATCTCAGCACATTTGACCTAACAGCTGGCTACTGGCAGATCAGACTAGCTGATGCTGCAAAGCCCAAAACAGCATTTTCAACCCCTAGTGGGCATTATCAATTTGTGGTGATGCCCTTTGGTCTGAAAAATGCACCTGCCACTTTCCAGAGGTTGGTGAACACAGTTCTCACAGGACTGGAAGCCTATAGTGCAGCTTATCTAGATGATATTGCTGTCTTTAGCTCCACCTGGGAGGATCACCTGGTCCACCTCAGGAATGTTTTACAGGCCCTGCAAAGGCAGGCCTGACTATCAAGGCCACTAAGTGCCAGATAGGGCAGAGTCAGGTTGTGTACCTGGGCCACCTTGTGGGTGGAGGCCAGGTTCAACCTTTGCAGAGCAAGATCCAGACCATCATGGACTGGACTGCTCCCACTACCCAGACTCAGGTGAGAGCCTTCTTAGGCCTGACTGGGTACTATAGGAGATTTGTCAAGGGGTATGGATCAATAGTGACACCCTTGAATGACTTAACTTCTAAGAAAATGCCCAAAAAGGTTCAGTGGACAGTTAGCTGTCAAAAGGCATTTGATGACCTCAAGCAGGCCATGTGCACTGCTCCAATTCTGCAGAGTCCTGATTACTCCAAGAAGTTCATTGTTCAAACTGATGCATCTGAATTGGGGGTAGGGGCTGTACTGTCACAATTGAATGAAGAAGGTCAGGATCAGCCAGTAGCTTTTATTAGCAGAAGGCTGACCCCTAGAGAGAAACGTTGGTCAGCCATAGAGAGGAGGCCTTTGCTGTGGTCTGGGCTCTGAAGAAGTTGAGGCCATACTTGTTTGGTACACACTTCCTGGTTCAGACAGACCATAAGCCCCTCTTATGGCTAAAACAAATGAAGGGTGAAAACCCCAAACTGCTTAGGTGGTCCATTTCCCTACAGGGGATGGACTTTACAGTGGAACATAGGCCTGGGAGTAACCATGCGAATGCAGATGGACTCTCTAGGTATTTCCACTTAGAACATGAAGACTTAACTGGGCAAGGTTAGTTTAATGTCCCTACGTTTGGGGGGTTGTGTAGGAGAGTAGGATCTGCTTCACAGGGGTACCCCCACTTTTTGCTGATACTTCACTGGTTTTCGACATTAGTCTGGCTGGGGCCCTGCTATTCAGAACCCCAGCCTAGCTGTTTCCTCTTTAAAAGGGTCTCCATGTGCCTTAGGCACATCACTGATTGGGATCTGGAGTGCCCTTGTAAGTCCCTAGTATATGGTATACTATGTACCAAGGGCATAGGTACCTCAGAGGCCTGCCAGGGGCTGCAGCATGTATTATGCCACCCCTGGTAGGCCATCCAAACTGGCACCACAGGTCTGCTACTGCAGCCTGGGTAAGGTGGTGCATGCACCCCTTGCTGTGGTATAGGTTACCTATATCACTAAATGCATACACACATATAAACCTATAAGTCACTCCTAAGGCAGGCCTTATCAATCCTAAAGGCAGAGTGCATGGTTCCTATGTGATAGGGTGCCCCTGCATGAGCAGGGCCCCTCTGCAGCGTTCGGAGACCATCTCTGATGCTGTTTGTAGTGCAGCCTGACCATATACTCTTAAACGCATTATATCCTCGCGGTAAAATGCTAACTATGGAATGGCTGCACCTAAACATGTCGTGTTTGGTGTCAAACATCTTGGAATACTACCCCCCGCCAATCCTGGCGGCGGGGGTAGCATTCCACCCTTCTAGAGGGAAAGGCATGTTAACTCTGACGAGTCCGGTAACTTCTTTCCAGAGCCTGGCATCACAAAATGGATGCTGCTGCCACAGACACGAGTCTGGCCTCCTGCTGCTGGACGAAACTCCGGCAGGGGAGGACTGGACAATAGGTTTCCTGTCCCAGGGAGGTGTGACCACCTCCCCAGACAGGACAATGTGTATTGGGGCTGGGCGGGAGCACTTTCGGGTGCTTTGAAGTCCTGCACTGGGGGCACATTTGGTGTCCCTGTGCATACCCCAGTTCAAACCGGATCAGGGGCGTGCAGCCCCTGCTTTGGCGCGAACTGGACAAAGGGAAAGGGGTGTAGCCACCCCTCTGCCCTGACCCACCCATAGGTGGGGCCACAGAGTAGTCCATCCCCTATTTTTAGAATAAAGGTAGGAACCCAGTCCCTAGGACTTTAGATTATACCTGGACAAAACTCTGAAACAGAATCCTGGACCTTCGACGCTCTACTCACGATTAGAGGACTGAAGAATCTCCCTTGGGGTCAAGGAGTGACTCCCCTGCTTGGCAGGCACCAAAGAAGCATCTGTCCGGTTCGCATCACTGAAGCTCCCGTCGGACGCCGAAGTCATCGCATCACCAGAGGTGGATTCTCAGACTTCCCCGAGGCTACCCTGAGTCCCCAGCAAAGCTGAGGCCCGTGGCTATCGTGGGTAACGTGAGACTGTGACCCCTGGACACCGAGCACATTTGCAAGTGCACCATCTTCTGGGTCTCCCAAGAAGTCGTGCTTTGGGCTCCGAGTAGCCCTAGCCTCCAGCACCACCTGCACCGAAGATCACTGGCCCCCACTCCACGAGTGTCCTGTAAGCCAGCTCCACGTGCGGCGTCACGAGGCTCCTTCGCGGTCGCTAGCCCGTTGGCTAGTAGCCCTTAACGAAGGCCAATCTTTTCTTTACTTGGCAGTCTGGTTGCTCCAGGCCTGCCCTCACTTACCCTCGCTGGGTGAGTTCCCCAGACCTTGCTGGTCTGCATCATCGACGATCTACATCTTACTCGAGACTTGCCGTTGCCAAGGCTTGTTGGGTCCAATCTGGTCGCCGACACCTCTGCACTCGACAGACATCGAGCAACAGCCCGAATCCTACTCCTGGTTGCCGACAACGCCTCCCGGACCTCGTGGCTGAAGAGTCAAGACGACCGTCATCGAATCTGAAGCACTCGACATCGGTGGGCATCTGTCCATCGCCTCCCTGGTCACTGGCTAGTGACCCAGACTCTGTCCCCTCTGCTTTCAGGTTCTTCAGAACTCCGATCCACTCTTGGATCCACCCGGACACTTTTCTCCTGGTCACCAGCAGCACTTTGCAGCAGATCGCCATAAGAACCGACGACGAAACCCGACCCCGAAAGGCACCTATGCACCCGGCTTCCCTGGGTGAGGTAACACGAGTACTCCGGTGCTCCCGTGGGTAGAGACTCTTCAAAGTCCTAGATCTCAAAGGGTTTTGTCCTAGTCCTCTTCTAAGTGTCCCTTTCCTCTATTTTCCCGATCCCGACTTTCTCCATAGAAGTTAACGGCGTATCGCGGTTGTGTATTTACACTGCACGCGTCTCCCGTGGGTCCCCTGTGTCACTACCTTGGGTGGTTCCTTGTGGTCCAAGCACTTCTAGAGGCTCTGGGCCTAGTGTCTAGTTCAGTCGTGGTTCGCATACCACTTTATTGGTATATGGTTTGGTACGCCCCTAGGGCCCAAACGTGTATTTGTGCTATTACTGTGATTTAAGATCTTATAACCTATGTACTTCGAACTCTAGCCTCATAAAGAGACTAGAGGGGTGTGTTTAGTAATAAATACATATATTTTGAATATATACCTGGTGTGGTGCTCTTTCATTTGGTCACTCAAGAGATTATAGACTGGTAAAACAAGCTGCTTTACATTCCTTCAAGACTTAGCCTGAAGGCTGCTCTCCACAGCTACCACTAGGATAGCTTTCAATAAGGTTGTCTTTAACCTACCTACCATAAGAGTCGATTTGGACTGGTGCAAGGTGCCCACTATAATTAGTGGACAGCATATGCCAGGCCAACTTCTCACAAGAGGCACACATCACCATACAAACACCAGCAGGAAATATTGTCACACATAAAGTGGAGGGTTCAGAAACCTTTATCGCCTTCTATGAAACACTTAATATCGCCATTTATGAAATAACCTCCACTGCTAAAGACACGTTTCGAGACTCCATTTGCATGCAGAGCTTGACTGATGAAGGAAGGGAACTATTACCGGGGGAAAATTATGACTGAAGAATTTGAAGGTGCTATTTCGGGGCTTCTGACATGTAAACCACCGGGGGAAGATGGCTTCCCTGGAGAATTGTACTAGTCATGCAAATCCCAATGGTCTCAAATGTTACACCAAGCCAGAGAGACAGATGAGTTGAGCACTCTGGGCCCCATATCCAATAATACTATAAGAATGGTTATTCCTAAGAAGGAGAAAGATCCGCTTGACTGAGGGAGCTACACATACATTTCAATAGTGAATGTGATTATCGAGATACTTACAAAAGTCCTTTCGAATAGGCCGCACAGGGTGATTCCCTCTCTAATACAGTCTTATAAGTGGGCTTTGTGCCAGGCTGGTCATTAAGAAATTATAAGAGAATCCTAGCCGACCTTCTCTGGGACTCTAAGGATGCAGATGTGGAAATGGTAGTCATGTCTTTAGATGTAGAAAAGACCTTAGATCATGTGGCATGGCCTTATCTTTTCAAGGTCCAGACTCACTTTGGCTTTTGCCAGGACTTCATTAAAAAAGGTTCAGTGGTTATATGTAGGACTCACAGCTCAACTGTGGAAGACACCTCTATCGTGCAATTCAGATAAAGAGGGGCACCCACCAGGGTTTTCCACTGTTGTTACTACTACTCCTCCTGGCTCTAGAGCCACTTGCTATGACTACTAGAACAGCCTCTCTCATACAGAGAGGTCCCACTAGACCTTGGCCAATCAAATCCTTTGTTTATGCAAAAGACATTCTGATGACAATGATAAATCCCTGAACCTTTATACCAACACTGACATCATTATTAGATGACTTCTCACTGTTTCTGGTTATAAGGTAAACTGAGGGAAGTGTGAGGTGAGGCCAGTGTGCCACGGTAACAAACAAGGCCTGTGTGGAGGGATTGAGATGGGTTTCAAGAGGGATGATGTAATTTCTGTTCTGCCTGTGCTGTATGTTCCCTGTTGACATGCCTATTTTCTAATTAGCAGATCACATGGAGTCTATTATGTACTTTATTTTGCATGAGTGTTTAATTTAAAATACATGCTATGCAGCTTAATTTTTGCACACAAGTCTGTTTAATGGAGTACAATGTAGTACAAATGCCTGCTATTTTTGTTAAAGGTCTCCGTTGCCTGCTGTCCTTGTTTCCTGCTGAAATGTCGTGTATTTTCTTTTTGTTTGTACAACAGCTGCTGACAAATTCCACACTGGTATGCAATTAAAGACCTCCATTTCCTGCTGCCCTTGTTTCCTACCAGAGTTTCTGGAAGTTTGTTTTTGTTTGTACCATAACTGTTTACTAATTAATGGCCTCTGTTTCCTGCACCTATTTTCTGCTGGAGACCATGTTCTTATTGAGAGGCAGCACTCTCCACATGCATGACAGACTATAAATATTTTCACGTTTAGAGTCTGGCTGCCTGCTTGACTTTGTCTATGCATTTGAAGATAGATAGAGCAATGTCTCCCTCCAGCACTGTTTGTGGGTTTAGAGCCCTGCCGCCTGCGAAAAGAGCAACCCAGACACAGGCACCTGGAAGCTGAGGGCTTGCAGTCTCACTTAAAGTCTGTCCCTTCAAGATGACTTTCTACAACCTTGAGCCCCTGAACCCTAGCTTCAGCTGGTGCCGCCGCACCTCCTTCGCCTTGACTAGGACCATCCTTCTCTCACTGCCACTCAATGCTCCAGTTACTTCAGCCCTTTACATGAGCCTCAGGTGCACTAGCCAGGCGCCTCTCAATTTTTGGGTTTCTCCTTTCTTTAAGGACACCCTTATAGTTTGAATTTAAATGATCAGGTTTTAGCAGAAGAAAAGGAAGAATGGACACATTGTGTGAGTTGTATGAAGTAACACAACATAAAAAACAGTTAAAAGGTTTGCTATCATTAGTGAAGATACTAAAAATACAGGTTTAGCATTTAGTGCAGGGATTGGTGTTCAAAGGACTCCCCAAGAGAACTCGGATTTCTTTCAGTAATTCTTGTTTGATAAGTTCTTCAGGACTCACACCCAAAAAACTCTCTGAATTAACTTTTTTTTAAAAAGAGCAATGCATTGCCTAAGTCTAATTTTACCTTATGGAGAGTATAAGGGTAAACTCAATGGTGGACTCCGTAAGTGGGTTTAGGGCTAGTGGAGGGAGTGTAAAGCATATATGTTTGGGTGCCTAAAGTGATTGTGTTCTTTCGTCACAGAGAAACTCTCCTGGCAGAAGGAGTATGCCTGGAACCTAGAACTTTAAAGGGTATTGCTCAAAAGGATTAACATGCGCCTGTCATTCTTTCATTGGGAGCTCAAGGTACACCAGAACCTTCTGTCTCTCTCTCCCTCTCCCTCTCTCTCTCTCTCTTTCCCCTACCCCCCTTCCCCCAGGGTCAGTCGTTGGTGCCAACAATCACTTCTGATACATGGTTGAGGACAACATCAAGCCTTTGCTGACCAAGATGCTCTTTGACTTCGCTAAATGGTCCCACCTTCAGATATCACTATGGGGGAGGGTCCAAGCAGTGAAAATTCAATGGTACCACAGTTCATTACAATGTGGATATGGTGCACATGTATATTTTGCGTTCTTTGAGGCAGACCATTCATTCAAAGTGATATGTGAGGAGCAGGGACAGACCCCGCCTCCACATATCCAAATTGTATGCAAGAGCTAAGGCAGGGGCCCTCTGACTATCCGGAATGTATAACCTGGCCAATCATCTCCATCATATAGTGCACTGGTCTCCAACTACATAAGATCCCCCAATATGGATAAAGATTGAGAAATATATGCAAGCCTGACTTGGGGACTTTATACCAACAACAAGCGCATGTTGCGTTGAAGGTTCACCCCTGGCTACATGGGTCAGTCCCCAGTTGGAATAATGTGAGCATACAGATGGGAGGGTCGTAGAATTTCTGGCCTAGATGGAAGGAACGCAGCTTACATACGGAAGACCAACTAATCTCAGAAACTGAGCTAAACTGCATCATAAACACGTGGAGGTGTGCACAGGACCATAACCTTGTACCATTCCTCAATTTGATTACTGTCCTAAGGAGGTATGATGGTTTCATTGAGCAGAGACAGTAGGTGATGAGATGTCAGCCATACAATCTGGTATGCAAGCATGTTCTATGTCTTTAAGTGGTTTCCATGACATATGCAATAGTGGGAGAGAAGGAAAGGAGCAGTGGTGAGAGGGTGCAGTATTGATTTAGGATATTTTTGGTAGGGTTGTTGTATTTTGGGTTTATCTGGAACAAGGGTTTACTTTATTTGAAGTGAATGGTCTGCTCGGAAAGGCTGGAGTGCAGTGGGACCACTACTGTTTAGTTAGTCATGAGACTATAAATTCAATACCCATATATTGTGATATATTGCAAAAAAGCACCCTCCAGTTGGAGGACCCTTAATAGAATAGCTACGGAGACTACACATTCACGGTGGCATCCATATACACTCCTAACAAGAGTCAAGAAAAATTCTTATGGTCAGTGGCACCCCATGTAATCCAATCCCCAGACAGGTACCTTATACTAGGTTGAGGTCTTAACCTGGTCATGAAATGTAAACCATCAGAGAGTTTTACCGGGGTTGCAGAGCCTGGCTTAAGGACATAGGGCTAACAGTCTTCTAAAGATCCCTGCACCAAGAAAGAAGATATTTTTCATACTTCTCAGCAGCAGAAATCATAATCAAATGTTAGGCTATATAATTTCCTGGGAATCTTCACACCTACTGGATAGAATAGAAGAGGCAGAGATTGCGAGTAGGTCAATTTCGGGCATATTTTGATTCACCAGATCATTTAGATGCCTGGGGCCCCAGCCTCATTAGTGAGTTGAGGGCTTAGAGAAAGTGCAAAGTGGAAGTAAAAAGACACAAAGTACAGAGTAACTGTTGGCATTTCTCACAGAGAATGATATGCTCGAGATAAAGATATAAACACTTTGGGATACATTAAAGGCGTTTGTCACTGTCAGCTAGTACCAATAGAGACAGGAAAGGAAACAGTCAGAGCTTGAAGACCATGTCAGAGAATTAGTGTAGGTTCATAAAAAGGCAGTGGCTGTATGAAATTGGGTTTTTGGTTGAGGGAGGGGTGATAACCCTTCTCAAGCAGCAACCACAATCCTAGTCAGGGTAAATCACAAAATTCTCTAAATTAACCTGTGTTTAACCTTCTGATAGCTTCAGGCTTAACTTAGAGGCACTGTGTTAAGTATTTATGCAGCACACAAACAGTATGAAAGTGAAAACGCAAAATAAGAAAAATCTCACACCAACTTAGAAAAATAGATAAAACTTTAATAAATAAAACAACACCAACACAAATTAAATCCAATCAGTAGAACTGGAGCTATGAATTTTTTAAGTTTTAAGTGAAAAATAGTGCCAAAAAGAACAAAGCGCCAAACACAGGTAACTGGTCGCATGAGACCGAGGCAAAGTTAAAAGTTAAGGATGATTGTGATGGAGCGCAGTTCAGATGCACAAGGTGGATTGGGCCTAGTCTCGGCTCACCTTCGGACTTAAAAGAAATTTTGAAGAAAGGAACCTGAAAAGGCGAATTTCAGCAGGGCAAGGCAGCCCGGTGAAGTCCTAGGAGGAGGTGTCAGGGAGCCACTTGACAAAGTTGAAGTGAAGATTTCTACATCCGGACTTTGCCACTTTTTTGGAAGTTGAAAATCTCCAGAGGGGCAAAATGCAGGCGGTAGCCGACGAGGGATCTACCACGTTGGAAACCCTTTCTGAGAGGCCCGGCTGAAATGAATTAGATGCTGTGGAGAAGAACATAGTGGGAGCAACCGTGAAGTGAGGCTGACCGGCAGTGCACCCCAGGCGGATCTTCGAGCCAGTAGGTACTGGTCTCCTTTTGGTTTGCAGGCCACATTTTAGTGGAAATGTTCCTAAGTCCCGGTTTTCAGGTTTTAGATGGAGAATCACATTTAGCACTACTTCCTAGGGTTCAGGACTGGTTGGGGACCACTTGGGGGGGTCAGGACTCACTCCAAGCTGAGACCAGTCGCTGTGTAAAAAGTCTTCAGGGCTTGTTATGCCCCTATAGCTCACACAGGAGGCCAGCAAACTAGTCCTTGGAGTCACTCTTGTAGTACCGGTTCTCAAGCAGTAAGGAAGGCCTTAAGCAGCAAGGCAGTCCTTAGAGGGTTCAAGGCAGGCTTCTTACAGCAGGGCAGTCATCTGGTAGCAGCAGGGCAGTCCTCTAAAGTACAAAGCAAGCCTCAAGCAGCATGGCAGGCCTCTGGAGTACAAGGCATTCCTTCTGAGTGTGCTCTGCAGGTCCAGGGGTGAACTGAAGAATGTGTCTTAGCTTCCAATATTTACACCTGGTGTCATCATTTGAAGTGGGAGAAACTTCTAGGGGCAGATTTACAAGCCCCTTGCGCCACTTTTGCGTCACTTTTAACATGGGAAAAGTGACGCAAAAGTGGCGCAAGGGGCGTGTAGAAAGTTCCTTCCTTCCCTGTTAAGGCTTCAAGATGTCTAGGGTGACAAAAGCCTGGCGTCAAATCCCTTTGTGAATGTGCTGGAGGCAACCCTTTGGAATGTAAGTGGGACAGGAAACAGATCTGCGCCTCATATCCTGTCAGGATGGCACAACTTGCCAATACCCTGTCCCCTTTGTATCACTGTCTAGGAAGAATGCACATAGGCCAACTGCCAGCTTTTCACAGTAATGTGACTCAGGACACAGGCTGCAGGCACCAAATGCTGAGGGCAAGAAAATGCCAACTTTCGAAAAGAGTCTGTCATGAATACCAATCCCAACACACCATAACCACTGACCCTCCCAAAAACCACACAGAGCAGGACCTAATTGTCCCGGTTTCCTCCATTGAAAACCCACCCCTATCCCGTGCAACCAGCACTGCCTTATATCAGTGTAGTGTTGAGTGAGTTATGTAGTGCCACTGCTGTACAAAAATGCATTTGTTGTTTGTTTGTTCATATGTATCATATGTATACACTACTGCCAAAGCTTGTATAATTGTACCAAGAACCTGTCTTATTATCACCAAGCATCATATTTCTCTATCTCCGTGTAGTTGCATGTACATGTTGCCGAAATCTCACGAGATCTCAATGATGTCCGACAGCCATGTTGGGTGTGGCACCAGTACTTAATGCCACACCCAGCTTCTGGAAGGTGCTTTGCCTTCAGTGTCCATCGCGTTAGGTGGATGTGTTCTTCGCGTTGTCCATTTGTATTTCCTTGGACTCATCGGTTCTTGAATCTGGTTCCTGTGGATGTCGGCGCAACCTCTCTTGGCACTCAGAGTTCTCACTGTAACAAGGAGATGCTGCAAATACCGGTACCCAACGCAAGTCAGATTTAGCTTTTGAAGTGGTAGAATGCAACGGAACAATTTTTGGAACATTGAATAATAAGAGTTGTGTGAACTTATATACATATTATTGGAAACTGTGCAAACTTCTATATTATTGGAAACCATGTGACGTCAACAGGGTGAGACTATTTATTAAGGGTGGGCGTAGTTCGCGGAGTTGCGCTACGTGACGCTACGCGAAGCGGTAAAACAACTCCGCCGCGCTGCGCGGAGCTACGCGAGCAGCGTAGTGCGATAGGAAAATGCTGTTCGCGGTGATTGCACAGTGCCGGATGCTTGTCCGCACTGTGCAATCATTGCAAACGGCATCATGCACAGTGCAAGCGGTCGTTTTCTGCCGCTCGAGTAGATTTTTACTCGAGCGGCAGCTTTCTCAACGCGAACGGGCAGTTTCTCATTGCGAGCGGTCCCGAGCATATGCGACCACTCGCAATGAGAAACCTGACCCCCTCGCGTTGGGAAATCTCGCCGGGAGGTTTATTTTCCACGCTCGCGCTCGCCAACTTGATGTTGCCGATCGCGAACGAGGAAAAATCTCGCTGGGATGTTGATTTTGCTCGCTCGCGATCGCCAACTTGGCGTTGAGGAACGCGAGCGAGCAAAAACGTCCGCTACGCTGCGCGTAGCATATTTTCTCTGCACTCCGCGAGATACGCGTAACGCGGAGTGCAGCAAACTCCGCAAACTCCATGAGCGGAGCGTAGTTCACCGCCCAGGCCTACTATTTATACCGTTTGAAAGTGCTACATTGTTATGCAAAGATCACCAAGGTATTTCCTACCATCATTACATCCTAGAATTAATCAAGAACCCTCACGTTATCCTGGACTCAATATCCTAGTGCTTGAATCCGGCAGTATCCATTCATATACCAGGTTATACAGCGTATAGATATATGTAAGTACCCAATGTAGTAGTGCAGGTGGGTATGGTTGTTGCTCATAGGGTAATGTAACATTCTTGTCTTTCTTTCACAGAGTTACATTTTTGGTTGAGTACATCACAGTCCCTAGATGATTTAGCACTTCAGACGACATACCACATCATCATACCTGAACATTGGACGTCTAATACGAATACATTTGTTTGCAAGTAGGAGGACAGAGTGAACAGAACATTGGTGGGAATCACGACTAGGAGGGGGTTATTTATTAAGGAGTAGAAAACGTATGTGTCTTACTATTGCCTTGCAGGTCGAAAATTGTAAAGACAGCAACACACAACGTGCACCATACAGCCCTCGTGCACCATACAGCCCTCCTCCCCGAACCCTACTGAGTCTCCCTCACAGGCCGTAAGGTAGGGTGCTAGGAGGTTGGTCCACAACGTCACTGTGAATCAAACAGTGCGAGCTTACATGTAAGCGCGCATTGTTGTGATCCTGATAGTGTAATTTTCAGAATTGTGACGTAAAATCTGACTTTGCCATTAAAGAGGATTTTAAATTACAATTCATTTGAGACCAAACATGACATTTCTACTTGTTTTCGATCAAATGTGTGCAATTATTAAATGTAAAAATGTAGTCTAATGTTATCCTATTGGAGCGGTAGGCCTCACAGTAGTGAAAAATGATTCTGGGAGTTTTTCACTACCTGGACACGTGCAACTTAACAAAGCATGTCCTACTGTTTAAATGCAATGTCTCCTGCCATATAGGCTATTTAGGGCCTTCATTAGGGGTGAATTATATGTATTAAAAAGGGAGGTTTAAGCTTGCAAAAGGTATATCTTACCAGGTCGAATTTGCTGTTTAAAACTGCACACAGGTAGGCCTGAGACATGTTGTAAAGAGCTACTTCAGTGGGTGGCACAATAGGTGCTGCAGGCCAAATAGTAGCATTTCATTTACAGTCTTTGGGTACATGAAGTACTACTTTACTAGAACCTATAAGTAAATTAAATGTGCCACTCAGGTGTAGGCCAATCTTACCATTCTTTAAGGAGTGAGCACAAGCACATTAGCACTGGTTGGCATTGGGAAAGTGCACAGTCCTAAAGCCAACAAAAACAAATTTCAGCAAACAGGAGGGGTTAAAACAAAACCAAAGACTGTCAGGTCTAACAGAGGCACAGTGGATTTGGTGAAAATGATGGCAGACTGAGTCCACACTTAAAGCAATATACATCAACAGAGCAGAGTACATGTTGCTCAGACTAAAGCAAACATATTACAAAGGGGTGAAAAAAGCAGAGAAGCTGATCGCCTATAAGCTTAGAGCCGTAACGGCAGATGACAGGGTGGCGACCATCAAAACATGCGCAGGGGTAATGACTAATGAGGATTCCGAAATTAAACAAGCTTTTACAGACTTATACAGTGGGTTGTCCGTGGTGAAGCAGGGAGACAGAGAGGTAGCTGTAAGTTACCTCTAAGTTGCAGCGCTAACAAAGGTCACAGACACACAAGCTGCCTCATTTCATTAGCTCATCCTCATAGATGAGGGGTACGGCTCCTGAATATCAAGTTCAATGGGACACTAATATCATGGGCAAAAAATCGAGGGCAAAATATCGAAAGGTAAGCATATATAGATTTCCTCTACCAAACCCTACATATTTGAACCTTGGCCATACATATATTGTAAAAGTACATTGACGTGAAGGTAAGAATATTGAATCTCAGCTACCCTCTGTGTACTTATCTTTTGATATTTTGTCTCTCAATATTTTGTCCCGGATATTAGTGTGCCACATTATTCTTGTATTCAATATTCAAGAGTACAATCATAGATGAAATGACAGCTTGCATCTCAAAATTATAATCTTGCAAAGCCCAGGACCAAACAGGTTAAAAGAGATATTTCATAAAACCTTCCTTCATATTTGACCCTATTTCAAACCCCATTACATCATGGAAGGAGCTGAGAAGCAAACAGAAGGCAATCAATCAAAGAAAAAATAACCTGTTCCTGCATCTGGCGTCTTACTGTATAGGTACCTCCTATTTTTGCTGTAATCACCACTTTTCCTTTTTACAACCTATAGCAGTCGCTATTTGAGCAAGATGGCAGCTGGAACAAGACCCTTGTAGTAGGAAAGTGGACAAAGAGTTATGAGTATAGAGTAATTCCTGGGTGCTGGAGCAGGGGTATTTGGCTGATTGACCATTTCTAGCCGACTTGTATAACTCATTTAGGGATTCAAAATTAACAGCTGACCCAATGACGGAGGTGTAATTAGTGGTCTTACCCAAAGAGGGAAAAGGTCTTGGCCTTGTGCTCCTCTTTTTGCCATTATCCCTATTTAATATAGATGTCAAACTTTTAATAGGGATCATGGCAAACAGATTAGGTCCCATATGTGAAGCATAATTAACCCAGATTAAACAGGCTTTATGCCTGGGAAAAACTGCTCAGACAATACCAAACACATTCTCCATGCAATGGACAATGTTAAAAGAACATGAAAAGTGGTCTTACTCCTATAAGTTGATGCTGAAAAGCATTCAACACGGTACATTGGCAATTTCTCATGAAAGCATTAGAGGTGTCTGGCTATAGTACCAGATTATGCACATTGATGCTCAGATGCTGTAGAGATCCAATCACCAGGGTTGCTGTCAATGAGGATATTTCTTATTGCTGTCTTGTTCCATATCAGGAGGATCATTAGGCAGGGCTGCCCCGTTACCCATCCCATTTCCCATCTGTATGGACCCAATGGCAAACAGAATGAGAGACCAGGATGAAATCAAGTGGGTGTGGCTAGGGAACGATGAACCAAAAATATTCAAGTATGCAGAGAATATGCTAGTTGCTTAAATGTCTCACTGCCATCTCTTCTGGAGGATATTGGGAGATTTGGTCTACATTTGTTTTTCAAAATAAATCAGCAGAAATCCCTGATTCTTAATTTGTGTACCCAGTAGAAAAGAAACATCCCTTGAAGAAGAGGTTTCCATTGGGAAGGGCTTAAAAGCATATCCCCTACTTAGGACTTAAAATAGTATCTTCTTTCTAGAAGCAACACATCAAAAGTACTAATAAATAATACTCTTCCAATGCAGAGATCTTCAAATGTGGCACTTTGGTGGCTTGACGTGACTGGGCAGAATTTTGGTTGTCAAAATGACAGCTTTACCTAGATTTGTTTATTTTGCTTCTTCAGCCCCAAGGAGTAACCTATAGAAAATCCAACAAATAATTAAGATATTTATGTGTGTGCTGATGGAAGAAGCTCAGAACAGCTGCAAGGGCAATCTTTAGCTCATCAGAAAATGGAGGACTCAGCATGCCACACATACTGAACTATTATCACGCAACCCAACTAAGAGATATGCTCAAGTGGAAAAGGGGGGGAGTGAAACACACTGGTGCTTCACTGACCAATTAGTTGCTTGTGACTGTTATTTTAGTGGACTCTTCCACCAAGGGCGCCGATATGAGGGGTGTCCAAAAGACAAACCCTCCTCCCATGCAGGCAATGGTTGGTGCTGGCGGGGGGAGGGGTAGAACAAATAAAAGGACCCGGGAACCTGCCTCGTGGTGTAGAGTGCACTACACACCAAGCGTCTGAGTCATCGTTGCGAATAGCCAGCATTCACTAGGCCATGCCTTATAACAATAGAAAAACTGGCAGTGAGGACGGTCGAGCCCTGGTGCCTGACTGTGTCGCTGCCGTGCTGTGGGTCCCGTGGACGGCCTCCCCTGCTGTGCCACTTCAGGCGTCTTGGTTGCTTCCTGGCGACAGCAGCGAAGCGGCTCTGCTGGGACTGCTGCGCTCCGATCCATTGCAGGTGAGGTCGCTGCCAGCATCACCTGCCTTCTACTGCTAACGCGGGCAGTTTCCCTGACTCGCCACACCTGTCCTGACTTTTGGGACAAAAGGGGAGTGCCGACGATCCACCGTGCAGCCCGCGGGCCCTCTCTGCTCACATTGACAAGCCCCGAAGGATCAGCTCTGCAGCCAAAGATCATACCGGCTGCCCAGGAAGTGAGCCCCTCCTGCTGTGTGAGCTCGCTCTCTGCTAGCTAGCGGCGAGCCCGGCCCATGTGCACTCCTCCCTTTGCTTTAGAGGGAGTTTTTTTTTTTAAAAGGGGGAACTACAAAAAAAGAAAGAAAATAACTGAATACTAATGAAGAGGAGAGAAAAAAACAATTTAAAAAAAACACTGGGTGCCTCTCAACGATCAACCCAGCACCATTCCTGATTCAAAGTGGTGTTTTACTGCCCTGAACTCACATCCTGCTCCTGCAATTCTGTTTCTACATCACTGTTTTTTTACCTCCCCCATCAGATCAGGCTCAACCTTCAGTGGAAGGTAAATATAATTGGGACTGGCAGTCCTGGCCTCCAGATCAATCCGTCAGCAGCCACCCAAGATCATTGATCAACGAAGACACCCAACTCCCTGCGGGGTGATTACAGTGACCAATAATCATCATGACTACTGTGCCTCCTATTAAACCATTCCTAATTGATGGGCCGCCGTCTGCTCAAGCGGCCAAGTGGAAGGACTGGCTTGAATGCCTCAAAACATACTTCACAGCAGTGGCATTGCAAAATGACAGGTGGCGCCATATGCTCTTGCATTTGGGAGTTACCGCCCTCCACAAACTGAGAAAATCTGTCATGAAGGCAGGACCTCCGTATACATATAACACGCTAAAAAAAGCATTGACTGCTCATTTCGAGCGTCTGGCCAACCAAGATTATGAACAATTCCTACTGCGTCAAGCAAGGCAGCTGACCGAAGAATCGGTGGATGCTTTCTACGCTCGCCTTAAAGATCTGGCTAGCACATGCATGTTGCCGGATGAGAACGATGAAATAAAGGCGCAATTTATTCAGGGGTGTGCCTCTGCAAAGTTGAGAGAACACATCCTTCAAGTCTCGGGAATGTCCATGGTGGATATGCTAACGATGGGAAGGTCGAAGGAACTGTCTAAGGTGCGAGCTGCACACATGGAAGCGGCGTTGTAACACCAAGTTAAGACAGAACCAGTCAACACCATCCTGCCCGGAAGTTCTGAAAAGAAGGAAGTGCGGAACAAACCGCAACCCACGCCCAAGACGTGTGACCGGTGTGGTGGACCCTTCCCGCATCAAGGATCATGCCCAGCTCAGGGGAAGAGGGGAAGAGGTGCTCCACATGCAAACCGAACCACTTTGAAAAGGTGTGCCGCTCTACCGCACGGAAGGGACAGAGGACCAAGCCCGTCAATGCCCCAAGCGCCTCTCAAACCCTTGAGGAAGAGGAAGACATGGATGATGAGGATGTAGAAGGAGCAGTCCATGTCATACATGCCATGCAACCAGATGGATAAGCCTGAAGGCGGGTCCAGAAATGCAGTGTGCTCATTGCAGGACACCAGGTACAGGCATTGATTGACACTGGGGCGTCAATAAACATCATGGCCCAATCAGTGATGCACACAGTTCCCACACATCCAACCCTATGCCCCACCTCTACACAAGTGTTCACGTATGGGTCCACAGTTCCACTTCCACTAGCCGGAGTGTTCACTACCAACATAACTCACGACTCTCGTTCCACTAGGGCCAAAGTATACATTACCAAAGGTGGGTCAGGAATGTTATTGAGCTGCCGAACCGCCGAGCGCCTGCGGCTGGTTGCTTTTGCCTTTAGTGTACATCAGGATAGCGTGGAAGGTCTGTTGGCAGAATTTGGACCTCTATTTGAAGGAATAGGATGCCTCAAAGATCGCATGATACATCTTCACGTCGACCGCTCCATCCAACCCGTTGCCCTGAAACACCGAAGGGTGGCTTTTCATCTAAGGCCGAAAGTGGAGGAAGAATTGAGGAAATTGGAGAAGGCCGACATCATCAAACGGGTCGATGGCCAACTCCATGGGTGCCTCCCATCGTGATGGCGCAGAAGCCTAAATAGCCAGAAGTGAGAATATGTGTGGGCATGAGACTACCTAACCAAGCCATCAAAAGGGAACGTCATTTAACCCCCACAGTAGATGACATTGTGGCAAAGGTGAGCGGCTCCCAGTGGTTCTCCAAGCTGGATATCACCAACTACTGCTGGACCCTGAGTCGAGGGCCATCACAACCTTCTCCACTCATGTTGGTCTCAGAAGATATAAGTGTCTCAACTTCGGAGTGTTGAGTGCAGCCGAAGTCTTCCAAGACACCATAAGGGGGGTGCTAGCTGGCTTAAAGGTGGTCCTCAATGCCAGTGATGACATTCTTATACATGCACCCACACTGGAAGAACATCTGAAGAACATCTGAATTGCCTGAGAGATACCTTTCAGTGCCTGAGAGACAACAGCCTCACGCTCCATCGAGAGAAATGTGCTTTCCTTCAGAAGGAAATAGTATTCTTTGGATACCGATTTTCTCAACATGGAGTATCACCTGTTCCAGCCAAAGTAAAGGACATCCAGCCAGCCCCGGCTCCCACCACAGTTACGGGCATAAGGAGTTTCATAGGTATGGTCACCTACTGTGGGCGCTTCATTCGGAATCTGACTGACCTTACCGCCCCTTTGAGAGAGCTGACGAAGACCAACACTAGCTGGAAGTGGGGGCCTGATCAAGAGGAAGCTTTCCAAGCTACCAAACAAGCATTATCTGCGGACACCACTCTAGTGTACTTCGTTCCAGCTCGAGATTCTGAACTATCGCTGGATGCTAGCCACATTGGCCTTAGAGCTGTACTGTGGCAGAAGCAAAGCAATGGATACTGGGCTCCAGTGGCCTATGCGAGCCGTGCACTGACAGACACGGAGCAATGGTACTCTCACATCGAGAAGGAGGCCATTTCGTTCCATTGGAACTGTCGCCATTTTCATCTCTACCTCTATGGTCAGCCTTTTGTGGTCCACACGGATCACAAGCCTTTGATTCCACTGCTCATGGGACTTTCCTCAAAACCTCCACCGAGAATCCAGAACTGGATTCTGCAATTATAAGAATACCAGTTCACGGTGGTCTACCCCCTAGGGACTCAAAACCCTGCCGACTTTCTCTCCAGACATGCACAACCAGCTACAGAGGAAGAAGAATCAGATGTGAATGAAGTGGAGGAGTAAGTTAAGCTGGTAGTAGAGTGATCCCGACCATTACCCATTTCTCTTGAGGAGATCGTGAAGGCCACAACGGCAGACGAGTGTCTTCAGTTAGCCATCTCCGAGGTGACCTTGGGAAAATGGCACGTCTTGATTAACAAAACATCCTGCAGGACAGAGGAAGCACAGGCTGTGTTGGTCTCTTTGCACCATGTGCGTTTAGACCTGGTTGTGTCTCCCGAAGGCTGCCTCATGAGAGGGTCCTGTCTGGTAATCCCTAGGACACTGCAACAACAAGTGGTCAATCTAGCTCATTTGGCCCATCAAGGGATTGTCAAGACAAAATCTAGACTACGATGTAAAATCTGGTTTCTAAATCTTGACGTGCTCGTGGACCAGATAGTTCTCCAGTTCCCTCTGTGCCAGGCAGCCTCTTAGGATGTCATTTCACAAGATCAGTTTTATGCACACTTCACCACTAGATTACATCTAACACACACTAACTTCTATTTATATTTATGTTATATTTTAATGTAATCCATAGATCAGGTTGTTATATTGTAATACGTTCATTGTATTATTGCATCGCAGTTCCAGTGAGAAACCGCACGTTTACTATTAATGGGTCTTGAGAGAAACATGTATCGTTGTATTCATTATAACTAAGATGTTTACCATGATTCTTTCTGCAATAATGCATGTATACACATACCAGCTATCTATGTCAAGCGCTTATTATTATTTTTTCACCATTTTTTATCACTCTTCACCATGTCTTTACTTTTTCTAGCATTGTGTTAGGTATTACTTCTTGAGTATTTTATTTTATCTTTACATGCCAGTTCACTGTTATTCGGAGTGAAGATATCTTACTCTCCACCTTTTTTAGCATTAGGAATCCTTTCAGCTTTGGCATTTTCCATTCCACGTACATCTCCAAGATGTCTGCCGTGTTTTGGTTGAATGTTGCACGTCGCATTCTTCTGCACGTGACCGTGTCTTTCCTTTATTTTCATCTTTCCGCTCTACGCTCGCGTTTGAGCTTCGTACCACTGTGGAAGTCCTCGCGTCAGTGCGTTGTGCACAAGCTGCGTACATTTAGGTTAGTGCTGTCTGCATGGTTGTGTATTTTGGTTGCAGTAGGCATCAACTTTATCTGAGATTTACATCGTCACTCTTATATTACAGGTGACTGATCTTCTACTCCTCATTGTCACTAGCCGTTGTATCTACAGGTATTACATAGTTTTTGTTCTGTTGCACTTATTTCATCCTATCTCTGTCCTTTTAGTGCTTTTACGTTTTTTATAAGCAATGATCGTCTCATCGTTGTATGTTTCAATTATTTCAGATTAGTGCTCGCTACTTCAGAGTCCTCTGATTTCTTTCGCTCAGTGAGGCTTTTGCGCTTCAGCTTTCAGGTTTGCTTCAGTTGTTCAGCATTTCTGCTGTTTTGCGGGGTATCTAGTGCACTTTGTCTCTTTATGTGTTTTGACACATGCATTCCCAGGGATTCCTGGGTGATGCTCCTATTCTACTCCCATCTCCACCTTTTCAACTGTCCTACTTTATCCATGTTTTTGGTAGCTTACTTTCACGGTTTTCTATTTTCACTCTTGTTGGATTTCAATCTATTTCTGCACTGGTATGCATGACACACAGAGTTTTAGGGCACAACGTGGACATGTAGCTCCTAAGGGCACCGTTGGATATTGATGGCTTTATTGAGATATGTATACAGGTAATCCATCAATGTATATTGCTTTGTTTATTAGAAATTTATCATGACAAATGATTTTACTTACATTTACAGTGGCCCCTGAGGAAGGGACAGGAGGTCCCGAAATGCATCGGGCCGAAGGTCATCAACCGTCATTGCTTGTGTTTTGATGTTAACAATGTTATCATGCTCCATTTACGTTGCATTGATTGTTATGATGTAATAACAATTGAGCTATAAAGTAATGACAAAAAAATCAACACAGATTGAAAAATGTGTAAATTTGTACGTTATTTGAAGTAAATGATAAATTATCGAAAGATTACTGTGAGATGATTTTGTTCGTGGTACACTGTACAGAAACTGTTAAACTTGAGAAATAAGTTTTGTTAAGACGAGCAATAGGTCTTTATAGCTGTGCGCCCGGTTTATTCAAAACATTTTGTCTTTAATCAACTATTAGCCGGACCGGCAGAGCCACCAGCCACTATCATCATGGAGGATATTCCACACTTTCTGTTGCAGAGAGCAAGTGCTGATTTTGGAAGTCTCCCGGATGGGAGGCACATTCTAGTCATCATTGATGACTTATCAAAGTATCCGTAGGTTGAAGTCATGGACTCGACGACAACAAATGCCACTATTCCACAGCTGGAAAAGATAATGGCCACTCATGGGCTCCTGAATGAGTTATGCTCTGACAATGCCCCCCCCCCCCTTTACCAGTCAAGAGTTCACGGATTACTTGCAGTCCTGGGGCATTCAGCATCACAAGGTCACACCCCGCTGGCTGCAAGCAAATGGAGAGGCAGAACACTTCATGCATACCTTGACCAAGGTACTGAGGATTGCGTTAGCTCACCAACAGAAAATGGAATGTGCGTTATACACTTTCTTGAGGGAATATTGACTTACACCCTACTCAAGGACCCAAGTCAGCCCTGGCTCTCTGTGTGTCAATCGACCCATGGGTGATGTCATTCCCCAAGTGGACCAGCTGTCAGATCTACAGACGCAGGTAGCGGAGAAACTGAAACTGCGTCGGGCAAAGAATGATCACATGTCCCGAGTCCTTGGAGCCAAGCCGAGGTCTCTCGCAGTTGGAGATTTGGTGATAGTAAAGAACCGGAAACCACAAAGCAAATTCATGCTCCCTTTTTAGGTCGACCTCTGCCGAGTAAAGTCCGTGAAAGGCACAATGATCACCACCCAGAAAGCAGGAGAGACTGTTAAAAGGAATGTGTCTTGCTTCAAACGGTACCAAGCTCCTGCGAGTCAGACTGTGGAGACACCGTCTGGGACATTGAACAATGAAGTTGGAGATGATGGTAGCCGTGTCCCTCTGGACTCTCTCCCAACCAAGGAATCTACACCTGTTACCTCTGGCCCGGGAGGTGCTGAGGCTAGAGAGACTACTGTTCAATCGTCAGGGCAGCTGAGCCCTCAGAGGTCGCCTGCTGTCCGTTTCTGTCCACCAACAGGCAGGTGTGACGATGCTGGAGATGATGGCCGTCATCAAGAAAGTGGGAGGTACCATCTCAGACCATGTCCTGTAAGGTCTTCTCGAGTGAAGGACTTTGTGTTGATTTGAAACATAGTAAAGTGAAATGTCTTCTGTTTTTCTTTCTCTCTCTCTCTCTCTCTCTCTCTCTCTCTCACTCTCTCTCCCTCTTCTATGTTTATCTCTCTTTTGTTTCTATCTTCTCCATCTATCTGTGTGGTATTGCCATCCTCCCTCTGAGCGGGGGTGTTCGTATCTATTGTCACAAGTTTTATTTTGTTTAAAATAAAGGAGGAATGTTATATTGGTGGACTCTTCCACCCAGGGTGCCGATATGAGGGGTATCCGAAGAGCGAACCCTCCTTCCACGCAGGCAATGGTTGGTGCCGGCAGGGGAGAGTGGTAGAACAAATATAAGGACCGGGGAAATCTGCCTCATGGCCTAGAGTGCACTACACACCAAGTGTCGGAGTCATCACTGCGAATAGCCAGCATTCACTAGGCCATGCCTTATAACAATAGAACAGTGACTATATATGAAAATAAGCATCATTTCCCCAAAAACACAAACTGTGGGGGCTTTATTCCTCCCTGTAACAGGCCACAGTGACTTCATTGGATACCATGATAATTAAAAAAGAACTTTCATCCTGTTCATCCCTGCTTATAATGTGTATATGTAACCTGGATTTCACCCTGGTTCCAGACCAGGGCCAATACAGAGGCAGGATGGGAAAGAGTGAGGATTTCTATGACAGTGAGAGCCTCTCAACTTTTGCCTAAATTAAGGCTGACTATGGAGTGTCAGAGTCTGAAAAACTGAAGTATCTGAAAATCAGGCCTTGAGTAACACACAACGCACTTGAAGCATAGGCCAGCAGACCGCTAACCCCATATGAAAAGTGGTAATTCACGAAGGCAGTCAATAATCACATACTGGCTGAGATTGACAAATTCCTCATGTCAGACCCCCATACAGTACAACCTCAGGACATTGGGGATGGGACTTGGGGTTTGGTAGATCCTTGTCAGGTAAAGAGTGGAAAGAGATCTGTTAGGGAGAATGGGGGAGTGTGAATGACTCATTCGACAAAGGGACATAAAATAGGATAGCCCCACGCTTGTGTTATACCCCTGAAAATATACATGCTTGGGATACCTCCGGGAGAAGGGAATGTTGGATGAAGTGTGGAAGCTCCTTTTGTTCTTCTAGTGGCATTTCCCTCAACTCAACAGATTATGGGAGAATGAATTGTACAACATTGATTTAATGTTCAATAAGGCAATAATCAGACTCCCAACTTATGACATGTTAAGCTTTGCTGACAAGCTCATGTATCCACTGAGAACACCGAGGAGAAGCCTAATTAACCTATTGTTAGGTGTGGCGAAATAGGTTTTGGGATGACACACCCAGGTTTTGAATATATCGGATATGGGAGCTGATAGGGATGAAGCAGATATCCATGGCACTTGATAGGAAAGGCAAGTAGTGCAGAACACTGTGGATTCCATGCGTGTCACTCACTTGTGACAGAGTTTAAGGATATATAACCTGTCCCAGGTTCCTTCAGTGTTCTGCATTACAGCGTCACCTTGACCTGAACCTGAAGGACTCCCGACTGAACAAAATGGAATGAACAATTAATTGATTACAGATGTTCATAACCTTATGGATATTTTCTTAGGAAATGGGGTTCACTAAAGTTTCAATTGAGTGATCTAAGGCAGGGGAGGGACTTTGGTTAGGGAGTCAGGAGAGAGGTTAGTTTCCTTGTTTACAGTTTAAGGTTATTCCTAACACTTGAGGCAAGAGGTGCGAGCAAGAGCCCTATTCACACCTAACTCAGGGAGTGACTCGGAGCCTAGGGTGCTCCCCACAGCTGGTGTTTGTAGGCTGGTGAATGTTCACCCTCTTAAAACCAATACAAAAAGAATTGGTCCATAAAGTGTCAGTTTAGCTTCACAAACGTCTGGAAGGAAAACTTCAAATTACAATAGTTTCTTCTTAGCCTCCTTGGGGTCAGAGTACTTTACAGTCATGTCAGTAATTGCGATGTGAATATTTTTTCATTGCACACATTAATAAAGCCGTCTAGGAAGTTATCAATATTATTTTCTTAGCCCTGTGCTTCAACGTTTGGTGTAAACTGTCTTCTGTCTGAACCTACAGATTTCTTTTTCAGTTCAAAAAGAACATTTTATTGATATAGATAAAAGTGTCAGTACAAAGTTCAAAGCATTAAATTCCTGTCATTACAATAAAGTTTGCTACAATAATGATAAATGACTCAGACTTATGATTGAATAAGGAAAAATTATACAATAAAATAAAAAATAAAAAATCATTAAGAAAAGTGGAATAACAAATATTCTAGGAACAATTGAGGGGATCAAGGAGGCTTTAGGACCTCTTGCTGAGATGGTTGCAGTTGGTAATATCGCTTGGCACATGTATCAAGATATATTGTAACAGGTGACCACAAATCTATACGTTTCGCTGCCATATGTATTGGGTAAACAAAGGAGGTGTCCAACCTATGATTATGGCAAACAGCATACCACCATGCCTTATAAGAGATTTTTGTGAAATCCTTCCAATTTACAGTGATTTGCTGAAATGCGACTGCTAATAATAAATCAATAATTTTAACATTGTGAGTAACCTTCTCCCAGCAAGGTGAGAGACTTCCCAAGAAAACATGGGTCAAAGAAAAAGCAAATTTAGCTCCAAAAATTAGGTTAATTTGAGACCATACCTGCTTCCAGAAATTGTATACATTTGGACAAGAGAATAACATATGAAATAAATTAGCGTTCGGAGTAGAACATGTCCAACAAACATCTGATGTGGTCGCAAAACTTTTACTTAAGATAGCTGGTGTGAGAAAAAGTCTATTATATACAAAAAAAGCGTTTGTGTTATGTTAGCTGCTCTAGATGATTTACGTAATTTGAGCCATAATTTATTCCACAAAGACACTGGCCACGATACCATGAAATCCTGTTCCCATGCCTCCTCTGTTTTAGACTTCTGCCTAACGCTATCCTTGCCCTGCAAAAAACTATATAAAGTGGAAGCTTTGGGCATGGTTTTTAACAACGTGTGAAGTTGTGAAGGAGGATCCAAAACAATTGGAGCAATGGACGTGCCCAAGAGATGAGTGTATCTATCCGTCACTGCCTTCTTAAGTAAATTATATTTATGAATGTAGGTGGTAGGTAGGCTAAATATTTGACTGAGTGAGGGGAAAGATAGAAAGTCCATGTGTGAAAATAATTGATGTATCCAAATTAGACCTTTCAGTCGCCAAGTCTTCCAATAAAATGGTTTATTACGAATGGTCAGATTTTTGTTATGCCAAATTGTTGAATTGAGGAATGAATCTATATTGTTATGTGTGGGAGTGAATGTAGGTTCCAAAAGTTTGGAGGTCAGTTTGATTATGGGGGTGGACAAGGCCTGTGGTTTGCGTGAAAAAGAAAGATATTCATGAAAAGAGAAGGGGGCTAAAAAAAGACGTTCAACTGTAGTCCATAGAGGACAATCTTCCGTGGGGTCAAGCAACCAACGAGAGGCTTGACGTAAAAGGAATGCCTTCTGATATGCTTGAAAATCTGGAAAGTTAACCCCCCCTTCTACTTTAGGTCGAATTAATTTAAATAGAGACATTCGGGATCTCTTATTATTCCATAGGAAGGAGGATAGAGATGAATTGATCTTTTTTTTAAAAAATTGCGGAAATAGGAACTGGAATGTTGGAAACAGTATATAAAATTATGGGGGACAGCATCATCTTTATGGTATCCAGACGACCCCACCAGGACAAATAGAGGGGATGCCACTTGGCAGTTAAGTCTGAGATTTTTTGTATACATTTATTCATGCACAATGACACTGTGTCTGATATTGAGGAAGTAACATGTAATCCAAGATATTTAATATGATTCGGGCTCCAAGTAAAGTTGGAAGTCATAAAATCCGATTTAAAAGTAAACTTAGTCAGGGGTAAAATCTCACATTTATCGTTGTTTAACTTATAACCGGAGATATTAGAGTAGGCTTGTACCTCTGCCAAAAAGGCAGGAATTGAGTCACTTGGTTTGGACATAAAAAGCAAAATATCGTCAGCGTAGGCTGCAAGTTTAATATGGGAGTTCAATGTTTGAAAACCATGTAAATTTGGATTTTGACGTAGTTTAGAGAGAAAAGGTTCCAAGGCCAAATTAAAAAGGAAGGGGGAAAGAGGGCAGCCCTGCCGCACTCCTCTCCCCAGCTCAAAATATGGGGAAATTAAGCCATTGGTGCACACAGCCGCACGTGGATTAGAATAGAGGAGAGAGATGAGGGATATAAATTTAGGGCCAAAGCCGAACTGTTTAAGAGTATAAAATAAATAAGTCCACTCAACTCTATCAAACGCCTTTTCAGCATCCAGAGCTATTGCCACAAGGGATTGTTTTAAGTGGGAAGATTTAGATAAAACGTTAAAGAGGAGTCTCGTATTGTCAGTTATGAACCTACCCTTAACGAAACCAGATTGTTCTTTTCCCAATAAATCAGGTAAGTAGGAATCTAAACGTAAAGCTAATGCTTTGGAGAAAATTTTATAATCAATGTTGACCAAGGATATGGGTCTGTAATTTTTACAATATTTAGAGTCCTTGCCCTCTTTTGGTATAAGGCAAATATGTGCTTCCGAAAAAGAACCCAATGAGCTACCTAGTGTGGTGAAGGAATCGATTAGAGAATGTAACTTGGGCATTATGAGTTTAGAGAAATGTTGATAAAATTCTACGGTGAAGCCATCTGGTCCCGGTGCTTTGTCTTTTTTGAGATGTTGAAGAGCAATTAATAGTTCTTGGTGTGTTAGGTCTAACTCCAGAGATGATAAGTCCGGCAACGTGTATTGGGGATTTTGAATATCAGAGAAGAAGTGCGATAATGATTGCTCAGAGGGCTGTGTTGCGAAAGTATATAGTGATTTGTAGAAGGTGGAGAACTCATTCAGTATTTCAGCGTCTTTAAATTTTAAATCTGAACGTTCATCATAGATAGATTCAATATTTAGTCTGTTATGTTTAACTTTTAAGTAATTAGCCAATATTTTCCCTGCCTTATTTTTGCCCCCATAAAATTTTGCACTGGATTTCAACAGATATAATGAAGCGTCCTCCGTTGATTTCTTATTAAATTGCATTTTGGCTTTTATGAGAGTTGTGAGACACTCCTTCGAGTGTGAGGTGTAAAATGAGTGTTCCAATCTTTTAATATCCTGAAGCAGATCTTTAGTGAACTTACGGGAAGTTTTCCGTTTCTTTGCAACATAGCTAATTATGAAACCCCTCGCCGAGGCCTTGAATGCCTCCCATAGAGTGGAAAAGGGCATGAATTGGGTTTGATTCAATTCAAAAAACTCTTTGAAGAAGTTAGGGAATGAGGCAGTAAACTTTGGGTCCAGAAGGAGAGCATTGTTAAAACGCCATCTCTTGGGGCCCGAATCCTTAGGTAGAATATCGATACCAATCGAGATTGGGGCGTGATCTGATAATAAGATGGGACCAATCTCTGCATGCGTAAGTGTTTGTGAGATGTTATGCGAGACAAATATATAGTCAATTCTTGATTGAGTTTGGTGAGCTGGGGAATAAAAGTATACTCTCTAGTGGTCGGGTTGCAAAGACGCCAAGCGTCCAAGAGTTTATGTTGATTTATAGCATGAACAAAAGATTTATGTGACCTGTTGGGAACAAAGGAGACTTTGGAATTTCTGTCGATAAATGGGTCAAAAGTCTGGTTACAATCTCCAGCTAAAATAAAATTGTCCTCCATACAGTGAGTAATTCGCTTAGCCATTGTATGCCAAAAAGAGGATTCACCACACGTAGGAGCATAGACATTTAGAAGAGATATTGTAACGCCCTTCAAAGATAATTTGACATTCAACCATCTGCCATCAAGATCGGATTCTTGGGACACAAATGAAAGTGAAAGGGATTTGCGACAAAGTATCATTACTCCATTTCGCTTGCCATCTCCAGGGGAATAGAAAACCTCCCCCACCCAACCTCTCTTCAACTTCAATGACTCAACATCTGAGAGGTGAGTTTCTTGCAGGAATACAACATCCGCGTCTAATTTGGCTAAATGGCTCAAAATTCTCTGCCTCTTGATAGGAGAGTTTAATCCCCTAACGTTCCATGTAATCAGTTTTAATGACATAAGCACTTAAGAACAGGTTGTAATAATAATGTAGCACATAAGTCCAATTCATTATATAAGCAGTATTCAAAGTAAGAGAGATAAAACAGGAAGGAAATAATTGATTTAGTTTCATAGCAAAGCATAATAGATAAGACCAATAACCAGAATAAAAAAAGGGAATCAAGTGACAGGATATGAAAAAAGAAAGTCCAAGTAGAGAGGTAAAGGGATATCATAAGAGTCAAGATATTTGCAATTGTACTGACTAAAAGAATAGTGATTATAGGAAGGCAAGAAAAGTTGAAAAAAAGAGAAGAGACGTAAATTGACGAAAGAATAGAAACTACAGAAAAGAGACAGAAAACAAAGGACAAAACAAACAATATATCTAAGAGGATGTATGAAAATACCATACTTACGAAGAAGACTCAGGTATACACGGGGGGGATGGAGCCACATGAAGCAGGCAACAACCCAGGATCAACGGAACAGAGGGTCGGGGAGAAACCACAATACAAAGGTAATAATCTGTGGGGACAATACCAAATAGAGATTGAGAAAAGCATTGGGGCAAACACATGAAACAAATATTAGAACATTCCAATGCGAGGAGGAGATCAGTAATAATGATCCATAACTCATTAAACAGTATTACTTCATGAGAACAGTAGCAATAATCCAAAACTAAGAAAAAACACTTCTGAGTTAACAAGACATTATGCCAACGAAAACCGGATCTAAAGCGACCTTAAACAAACTATTAAAGAATCAAATGTTGAATGAGGACGAAGGCCCAGAAGAGTCCATAACAGTCGTTTTATAGGAATTGATGAAACTTTGCAAACGTAACGGGTCTTCATACGACGTTGTCTTGTTGTTATAAGTAACCTTGAAGAGACACGGGTGGAACAGGCCATATCTGGCTCCCATGGAACGTAGATCAGCTCTCATGTTGAGGAAAGCCTTACGTCTGTCAGCAGTGGCTTTAGAATAATCTTGCGCAAAAAATAAAGGCGATCCTGACCAGACAATTCTTGTAGAAGCTTTAACCGCTGCGAGCACTTTCATCAAATCTGTGTACTCCAAGAAATATAAGATAACTCCTCTCGGTCTCTGTGAGGGACTAGTGTGAGATGAAGCCCGTCCCAATCTGTGGGCCCGCTGAATGTTGAGTTGGGTTCCCTCTGGCATGCGGAGTAGTTTAGGGAGAAATGACTTAAAGAACGTGGGCGGATCTGAACCTTCAACTCCTTCTTCCAGGCCGTAGATACGCAGATTGTTCCGTCTATTGCGGTTTCCAAGATCTTCCACCTGTTTCTGGAGTATGGAGACATGGGAGTGTAATTGAGAGACAGTTGTGCATGTCTCTTTCAAAGAGGAAACAGTATTTTCGACTGAGGAGACTCTCGCGTCTAATTGAGACCAATTATCTGTTAGGGTTTGCAGTTTGATGTTAGTCTCTTCCATGAAAGGTCGAAGGGCCCTAATTTCTTCAAGTAATAGTTCCATCGAAACAGGCGAGGCGGACTTGGGTGGTGAAGGAGGGTCCTTTTTAAGCCGTTTAGTGAGAGATTTTCCAGCGGTTCCAGAGGATGAATCCATATTTGCTTGAGAATACTGGTGTGAAGATGATAGAGAGTCTTCAAACTTAGAGAACTCAGTAAAAAAAATTGAGTTTTTTATGAAGATATGCCTTTTGGGTGGAGAGGATCGGACTCCTTTTGTTCCACCCATAAAACGCTGACCCCAGACTCCCACTCCTATTCAGCAGTATAGGAGGAGAAAAAACAACTCCAATGCGAGCTTACTCAGAAAAGCTAAGATGGCCACCAAATAGATCTCTCATAAATCCTCAGTCATCCTTAGCGCCATCACACAGCTTCATACCTCGGTGCTCTGAGGAGAAAACATGCGCTGTAACCCAAACTGAGGTAAACTGGATGCGTCAGAACATAATCAATGCCATTAGTAAATAATCACTCCGCAATTGCCACCATTCAGTATAGCGAAATAAGGAAGATTATTTTCTGTGAGGGCTCCTCAAAAAGACTTAAAATGGCCGCCAAACATAAAAAATCGCAAACTTCCTGTAACTCTTGACGTTTTCCTATAAACTTTTACCCCATTGAAGTGAAGAGGTGTCAAACATCTTCTAGGCGTTATGGAATGGTATAAAGTACTTAATGAGGGGTCCAGCCTGAAGTGCAGGAATGCCGCGATCGCGGTAAAAATTCAAAATGGCGGCCGCGATAAAACGCGGCCGAAAATTAGCAGAAAGTGCAAAAAAGAGTTACTTGTTGGTGACATTCAAGTGCTGCGAGGGTCCCATGGTGCTCCTTCCATCTTCCGCCACTTGTAATTGCCCTCCGTTAGTCCCCGTTTAATCTGGAAGTGCGGTTCCTCAGAGACACACCGGGGAGCTTCACCCGTGTGCTGCCATCTCCGTTGGGCGCCAAGCCACGCCCCCCAACCTACAGATTTCTAATCTAAGCATTAGCTCTGCTGTCAGAGTCTCTAAGATCCGTACAGCTGCTGGCAGTGGTCTGGGAGCTCTGTGCAACATTTCATTTTGCCACCCGCTCCTTTCCTACTAAATTTCCACTCATAATATGAAAGAACTGCATGGAGCAGGTGAGGGCGGTGAACTTTGGAAGTGGTGGGGCGTTAATACCTGCACTGGACTGCACAGATTGGGCAAAACTGACTCCCATTGAATGGGTTCCAGGGGAAGAGAGTGAGACTGACAGTGTATAGAAAGTATAAAGCATCTTTATTAATATCTAATTATAAATTTTTTTTTCCACCTTGTCCCTTCCAAGTGACAATAACGAATAATGTGAGTGTTTGGCATAACAATCAATCAACGCCTTGAAGTAATACGGTTCAAAACGTCGAATGGTCAAAAGTGCACGGGAGGAGGGTTTCGGAAAATAAATACATAAAATAATTAGAATTACTTCTACCAATTAGAAAGGTTTAAGTATAACCTTCAAAGGAGAAGTGTCAAAAGTTACAGCAATTGAAGCAATCACATACAATGGGATTTATCAACGGTTAACATTGTGTGATCTTACCTAAAAATATTATCAGGATAAATGATGTGCAATGAAAATTAGCAACACATGCATTCTTTAATTTATTAATTTACAAATTATCAAAATTAATACTCAAATACATCTGAGAAATGTTTTTTTTGTCTGCACCCCTTGAAAGAAGTTTAAATATAACCAAATGTGAGTGCACCATGTGGTTACAATATGTATTCGAAATCTAAAACAGTTCCAGTACCTTGGCTAAACAGTCTCAGGCACACAAAAATCAAAATGCAATGTGTTTATCTTTATAAATATATGACCCCGCTTAATTGACCCGCACCAGTATCGATGCAATTTTTGCACCAACATTTCCAGATTCCACGGATTGCATCCATGCTGATGACATTGCTCACTGACATTTGTATCGACGAGTGGACTGACTGACAGGCACAAATATGTTTTTGCACGTATGTGTAGTGTAAATGCTGATGCAATGAAGGTAATCCAGACAATACTAAGCAAATCTCGCATCTTGCTTTTCTTAAGGCGAATGCTTTATCAGACACAATATGTTTATTTTTATATGGTAACTCTCTAGTACCGTGCAGCTCGTTAAACTGTGGCAAAATGAGTCAAAAATGCCTAATCTTATAAATGGATTTCTATTGATGATGGATGAATAAACTGGGTATAGCCTAGACTAACTGAAAGATAAAATCAAGTTACTTCAAAGTCTATAAAACCGTGTTCCCAGTCATAGCTAGCATTTCCTGTGTATTTGCTGGGCCATATATAAACGTATGCAACATCACTTCAAAGTATTATAAAACAGGATGACAATACCTTATTCCTGCAGGCTCGCTCTTTATCTTGTTTTCTGCAGCCTCGAAAAACGGAGCAGTTCGCTATGATCTCGCAAGTGAAAGCAGCTTTTGGCGTTGAATACAGGCCTTAAGAAACCTAGAAATGCCTGTTATGCACATTTCTTATGAGCTGGCATTACCCCAGAGACTCATGTTTTCCAAGACCGTTTCCAAACATATCCCATCCTGAATTGTGCAATATTTAACCAGGCGTCATTTCAATTTCACCAGATGATACTGCGTTTTGTGAAACCCCAATGTGGAAATTAGAGTTGGGCAAAGTGCACACCTGTATGGGGTCCTTAAATGACCCCTCAGTTACAGCATTAAGAAGAGATAGGTCACAGTCCTATATTTGTAGGGTGCTGTATTCAAATAAGTGAAGAGGTCCAGAAGCCTCAGCAGGAGCAGTATATTCACAGCTCAGCCTCTTCATGGAGACTAGCGTGACACAGATGTACACTTCAAACAGGAACTCTCTACCTACAAGATATGGCACCAAAGACTTAGGGGTATATTCACAAGAACGTGTGATAACTACCGCAAGAGTAGCGTAACGCAACTTCCAATAACGCAGCCTCTCACGGGAAAATAACCCCGTGTCAACGTGGGATTCACAACAAGGCGGTACCATGCGATAGCCTGCCGAAACCGCGGACAAAGTCCGCGATACAACCACCACGACGGAGATAAAAACACAAACCACAACACCAAAAAACACGCGATGGGCCAAAGCGCGATAAGAAAACAGTGACAACCAGCGCGAGGGCAGCAATAGGCATGCGCAATGTGGGAAAAAGCACAAGAACAGTATACGGAAAATGCCACAGAACAAAATACAGCGGAGTGCCACGGATGCACCCTGGCCAACTGCAGAGGACAACATGCACACCACAACATCCACGCACTGTGGAAGAACAGAACCCACAGGCACACCACTTGAAAGAGACCAGTGGCAGACAAATCAGAGCCGCAGGAGCGACACACCCGCCGTGCAGCATACGCACACAAGCAGAAGTGCACCCGGACAGTGACAACATCCCGGTACAAACAGCAACACCTCCACAACTGAACACAGGATCGGAAAATGCGCACAACCTGTCAAATCACACCTGAAACCCCAGGGACATGTAACATGACAATGTACAATTCCGACCTGTGACCTGCAAACATGTTTATTCACACATGCAGTGCAATTGGACATCTACTACTGTCCCATGAATGCCACAGAGGGTCATAATGTGACGTGCTCATGAGAAGTAAGTGCCAATGATGGCGTCCCTACGGGCCATTCCTGCCGCAGCTGCAGTGGGATGTGGGCCACCTGCCCCATCACCACCATCATCGTCCGGTACCTCTGGAACTGGGATCCATGGGGCCCTGGTGCGAACACAGATGTTGTGCAACACACAACATGCAACGATCATCTTGCACACGACGTCCGAGCTGTACAGGAGCTTCCCACCAGTGCCGTCCAGGCACCTGAAACGTGACTTCAACACGCCAAATGTGCATTCAACGATGCCCCTGGTGCGTATGTGGGCCGCATTGTACTGCCTCTGGGCGGGTGTGTTCGGGTCTCGGAGGGGTGTCATCATCCAAGGGCAGAGTGCATATCCTTGATCACCTGTGACAGTGCAGGGAGAAAAGAGTCAATACTTGGTTCAGCAGGATGTGATGGCAGGCCCACCAATTCAGTGATGCCTGTGCTGGCTGTGTGTGGGGTGAGTGTAAGCCAGCCCTCAGGGAGTAGCTGGTGCTGGCAACTACACCAACAGTTATCATGCACACAGACATGCAATGTCAGAACTACAAGGGGGGATGACTCGAGGCGCACAGGGCTAGTCGCCCCGGATGCACAGCGGCCGACACGGGCCCACCACCACGGGACGCTGACCTGCGAGAGACTGGGGTAGGTCCATGAGGGCAGAGCAGTGCCTCACATGTGTCATGGCTGCATTCCGCATCTCCACACGATCAGCTGTTGTGTGGCTGTGGTGCCATGTGAAGTCTGTATTGGGTGCAGGGGTAGCCCAGGATGACCATGGAGTGGTGTAGTCGTGTCTGGTAGGTGGTCGTGTAGTTTAACATGTCGGATGTGGTTAGGTCACGTGTGCATCCCCACAGTTGTGCCTTGTGCGTTGGTGGCTGTGGGATGTGTGGGGTGTTGATTTGGTACTTACCAACGAGCAGTCCCGTTCCATATGTGCCATCCTGGAAGCGCTGGTTGATGATGGACTGTCGGAAGATGAGGGAATCATGCACACTGCCTGGGTAGTTGGCGACGACATTGGTGAACATTCCCCGGTGGTCCACTATTGCCTGCACATTGATGGAATGCGTGTGCTTCCTGCTGCGGTAGTGGTGTGCAGTATCCGCAGGGGGCACAAGTGGGACATGTGTGCAGTCGATTGCCCCCAACACGGCCGGGAATCCGGCTATGGCGTAGAAGCCTTGCTTAGTCTCCAGCTGTTCCTGCGCAGTGTTGGGGAAGTGGAGGTACTGGGGTATGAAGCTGATGATGGCATCCAGGGCGGGTGTGATGAACTTTGATAGGGCTGGCTGTGAGACCCCTCCGACTCTGGCAGTTGTTTGTTGGAAGGTCCCAGAGGCTAACAGGTGCAGCACTGCCAGCAGCTTTGTCTGCGGAGGGATGTTTGTTCTCCGCTGTGTTGGTGCCATCCGCCTGTGGGCAATGTGGGTCAGGATGCGGAGGATGGTTGTCCTTTTGAGCCTGTAGTGGGCAATGACTTCCGCGGGCGTTAGGTCTGTGAGAGTGGTGCATTTACGGTAGGTCTGCTGTCTTGCTCTACGCTGCCTCTGTGGTGGTCCGGGGGGGAGCGGGTCTGGGTCCTGGGGGGGTGGCGGTCCAGGGGGTGGTGGCGGGTGGTGTTGTGACCCAGTTGGGGCTCCGAGCTGCATGTAGAGTAGCTCCATGGCGTCGTTTGTTCTTTGGGTATGGCTGTGTGCAGGACTCCGTTGCCTACTGCAGGTAGACGTCCTTCTTTGCACCTGCTTGAGGCAGGTGTTAAATACCTGTGGCTAGAGCACCTCATCGCCTGTTTTGTGTTCTTATCGCAGATGTGGCTGGTTGTTGTGAATGTTGAGGTGTGCTGTTGTCTCGACTTTTGTCACAGGAACGCCTACCCTGCATCTCATGAGCGATATTTGCGGGGGTCCTCTGTGGCGATGTATTTTGCGGCTGCTATCGCGGGTAGACTGGTGCTGTGGGCTGTTAACACCGGCTTGTGAATGGGAGGGTAAATTTATCACGACTTTGGCTGCGATAAAGTGCCGTTAATTCGGCGATAGCTCCTTGTGAATATGCCCCTTAAATGCCTAGCAGAAGTTTTAGCTCACTTGTACCCTAAATACTTTTCTGTTTTTTGCATTGATATTCTGTCCAAATTTTGATTCTGAAGCCACAAATTAGTCAGATTATTCCTGCATGTGGAATTGGATAGGGTCTAACACTGCATTGTTCTATTAGTTTAACTACATTGGATATTCTAATAAACAAAATTCTTATATTTTTATGAAGTTTAAGCACCAGATACTAAAATTGTTAAGTGCCATTCGCGTGTTTTCTGAGTCTTTAGCCCTACATCAGTCCTCAGGAGTAAGACTTGAGAGCTCACTCGTGTTACCTCCAGAACGTTAAAGACAAAAGAGGTAGTTGTTAGCGTTTCTGTGACCTTGCATCAGTACCTGGTTCTTGAAGTTCCAGACTGAACCGGCAATACTTCATGCAAGTTTCACCTGGTTGCCTGAGTTTCCCAAAATCTGGAGAAGTGACTTGACAAGTACTTTCAAGGCAAAGGTTTGCATATTTTGAGCCGAAAGGCAAACAGCAACAGGTCAGCCACATGTTCTAAGCGTAACCTCCCAATGACGTTCTTCCTTCTTCACCCATACTGCACTAATACAATCAACACACAATATTTGGGTGAGCCAATAGAAAAGTAATTCACTGCTAGATGGCAGAAGCAGAGTAAATTCAGTCCCTTGAGCCCTATTTTGTCGGGCTTTATGCGACAGTTACAGATAACCAAATTCCCCATTTGGGGTGGCTGAGTGATTGCAGACCAAGCTCACTGTCATCATCTCAGACAGCCACCTGCATCTCCATAGTTCTACATATACAATGATATTTCTTCACTGATGCTAAGATGATTTTTCCATCTCAGTAATGGAAATGGTACTTGGTAGGTGATTGAAGATTTTTAATAGTGAAGCTATCCTATGATGAGGCCACTGAATGGGCATCACAATGAACTCCTCCTTCAAGTATCCTTCTTCTTAGTAGCAAACATTGGACTTCCAGTGCTTGGTGCCAATATTTGTGTTGTCCTGAAATGACCTATTAGGTGTAGCATGAAGAAAGAAGCAGAGCACAATCAACTTACAAGTACAACCTTTCACTCAAGCAAGTAGAGAGATAAAGATGACCCAGCAGGTGCAGTAGATGTTCACAACTGAGTCTCTGAGTAATATCTATACAGAACAATTATGCATGATCGAGGTCCACAGAGGTAAGAACTACACAACCATGCACAGAGATAAACCAACCACCAAATAAAAGTGATAATAGTAATAAGAAACAAAAACATATGACATTCAATGCTATATAAATATCACAACAAGGTGACCTAAGTTAAAAAGGAGGATGGGGACTGAGGGCCAGATGTACGACCCATTTTTGCATGCGCAAACGGGTTTGCTACCCGTTTGCGCATTCAAAAATACCAATGGGCCATGTACAAACCCTATTTAGCGAGTCGCAATTTATTTGCGAATCGCTAAATAGGATTTGCGACTCGCTATTAGGAAGGGGTGTCCCAAAGGCGGCCCTTCCTAATAGCGACTCGCTACCCTATGTAAGAATGTTTTGCAACCACAATTTCTGTCGCAAAGACACTCGCAATTTTCCGTCCTCTTCAAGAGGGTGGTAAAGCACTCGCAAAAGGGAAGGGGTCCGCAGGGGACCCCTTCCCCTTTGTGAATGCGGGGGAAAATATTTTTTAGGGGCAGGCAGTGGTCCCAGGGACCACTACCTGCCCTTAAAAAATAAAATGAAAACATTTAATTTTTCTTTTTTTAAATGCATCCCGTTTTCCTTTAAGGAAAACGGGCTGCATAAAAAAAAAAACTGCTTTATTTAAAAGCAGTCCCAGACATGGAGGTCTGGGACTGGAGCAGGCCACCATACCTGGGAGGGCTAGCCATTCCAAATGGGGTCGCAAATTGCGATTGCCTCATGAATATTCATGAGGCATGCAATTTGCGACCCCATTGGGAATCGCAGTGTCTCTGACACTGTTGTACATTGGCATTAGCGACTCGCAATTCTGCACAATTTGCGAGTCGCTAATGCCAATGGTCGTACATCTGGCCCCAAATGTCACAGGTCCACAATATTTTCTGTTTGTTTGTTAGAGCCTCACACACCCTCTTGGTGTCATGCCTCATCATTGGATCTCATCCTGGTCCCTAAAACCAAGAAGTCTCAACCATATTCCAGGGTGCACTTTAGATAATATCCCTTTATTATTGGTGTTCCTGGATTGATTAAAAAAAGGAAGGGAGGGATGCCTGTGGAAATAGTGGTCCTACACCCTACATAAAAGTGAACCTTTCTCAGCCCTAAGCAAAAAGGGTCCAGGGCTTTCATCAGGACTAAATCAATTAGGTGCCCCGGTATAATGTTAACCCTAATTCATCTAACTATTAATTCAGTCAGGACACACATGACATACAAACAAATATATACCATGCAAAGGGCAGGGTCACCCTTTCCCACAAAATATTCGTCTTGGGCCCGTAAACTTTCAGGATGTTATGCTACATGGAAGGAATGAGTGACATGTCTCTGAAGTCACACATTCATCAAGGGTGTCATGTCACCTTTGCATCTATTTGGGCTTCTTCTCCTCCTTGCCAGTAGGGGAGTATGGTCAAACCCATTCTGGTTTTTCGGGACCAGAATGGGATCCAGTGATGAAGCATGACACCAATAGGGTGTGTGAGGATCTAACAAACAAACAAAAAAGATTGTGGACTTGTGACAACTAATCCCCCCTTTTTATAACTTAGGATACCTTGTGGTGATATTTGTTTAGGACAGGAAGACATGTTGCATGGATTCTGTTTGGAAACAGAACTGCGCCTTGAGATCACAGAACGTCAGGATGTAGGGACTAAGGGCCTGATTACTATCTTGGCAGATGGGATACTCCATCCCAAATATGACGGATATCTTGCCCGCCGTGTTACAAGCTCCATAGGATAAAATGGAATTGTAATGCAGTATATGGGATATCCATCATGTTTGTGACAGAGCAACCCTGTCTGCCAAAATCATACTCAGGCCCTAAGTCTCACTGCCCTAGCAGAATCTGCGGGCCCAAATCTGACTACCTCTCAGTGCCTCACCTGAATTCCTAACCTTCCCAGAGTAACAGATGATTTGGCAGCCTAGAACATGACCCTCTAGTCCCCAAGGGAACCATGGAAACAGATCATCACCTTGTTTTTTATCACTCATGCATGTCCATAAGAAACAGAAAAAAAAACAAGGAAAGTTTACAATATGTATTGAAACTATCGTGGTCCATTCTGAAGCAGTTGTTCTGCGATTAGAAAACATATACAACTAAGCAGAGTAATCAACATTACTAGCAAACTGTATACAATGAACAGGCCTACCATGGCAAATTATATATCTGTCTAGGCCTACCCTCACTATACGAGCACAGGAATATATAATTGATTTCTGAGATTAGCACCGGACCATACCTGGTATCTGTAGTTAGGTGGTCCTCATCGTACGTGCAAACTCAGTATACGCAAGGCTGGTGCGCCTGTTCCAAGACCTGTCCCCTCTGCTGGAATTCTCCTCTCTGTGTTTCATAGGGGAAGTTTGAGTTTATATGGTAAGAACTCCTGTGTTGGAAAACAGCAGATATGCTACTGTGTTGTGTCTAAAAGTGTTAGGAAATATTGCTGACTGGGCACAGAAAAACAGAACACCATGTGTTAAACCTTGTACAAAATGTTCAGATTGAACCCAGAAAAGAAGAACTGAATAACGCTATCATGTGCAGCGTATTTCTAAAATAATATCATGGCAAAAAACATATGTGTGAACGTGCAAAGCAAAAGCAGTCTAAAATGTTTAATACGCAAAACTAAGGGAGAACTAAAATGGGTCTAAAAGGGAACTTATTACAGACGTATCCTAAGGCTTTCCCACTCTTCCCCCTTATAGCATTCGAGAGGCCTTTTGATCTCTTCTTTTATAAATGTTTGTGGTACTACCATTCAATGCTATATATCAATACTTTTTCACTATCTTCCTATGAAATTATGTATTTTCTTTTCTTATTGCATGCTTCTTCTGATATTATATCAGCAATAAGAAAATGGTGCCATCCCCACTTGAAATAGCATATCACAAGTGGGTAGTGACAAAGCATCACCACCTTCCCTTACCACAGCAGGATAGGGCTCTCTTCCTTTGCACATCATGAGCTCACCCTTAGGAGAAACGCACCCTAACATCCAGCAAAACTGTAAACTGCAGCCAGAGGGGCCAGATGTGGGAATCCAGCATCACCAGCCTCCTGTTACGTTACACAGATTAGATCCCTGCAGAACAGGATGCAGGAGCTGGAAGGCCAATCATGCTAGTGCTGTCCACCATCCCCACCTCCCAATGCCTTACATACTTTTATTCAACAGCTGGTAGGTTCATCAGAGTTATGGCAGTCAGTGGTCAATCTCTGCCCATTCCTACGAGGGCTATCCTGAAACCGTCACACCTTTTGGCCACCAGATTTGCAGACACTGCAATTAAACAATAGAGATGTGTGGACTATCTTTCACATCAGCCCCTTATGGACAGACATTTAAGACAGGCCTGGGAGCCAAAACAATTGGCTCAGAGCAGTGTTATTAAATCAGGTGTTATCAGGACATCCAGTTTTTCTTTGCCTTCTTGGACCTATAGGTCTGCTTTTGTTATTGAAATAAAAATAATGCAAGTCCCAGAATGCAAAAACAGAACATAGGATGGTCATCCTGACAAGGGGCATTTTGATACCTCCGTGCAAGGTTAAGAACACCCAACAATTAAATGGCATATAGTACCACAATCTGTACCTTAAATAGATTTTGCAATTTCTCTTAAGGGTAAAAACCCATTGATGTCTTGCAATTTACATTTTATATGTTGCAAGAATTGCTTTTGAAAATCAGTTATTTTTTGCCATAGGTAAAAACAGTCTGACCTGTCACCGGTATTTAGATTTCTCCATACCAAATCCGTACTCAGAAGCGGTGCTTTATTCCCACGATCAAAGGTTCCCCTAAAATAAAGGTTTCTTGTTCTCCACCCATCCCCTTCTTTACAACCCACTCAGAAGGCCACTTACCATAGTTCAAAGCCCTTTTGTGACAATGGTCTTCTGTCTAGTCACTGCATCCTGTGTCAACAAGTTTCTATAAAGAGGAATTGGCATAAAAAAATAACATTCTGCCTATAACATCACATATGTTTTGGCAACTATGGGTCAAATGAAAGCAACAAGGGCCTCCTATGCGGCCCCAGGTCTCTCAAAGACTAAAAGGAATTGTGGGAGCAAAACCTTAACCCAAAATCTAGACTCCCCAAAAAATGAGAAACCCCAAATATTTTAGCCCATACGTTTCTCCCTCAATATGTGTGTGCATCAAAGCACCTCCCCAAATATTAGCTGAGTAAAACAGTTCAATTAGTAAAAGGGCCCACTCAATAAATGAGTTCTAAATCAATGGAAAATTAAGGAGTTATAATACAAAATGTTAAATAAATGATACAGTGTCAATGTCATGAAGGGTCTCAAATGCATAGTTACAGTATTTAAAATCAGAAATATTCTAGTCCCAAAAGAGCGGCAAAATCTGAAGGACAACATGCAGCAGAACGAATTGGAAAAGGACCACTTGTTCAGATACCAGACACCAGAGACCTAGCATTACACTTAGTTTTTGATATGCATCGATCTGGGTGTCTGTACCTTGAACTGACGATCTCTACCACATGGTGACGTGAGTTATAAATGCATGGAACGAATGTTCACTACATCCATGTTATTGTTACTGTTATACTGTTATACTACTGTTACTACTGTTACATCAGGCTCATCGGTCTAAGGTTCTCATGACACCATGATACTGGGAGGAGATTGGAGAACAGATTAACCAGATCCCTGACACAGCCACACTCATAATAGGGGGGGATTTTAATCTCCCAATGGATCCAGACCTCGATAGGAACTTGAGCTGCAATTTCAGGCCAAATAAAGCGCATAAAACACTCAAAAAGCTTTGTAGTAATTCAATAAGATAGACGCATGGAGATTACAGAACCCGACAGGAAGAGAGTACACATTCTATTCCCACCCACATAATTAATACTCCTGTATAGACTATCTTTTGATTTCAGGGAACTCAACTAGCAGAATTGACCAAACAACTATAGAACCGAGAATCATTTCAGACCACTCATGTATAACACTATCCATTACAGACTCAACACCTCCGTTAAAAGAACCCCTGTGGAGATTTAAGGATGACGTTTTAACCACAGCACAAAACAAAGTGCTTATCAAAGAAGCGATTACACACTATTTGATAGAAAATAATGACAATGAGACATCACACCTTACCAGGTGGGAGGCACTGAAATCCACAATAAGGGGAGTGTATAATTAAAATTCAAACATGAATAAAGAGACCAATGGGAAATTCACACCCTGGAAAAGGAACTAGAGAAAATCCATATCATCAAAAAGGATTCAAAAACGCTAAACAAGATTCTAAACAAAAAATATGAATATAATAAAATTGTTAGCACCAGAGCAGGAGTATGGGTCAATAAACAAAAAAGCTTGCGTCCATGTGAGGCCTTCAAGGCCGGGAAATCATTAGCCTCATAACTCAAGTTTAAAATGCAGAAAAATAGCATCAATGCAATTAAAGACAATACCGGTACTATCCACACTAATCCACTCAAAATCGCTGATACATTTCGGATGTTCTACTAAAAATTATACAACGCCAACACGGAACTGAAGCCCTCGAAGACTAAAGAATTTCTTGACAAGATCTCACTCAACTCCTTATCTAATCAGGAAATGAGCTCCATCAATGGCCCTATTACTCCCCAAGAAGTAGACATTGCCATTAAAAAGCTAAAATTAGGTAAAGCCCCAGGCCCGGACGGTTACAATGCACTCTTCTTCAAAACATTTCCCTCCCAATTAAGACAACTCCTCTTGAACCTATTCCATTAGTTTGTAAACACAGGCAAAATCACAGGCACCCCAGCAGAAGCAATCATAACAGTCATCCCAAAAGAAGGCAAGGACCCGCTCCTCACAAAAAACTATAGGCCGATTTCACTAATAAACCTTGACTGCAAAAAATACGCCATGATATTGTCCATCCGTCTGCAAAAATATATTAATAAACTCATCGATCCCTCACAAGTTGGTTTCCTCAGACATAGGCCCTCTAGCGATAACACCAGGATGTTTTGCCATGCTACTGAAAAAGCTAAACAGATCGACTCCCTCACTGTTGCTATCACCCTAGACGCGGAAAAAGCGTTTGACAAAGTTGACTGGGCTTTCCTGCGTATGATACTAGAAAAATTCAACTTGGGTAATCCACTGATACACATGATCATGGCATTATATCATGAGCCCAGGGCCAAAGTAAGAGCTGGTGGAGCGATCTCCCCCTTTCTCTCACTAAGACAAGGCACCAGGCAAGGATGCCCTCTCTCCCCTTCACTTTTCCTATTAGCTATAGAGCCGTTCCTCCCACATTTGAGGGAAAGCATAGAAATTCTGGGATTAGAATTTGGCAAGACTACCTTCAAAGTGGCCCCTTATGCGGATGATGTTTTGATCATCACGAGAGAGGCGGAGACTGCTATACCGGCCCATATGAACATAATACAGGAATTCTCTGAAGTCTCAGGCTTCATGTTAATAAAGATGAAACTGAAGTTAAGCTTCTAAACTCCCTGGGCACTAAAGGAATCCTGGGAGACACAGGATTGGCATGGCAACCGGGACCAATTAAATATCTAGGCCTGTTATTCACCAATGACCTCATAACTACACTACATGAGAACGAAAAATTCACCTTTAAGAAAATCTCAGTTCTGCTGGACGGATGGTCACCAAAATTTCTATCATGGTGGGGAAGGATAGAAGCAATTAAAATGATGTTATTGTCACTAGTTAATTACCTCATTAGTATGCTCCCGATTACTTTATCCGAAGACTTCCTGAGGAAGACTGACAAAGCCTTCACCAATTTTAGGTGGCCAGGGAAAAAATAGATAGAATAGAATATTGCTGATAAAACTCAAACAGACAAAAAAGAGAGGAGGTATGGGTCTCCCCAACCTTAGACACTACCAAACAGCCTTCTTGTGCAAACAAGGAGCAGCATGGTTTGCTGAGAATCCACATTACTGTCCCATACGGCTGGAAGTGGAAACAAACCTAGTTAAGAATATCCCCCTCCCCGCCATCATGACAATGCACATGTCCTTTCTACAACATTCCAAATATATTATCCAGAACACAAAGCAGGCGCTTCTACGTTTAGAGAAACACTCTGCTATCAAACTTAGCAATTCCAACATGACCGCAATTTGGTATAACACCAAATTAAGAATAGACAACAACCTAATCTTCTGGCAAGAATGGTCTCAGAAAGGTGTTAACTTTATCCAAGACTTATATAGGGACTCCTCACCTAAACCATTCTCAGAGCTACAAACTGAAAAGGATCTGACTAACATGGACTTGTACAAATTCTTGAACTTAAAGTCCAAATGTCTAAACACCCTATAAATCTAGTCGACCCCTCTCTACCCATCAGACTATCGCAGCTCCTCAAAAGCGGCCACGCAGTGTCCAACATATATAAACTACTCCTATGCAAACCAGGTAAAAGCCTTACAGTCAACGAAAAGAAATGGGAAGCAGAACCCAACTCCATATCTATCGAGTTTAACTGGGAACACATACATTTGACTCTCTTTAGGAACAAAGTCTCCCCCCATACTCTCCCAGACAAAGTACACAATCATAAATAGAGCCTACTGGACTCCAGCTAAACTATACAGGCTTAACGTCATTCAATCTCCCTTGTGCTGGAACTGTGAATCCCACACAGGGTTCCTCCCACATATGCTATTTTATTGCCCGATTTTACAACCATTCTGGGATAAGACTTATGAATACATAACACACACTCTATACATCAAACCGATCAGAGAATTCTCATATATCTTGCTAGGATACTTAGACCCACAAATACGGAATGACAATGAACAGGATATACTAGACTTTGGGGCAGATGTAGGTAAAAAGATATTTGCGATTTCTTAATAGCGATTTTACCGAATCGCTATTAAGAAATCGCAAACCGCCATGTAGATAAAAAATCGCAAATAAATTGCGATTCCTAAAACTCGTAAACCCCCATACCGAATCGGTATTACCGATTCGGAATTTGCAAAATCGCAATTTTAAAAAATCGCAATTTTGCGAATCTGCCATTCAGGTGCATTCTGATGACATCACACTCAGGAAGTGGCTACACCCATGCTGTTTCTGAGTGCCTGAGGCTGTGGGAGAGGCAGAGAGCAGAAGCACACACCCAGGAGCTGTACAGAAGTGTTCAGGCAGACACCAACTGACAGGATGGACACACAGGAGAAGGGAAAAGAGCCTGCAGAAAGGAAAAGGAAGCAGAAGTTTAGCGAAAAGGAGTTGGAGGTCCTCATTGAAGAGGTGGTGAAGACACATGACCAGTTATTTGGAAAGAAATCCCTGCATGTCCTGGAATCCCAGAAGAGAAAGATCTGGCTGGAAATACAAGGCAAGATCAATGCCATTGGGGTCACCCAGCGCTCCATCGACGAACTGAAGAAGCGTTGGTATGACTTGCGCTCCAGGGCGAAGGAGAGGGTAGCAGACAGGCTGAAACAAGCAAAGAAGACAGGTGGCGGACCATCCACAGCGCCTGCAACCACACCCCTGGATGATTTGGTGGAGTCCACCCTCCAGCCTGAGACCATCAGTGGCATAGGAGACGTGGACAGCTCAGCCCGAGACAACACCAGACAAGGTAAGATGCATGCACAGCATGGCCTGAACCCACCCCTCCCCAATCCCCAATCCCCCGTGAGCAAGTTAGAATTCCACTCCAGTCCATATTTTGCAAACAACCAGCAATGCATCATGGGAGATGTAGTCCCAAAACCCATATAGCATATCAGTGAGATTTGTGAACACATTTGCAGGGCCTCACATCAGTCAATTACCAAGCGGAGGACTGTTAGTGTGAATAGCAACTCATGTAATTTAATGTTACACAAATGCTGCAAGGCAAGTCAGTAAATGGACATTCTGTCTCCACAGGCGTACCTGCGCCCCAGACAGAAGAGAGGGAGACACATGAGGCACCCGGGCAACAACATATTCAGGAGGAAGGGTCCCAGACACCCACAGATGACACACCTACACCACCACCCAGACCTAGGAGGTACACAGTGGAAACACTACAGGAGATGGAGGGGGCAGAGGAGGAGAGCACGGGAGCTCCACAGACCATGCCCGAAGAGCCAGCACAGTCGCCCGAAACACAGTCACCCATGCAGCGTAGCCACACCAGTGGTCTCTGACACAGACCAAGGGCACACAGTCCGTCTGAGCAGGGTGATGAATCCAGTGTCTTTGCAGGTCTTGAGGGCACCATGGTGAAGGTGCAGCGGCTGCAATTGAAGACAATGCGATTAATGCAACGCCAGATGGTGTCCATGAACAAGAACATGAGGGACATTAAGAAGGGCATCAATGGACTGAACACCACTGTTGCTGAGGGCATGCGGGACATGACTGAGGCAGTACGGCAGTTATGCAGCAAATTGGACAGTGAACGTGGCACAAGGTGCAGGGAAAAACAGCGCATGGAGGGATACACAAAGGCGGTCAACCGCCTATGCAATGCCACATCTGTCCTGAGCAGACGCACAGTGGCCATGCAGTTGGAAATGGCCCACTGCAGCCAGGATGTTGCTAGGGGGTTGGTGCAGGTCATCACTGCTGTTGAACTGCTCCAGACAGCCAACATAGCTGCCACAGGGTCTGGGGATGGTGGAGACAGTGAGGAGGTCACTAGCCGCAGCAGCATTACTCCACCCGTCGCTGAGCCCAGACGGCATAGTGCAAGGCAAGGGCCATCAGCAGAACTGTCATCAAGGGAGGGAAGTGTGCACACTGAGCGAAGCACTGCTGGGCGTGTGCACAGGAAATAAGTCCATGCTGTGGCTGACATTTGCTGATGGGTGAGCTAACCCATGTGACCCAATGACATTGGATGACAATGTGCATGCAGTGCAGACATGCCATGATGGGCAACTCAAGGCACACAGAGGCCAGTATTGTGAGGCGGTGTGCATACATATTGCCTGATTTAAGGACAATAAAACACTGTTATACAAATATCAGTATCGGCTTTGTGTCATTACTTACTTAGAAATAGTTGCGTGTGATCTCAGCACGTCTGTGTCTCCCATCTGCAGCTCCTACAACACCTGCTGCGCTGTGCAGTGGCCGTGGACATTCCTCATCCTCTGAGTCTGAATCGGTGATTTCAACGGGGGTTCCCTTCTTTGTGGCCAGGTTGTGTAGCATGGCACAGGTAGCTATGATTTTGCAGCATATCTCGGGGCGGTACTGCCGTGCACCTCCACTTTTGTGGAGGCAGCGGAACCTGCTCTTCAGGAGTCCAAATGTCCGCTCCACCACATTCCGTGTAGACTTATGGGCAGCATTGTATCTCCTCTCACTTAGGGTAGATGGGTTGAGGAATGGGGTGAGTATGAATGCACGCACTGCATATGCGCTGTCACCTAAATGAGAAAGGTAAAAACATCAATCACAGGCTACTTCCAAGACATCCAATGTGTACAACAGAGTGTGTCACATGCATTTACCTAGCAGGTATCCTTCTCCAAATTCTCCCGCAGCCAGACGTGTATAGATTCCACTGTGCCTGAAGATGTAGGAGTCATGCGTGCTTCCTGGGAATTTTGCTACAATATCAGTTATGATGTGTGATGCATCACAGATTACTTGGACGTTGATTGAGTGATATGATTTTCTGTTCCGATATATGTACTCAGTAGCAGAGGGTGGGCAGATTGCAATATGTGTCCCATCAATGCACCCAATGACATGTGGGAATTGTGCCATCTGATAGAAATCCATCTTGGTCTTATGCAGTTCCATTTGCGTGGTGGGAAACCGGATGTAATGGTGCATTCGTTGTAGCATGGCATCCAGGAAGGTGTTGAAGAAGCGTGACAGGCAACTTTGTGAGACCCCTCCAGCTACAGCTATCACCCCCTGGTAACTACCTGATGCAAGTAGGTGCAGGGAACAAAGGACCACATGTGGTGGAATTGCGTGCGCCCTGTGTGTCTGGTGCTCCAGGATTGGGTGCAGGTCACGTATCAGGTCTAGGATGGTAGTGGGGTGAAGCCTGTACCTCTCATGTATTTCTTCTTCTGTGATTTGGAAAAGGGTGATGCGCACTCTGTATATGCCTTCCTGTCGCCTCCTCATCCTCTGTGCTGCTGCTTGCATCCGCCTTGCAATGACATAGAGGGCTGCCATTGTGTTGAAACTGATGCATTCTGGGGCTGTTTATATGCAGTGCACCTGGTTACCACCTGCTTTGAGTTAGTGGTAATTTGCAACTCGCAAATAGCGATTTTGCGAGAAATCGCTATTTGCGATTTTACTTACATTACTTTGTGAATTTATTTTTGCGATTTCGCAAATTGCGAGGCGCAATTTGGGAGTCGGTGGGTCAAATTCGCAAAATAAGGAATCGCTAACTGACTTCTCTTGTTTTTAGTGATTCCTTATTTTGCGCTTGGCTTTTTCCCTCTCTACATTTCACGGGGCTCTTTTGCGGTCGCAAACGTTGAAATTCTGCGAATTTCAGCGTTTGCGATCGGTATTTCGCTTCCTACATCTGGCCCTTTATGCTTATCTTAGCATGCAAAATAATCCTGGTCAACTGGAAGAACTTCAAATAAGTCAACTTTAAGATTTGGCAGGAATGGCTAATTTCCCTGAGAGGTGCCGATAACACGGTCCTACAGCTCTCCACACGGCGTTCAAACCACATAAAAATGTGGAATGCCATAGACTCATCCTCCTTCATTTATAAGCCTCTGTGATGCCTCTCGAGAATCGACTTCTTCAAAGACACACACCGCCCAATACATCACTCTCACCTCGAATATCTACCACAGATGTCTCTCTCAATGCACCCTTGAAACCTTACAGTGAGCCATTGGTTTTATTTTACTTAACGACATAATTTCGTTATTGTTGCAGAACAGATCGTTCATTAAGCAGGTTAAACTGAGACACTCCCATCCTGAAGACGAACGACTGTGTTGAAATTCATACTATTCATCATATTATTGTCTTTATTATTGTCTTTATTGTGACAGGAATGTTTAACATACATTTTGATATCACAATCCTACAGAACGACTGAGACCTTCGACAATACCCGCCTGCTCCTCTTACAGCTTATTTCAATTATTTTCTGTTTGGTTCTTATGTTCCTATGTTCATTGTCTCCTTGCCTTTTGTGTTACATTTTTCAAAAGTTTCAATAAAAACTATTTGAAATTAAAAAAAAGAAATCTGAAGGAATTTGGACAGCATCCTTAGTAGATCAGGAGAGTCTTCAAAATCTCTGGCTCATCCCCAAAATAAGGGGCTCATACACAATCTTGCTTAGCAAATTAGAGAAACTGCAAAATCATCATGGTGTGAGCAAAATTATTAGTCCTTTAGCAAATCAGAACACAAAAAAATTAGTCATTACCTTAACACATAAGCACCATCCCAGTTTTAAGGAAAAATTATCCAACACCCTCTATGCTAAAGTCATCCGGAGATGATCTAGTAAATATGAAACATTGACAAAATAATCCCGGCCCCCTGATATACCTCTGTAAAACAATTGTTGTTCAGAGATTTTCATTTTCGATTTGTGTTTTTGGATCATTAGAGAAGTAATTTAGCATGGATAAACATTGCTGATCTGGGCCAAACTTTTCTGGATTTAATTTTTTTAAATGGTGGATGTGTTGCAGTGATGATGTATTTTTCAGGAACCATGAGACCTATATACTTCATTTTGGTTTCAAAACATAGGTTTTGGGGTCAAGTAGTCTTATAGAGACAGAAAATAACTCCTCAGAGCAACCCTTCTGCTATTTCCCAAAATGGCGGCCCTATGATGATATGGTTTAGCCATCATATCGGTAATTAATTTTAATATTGTTTTTGTTTCAGGCTTTCCGTTGAGTCAAATTCGTAAACAGGAGCGAAGCAGGTAGTTCCAGAGGATCTTTACCTCCTGACAGAGTGTTGCTAACTACAAAATCTGAGGACTCCATCAACAAAGAAAAAAGTATCATATGCCAAGCTAATCCGAAAGAAAAGCTAACATCAACTGCCACTGGACAGAAGAGAGTTTGAGATGCTGCAGAAATATGGCACGACTAAGGGGCCGATTCCGATCTCGGCCGGTAGGGCTCCGAATCGATTTCGGCTTTACCGGATCCGATTCGGAGCCCTGTTTCCTGACCGATTCGTACGTGCGTCCGGGCGAGCGAGTACGATGCGAAATCTCCGACCGACTCGTTCGCGAGACCCAAACGCACCGACCGACTAGTTCGCGAAAGCCGACCGCTCCGACCGACTCGCACGGACACGACTTGCACCGCGCAATGGAGACGTTCCCCGGCCGGGTAAGTACGATGCGCGCCTCGAGCAGTCCGACCGACTCGCGCCATCCGGCTCAAAAGAGCAGTCGGAGCCGCACTTTGGGGGTCCGTGTCGGACCCCCCTGTACGCGTAGCCGCGCGAGTCGCACACAGGGGGGACCTGTGCATGTACGGCGCGACCCGCTTCGACGCGTACCCGCTGTAGGGGGTGCCCTTGTTCGCCTCGCACCCATTGAGTCAATGGGAGCCCGCGTAGGTGTTGTACGACCGGCTCCCATTGACTTCAATGGGAGTCCAACCGAATCGAGTCCAATAGCATGCGTGCGCATCGTACTCGTTCGGTCGGACTGCTAGGGTCCGATTCGGTCGGAAATCTCTCCGGGTCCGGCTCGGTCGGAGAGATTTCCGGCCCGAATCGGAATCGGCCCCTAAGTTTGCAAAAGATTGAAACTGATGGGTGAAGAGGATCAAATATTTTACAATAACAAGTGCTAAAAGTCATATAACTTTTTTATATGGAGGTATATCAAGAGGCCAGGACTAATAGAACTTTCTCTCAGTAAATGGATCCTGTGTAAAAACAAACAATTTAGAATATTTGTTGCAACCGTACATCCACACCATAGGAAGTTTAATACCAGCAGGACAACTACAGCAGTGGAAATAACTGAAATGTCATCAGGTTAGCTGTGTGCTCTGCAAAGCCTGCGGGGAGAGGGATTACGCAGGTGGAGGAAGCAGGAGTGAATGACTGAGATGGCATCTATCTCGTAGAAAATGGCGTTTTACATAAAAACGTAGCACACCTAAAATACATTAATAAACATGTTTCTACACATCAAAAGAAAGTTGTTTCAATTGCAATTATGTTAATTCAGTCTGTATATATTTATAACTTAATTTGTAAAAAGACATAGTAATAACTAATTTTGATGTACAAAATAGAAACCCTGAAAAACAATTTAACAAATCCCCCTCTGATTATACACTGAAACTATTAATATAACTTTATTAATCATGAATTCAATCAGTCTTGATCACTTTCTGCTTCTTTCGGAAACTCTCCTCCACCATCTTTAATTGGTTGTAGATATAAACATTGCTATTCTCTGTCATAATTTTCAGACCATTTCCTCTTTAATGACCTCTCTTTATTCTTGTATTTACAATATTTAATCAGACACCCAGAAGAAACAAAATAATTGCATAAATCATTATCATTATTACTGGGGTTAATATTGAGAGTAAAGTTCCCCCACCCAAGTTATCAATCCATTCACCAAACTTACTTTCCTATCTTACGAACCCTGGATCTTACAGCTTCCCATAAGCCATGCTCCTCAAAGGTTCGAAATGTCAGTGAAATGTAAGTTGCATTTGTAATGTAAGAGTTACTAAAAGGAACTGTTATCAGGGATAAAAGTGCAACAAACACCTCTTCACATTTAAAGCCTAATTGCGACTTTGCGGTCCGGGGACCACCTTTGTTGTTTGGTTCTACCGCCAGCTACCCTGGTGGTTTGACTGTCAGATTACAATAGGGGTGTGCGGAACAACGCAAGTCCACTGCCACCGCCAAGATTTCTAGTCCCGCGGCAGCAGCGATGTTGACAGCGGTGGTCAATGGTGGCAGTGACGGTATACGCACCGTTGTGGGTTTTGCGACCTGCCTTTATGCAGACCTTTTCATGGCGGGGACACCGTCATGAAAAGGTCGGCAGAAAGGCAGGCAAGGGCCACAGAGAAAGGCCTCAGGGCAAACATGCCCATGTGGCTTTTGGCTGGGGCACGTGCTGTGCCCCCTATGCCACTCATGCTGGTGCGTGTGCTGTTTGCCGTGCAAAAACGGTGCATGGCAACAGTGCGCCCGACTTGCTGGCGGTGCAGCAGTGTGGCCAGCATTGGCTTCAGGCACTCTTCTAGTGCCAAAGCATGTCACCGCCTAGGCTGCGCTGTTGCAACCCCGCCAGCCAGGGCCGGACTGGCTACCGGGCGTTTTGGCATGCTGCCAAGCTGGGGGCTGATGTCACTGCGGTGGGGGCTAATTTCGTTGATGGAGACCTGCGTGTGCTTCGAAATAAACAAAGCAAAACGAATTTCGTTCAGCACACGGAGGTCCCCATCAACGAAATCAGCCCCCAGCTCGGCAGCATGCCAAAACGCCCGGTAGCCAGTCCGGCCCTGCCACCAGCCCTGCAGTAATGTTGTACTGCGGGCTGGCTGTGTCGCCACCAAAGTCGTAATCAGGCCTTAGTACCTTGCAAGCACAGCCTTCCTTTGCTGGAAGGATTTCCAATGCTAAGCGGTTCATCATTACCATAGCTTCAATAGCAATTAGTTCAGAATGTATTTGAGTTAGTGCTCTAATGGTACAAAATCTATTCACCAGTGTAGAAAACTTCTAATTTTCACATCATTCATTGCCGCTGCTATTAGAGGAATAATAGCACCTAATATATCCAGAACTTGCAGTCCAAATCTTCATGTCACTCCCCTTAAAACAACACCATCATTTACTTCACTCATGATCAACTCTAGGAAACACCAAAGCAAGATAACATCATCCAACTAAGGGCCCGATTTCGATGTCGGGCGGAAAGCCATCCAACAGCTTGTTGGAGGCATTCCGATGCTTTCCCTCCAACCTCCGTATTACAACTCCTTGAGCCCGTTGGAGAATCGGAATGACACATAATTCCATAATGATGGTGGAGCCAGCCTTGGCTCCACCCTCAGGATCATGATGTCACTTTCACTAGACTGAAATGGAAAGGCTGTCAGAAAGTGACTTTGGGGGCCCCTAGCAGGGCCCCCTCCCCCCTAGCCCTATGCTTTGGGGCCTCGGGGCACCTATGTGACCCCCCTAAATATCCCAGCACTGTGTGGCAGGCACCACATGGTGCCTGCCACACGGGGCTGGGATGTTTACAGACATCCATTTTTCAATGGCAGCTTGTGCTACAGGCCTTTTACGCCAGCTGCACAAGCTGCCATTGAAAAATTGATGTTTTGGTAGCATCCAAATTCTGCTGCTGACATATGGTCGGGCGGGTCCAGCCTTCCGCGGTGTCAGTCAGACAGCCTTAGTTTTGCAGCAGGTTAAAATAAGCAGTCTTACCACACAAATAATGAATTCTTGTCAAAATCGGATCTTCCCCAACTAAATAATCACTACTTACAATATATCTCCTTTCACATTCACTCTCTCCCACCGATTCAGCATTGACACCTTTAGGAGGTTCACGACACTCCATACACATTTTACCTCTTCTTCCTTTCTCCATTCTCAATCTAGGATGTAAGTTTGAAAATCTAAATTCTTCTTATTCCTTAATTTGCTCTCTTTTATCCTTCTCAACTCCTCAATCTCTCACAATTTTTACTCTTCTCTCATTATATTCTGCAATAAATAAATGTTCTTCTTCACTAAAACCACACTCATACCCCCATTTAATAGTTTTAGTTTCATACTTAATTAGTGCAATGATTTTTTTTTAAATTGCCATATTTAATACCATTGTTGGATACTTTTTTTTTTTTTTTTAAATCTTTTTATTAAACATACGTCAGCATCAAAATATAGCATTATCATGAGTCTCATATTCTACGCATCCTCAGTACACTAGTGCACAATCAGCAATCAATATTCGTATATGAAAATGAACACGTTACAATCAGAATCTCAATCTAACACAGATCTCTTCTCCTACCCTCTCCCTCATCTAGCTTCCTGGAATCTCCCAGTTGCCCCTATAAGATTCCCACTGTTGCCATAATTTTTCCCATTTCTTGGGACAACCCCTGCTTTCGTATATAGTCTTTTCTGCGGTACAGCACCAGTCCATGTCTCGCTTCCATTGTGGTGCTGTTGGCGTTTGCGTGGCCCCCCAAGCTCTGGCAATGTTCCGTTTGCCAACCATTGCAGCCACTAATAGCCATATTTTTGGGTATTTAGGCCATGCCTGTTCCCCTGATACACACAGTACATGCCACCGGGCTTCAAGAGGAACTTCCTGTCCCACCACCTCTGACATTATGCGTATCACCTTCCGCCAATAACGCTGGTTGACCGGGCATTCCCACACCATATGAAAGAAGGTACCTCTTTGATTACATCCCCTCTGACATTGTTCCGTAGAAATGCGCCCCAGCTTGAACATGAGTATACTAGTGGAATAGGATCTGTGAATTATTCTTAGTTGAACCAGCCTGAACCTTGCTCGAATCGCCACCTCCCTGGGGCTTTGTATCACCTCCGCCCAGTCATCATCTTCTAGTAGGCCTACATCAGTTTCCCAGGACTCTCTTAACTTTATCAGGAGATCCGGGGCATTATTGATTATCTTTCTATAGGTGCATGACAGTGCTTTTTCCGGTATTGGGTCCAGTATCAATCTATCTTCAAGTGGGCTATATTCGGGTATCTGTTCCCCCTCCTTTAAATATTTGTTCAAAGCATGTCTCAACTGTAGATACCTGTAACGTTCTGTTTCCGCTAACTGGTAATCAGTCTGTAATTCAGAGAATGTAAGCATATGTTGCCCCCGCCACACATCTCCCAGTCGTATTATGTCGATCAGTTTCCATTTTCCAAAGCCCTGCAAGCTACCTACTTCCTGGAGCGTATCACTGTCCCAGAGAGAGGTCTGTTCCGTTAGTTTATCAGCCCAGCCGAGAAACCGGTTGGCCTTTGTCCATATGTCAACGACTATCTGAGTATGTGGTGGCCTGCCTCCCGGTTTTTTCCAACGATATAGTGCTCCCAAATGACCCCCTGTCCCATTTGCTCAGTGGTCCACCCTATACGCTGGGTCGTTCCTCCATTGTTGGATTCTTGATTCCCCAAGATAGGCAAATCTTCTAATGACAAGTTGAACAAGTAAGGGGACAAAAATTTATTATCATTAAATATACTAAAAAACACAGATCATGAAATTGGGTATGAGTGACACCCTCACCTGCGGAAATGGGAAGGGAGAGTAGTATAACTAAAGCAATTCCTGACCTTCATAATGTCAGAATACTCCTGTGATTAAATGTGCTATGTTTTATTACATTATATACTGTAGTTAATTCAACTCTTGTGGAGACATGTCCCACCACAGATAGTAAGCACAGCAAGAGGCCAACTAACACTATTAATATTGATAATGAAACAATAAATATATTTACAGCATTTGCTGCATTCCATTTCCAGTTCAGACTAAATATTTATCGTAAGGCTTAAAAATTGAAATATTAACCAAGATTCTTGTTAAAACAATAATAGACTTCTGTTTTTTTATTTCTTTCAAAATAATAATTTTAAAAAACTTCAAATTAGTCTTTTCTTTTTTTGTTCAAAACGTTCTTTCTGTATATGCTCTTAGTATTTTCTTATCCATGTATTTCAACGAGAAGGTTTGAGGGTTTGATCTTTACAGTCTTTAAAAGCTTACAAGGTGGTTCTTTTTCTGATTCTCTTTCGAAACTGTCTAAGCACTGATTTATTGGACTGTATATCTCTGACTCTCATTCTTCTCCTTCTGACATTGTACCTAGATATACCTAGGCAGGTGATTCATACTTTTGATTTGATGTTCTCTTTCTAGCTGGTCTTTTAGCAACACTTCCACTGTTTCAATTACTTCAGAACTTTCATTGACTGGCTTCAGTCTCTCTTGTTGACAGTGCTTTCTTTTGCAGGTTCTGAAGGTTCTTTTCAATTACCTATTTTCTTCTGTGTTCTCTCTTTAACTTTCTTCTCCATTCACTGATAAACTTGAACCCTGATCAATCTTGACTGCACTATTCACTGTGAACTGCTTTCTTCCTCTGGTTGTTCTTGGGACTCTCATTTTCAAATGCAGTCTTTTATTTCTTGGATCAGAGACTACTTCTTCTTGCTGCCACACATGCCTTAAACTTTGACTCTGCAACATTTCTTCTCTCTGATCCCCGCTTTTAAATGGACATTATAACATAACATGTAAAGCGCACATTCACCTACAAATGGGCATCTTGGCGCTGAATAACAGATGTTTATTGGTACCCAACTGTACTCATTTTATTGACCTCAGAAAGGATGAGTGAACCCGCCAGGATTTGAACCTGTGACCACGAGGTCAAACACAGGCCCCTGCAGTGGATGCATTAGTCCACTGAGCCACCAGACCCGGCTGGTAGATGTTCCAGGTTCTTCACCAGACCTCTCAGTTTCACTGATCTAGACTTTTACGACTTCATTTTCTTCACTTTCACTCATCTGGACTTTTAGGATTTCATTTTATTCACCAGTTTCATAATATTCACTAAGATGTTCACCCTCTTCTTGAACCATGCCACAAATTTGAGCTTGACACTGTGACTCAGTAGCTGTTTTCACCATTTCTTCATCTGCTGCCTTTGCTCTTTTCATGTGAGTGGTGATGGAGTGGGACTTTTTATATCTCAATCTTCGGGTGCAATCATTGAATAACCCATGCTACTGGTCATATGGACGTTTGTTCGTCAACAAGGAGAGATAAAAAGGAGAAAACGTCTACATCAATTCAATGACATGCTAAATCATTAATGACTTTTAGTACAGTGAATAAAGAGAATTTGTGAAAGTTAGAGGGTTTATTTTCATTTCTTTTAGCATTTAATTATTTGTTCAAGAAGAATTACTGTTTCAAGCACCAGCCTTAAAAATGGACATAATCCAATAATTGGAAATTCAATATAAGGTAAAATAGAATATTAGTCAAGATTACGGGAAATATTGTAATACAAGAAGCATGTTCCATAAAGAAGGTCCTTAATCTGAATAAATCAGAATAAGGTGTCAGTTCAGCTACCCAATAAAGAGTACTGGTGAGAGAATCAATGCGTAAACTTAAAACATTTGCATGCTAAGCTGGAAAGTATTCTCATCTATAAATCAGCAGACATAAAAAAAGGCTCTGCAACTTCTCATGTAGAGAGATATAAGAAACTCAGAGATGAGTCCCCAGCCAGTGCGATTGAGAGAACTTAAAGGGAAAAGCCCTCTGAGGAAAAGTCCTAGGAAGAGAGTCCTGCCTTGCTCTAGGAACTTGCACTAATAAAAACACACAATATTCTAGGTGGTAACATATTTTCTTTTGTCTCCTGTATCCTCCAGTAGGGTTTCAGTAAACTCCTGTGAATAGGCAAACTCCCCATCTTCTCACAACATTACAATAGACCATAAAAGCTAGTCCTTGAGAAGTTACATCGTCCACATTCTGTGGTCCAGACTGTTCTTCCCAGTAATCATCCTTCATGTTGTCTCCTCTCTACCAGTTGTCTAATACAAAACAAATGCCTATTCACCAACTTACAGAGGCTTTTGGAAAGTTTCAACGTCTGCATCAAATAGAGAAAAACATCATGTGGAAAATAGCAGTTCAACTTGGAAAACAGGCCTTTCAATGTTAATGCATTATTTTCAGTTAACATGGCATTGACAGTTAGGCTAACTTAAACCAGCACGTATTTACTTCATTTACAGGCTTATAACATTAAATATGATAACCTACTACAAATTTTACATTTAGTTTATGTGCTATTCACATGCAGGCTTATATATATTTTTAATAGAAAGCAATTGTGTTTGCAAATGAAATCTCCTCAAGCAGTGGCTTAGATCCACTAGGGGATTCTTGCACACATTTTTCTGCAGTGTTTGTTGTCAAGGTCATCTGATAGGATCCACATCAGGGCTGATCAAGTCAATTGTTCCTCACATGTTTTTGGACCACTATCCAGTCTCCAGGGTTCAATCTGTGGCATAGAATTTTCTTTGTTGCTTCTGTTGCCACATTTATCTTATGGGGAAGAGGTTTCACTATAACAGCCAGACATTTGCAGTTATCTTGCATGATGTCATCAGTTATTGAAACTAATGCAACTGAAGAAATATAAGCCAATCTCATTCCTCAGCCCATGATCCCCTAATGAGACGAAATAGCAGTCTTTTTGTCAGTGGTACACCTGATATTCATCAAAACAAGAGGAAGAGTGTCAAGCCATTTAAACCAGTTGAAGGACAGACTTTAGCATATGTTTTTGAGAGTTCAATTCATCATCTAAACTACTCTGGACGATTCAGGACAATAACTACAATGTTGAACCTGAAAAGCACTACAAATGATTGGCAAAACCTCGTTTTGAAATGTGAGCTATGATCTGTCTCAATAGAAGTTCACAAGCCAAAACATGTTATCAACTACCTCAACAAAGGTTTAGCAACTATAAAGCTAACTGATCTCTGGGCTGGATATGCCTCGACCCATTTAGAAAACAAGCAGACAATGACCAAGATATATTTCAAGCCATTTCAAACTGGCCTCTTTACAAAGTCTGCTTGGGGTCTTGTAAATGGACCTTCTGATTTGCCAATAGGATTTGTCGCAGTCAATATTTTCCTTCCCTGATTCTTTCTCTGGCACACCAAACATATATGTGTTACAGCAAACAATTGATGGACGGAATGCTGACAATGCAAACATTCTCCCCCAGTCAAAAATCTGGGTTAAATCCATAGTTCTTTTGCCCACTACGCCACCCCAGTTTGGACCCAGACATATGCAAATCAGTCTTGACCCTGTGCCCCATGGGAACAGTCCAGACCGAACTGCCAGGCCAGGTCCTCCCTGGACCGGAAACAAGCATCCTGGGACCGGTTTCAGGGTATATCACCATTCTTCAGCCAGGCTAGCTTGAATCCAGTGGCACAGTGAGCAAGGGACCCACGTCTGGGCATACCCATCCCACTTAGGGCTTTTTGAATCCAGTGGCATAGTGAGCAAGGGACCCACGTCTGGGCATACCCATCCCACTTAGGGCATGAATGTATGACATTGTTCTGCATTCTGTCCATCAATTGTTCTTTTTGCATTTGTCACCCCGAGTGGGACGGGTATGCCCATACGTGGGTCCCGTGCTCTCCATGCCACTGGAGTCAAGCTATCCTGGCTGATGAGGGCTGAAAGCCCGAAACCAGTCCTAGGATGCTTGTTTCCAGTCCAGGGAGGACCTGGCCTGGCAGTTCGGGCTGGACGGTTCCCATTGGGCGCAGAGTCAAGACTGATTTGCATATGGCTGGGTCCAAACTGGAATGGCATGGTGAGCAAAAAAACGATGGATTTAGGCCCAGATCTCTGTACTGGGGTGAATGCATGACATTGTTCTGCATTCTGTCCATCAATTGCTCTTTTGCATTTGTCACCCCGAGTGGGACGGGTATGCCCAGACGTGGGTCCCGTGCTCTCCATGCCACTGGAGTCAAGCTATCCTGGCTGATGAGGGCTGAAAGCCCGAAACCGGTCCTAGGATGCTTGTTTCCAGTCCAGGGAGGACCTGGCCTGGCAGTTTGGGCTGGACTGTTCCCATTGGGCGCAGGGTCAAGACTGATTTGCATATGGCTGGGTCCAAACTGGAATGGCATGGTGAGCAAAAAAACAATGGATTTAGTCCCAGATCTCTGTACTGGGGTGAATGTTTGATATTGTTCTGCATTCTGTCCATCAATTGTTCTTTTTGCATTTGTCACCGCGAGTGGGACGGGTATGCCCAAACGTGGGTCCCGTGGTCTCCATGCCACTGGAGTTAAGCTATCCTGGCTGATGAGGGCTGAAAGCCCAAAACCGGTCCTAGGATGCTTGTTTCCAGTCCAGGGAGGACCTGGCCTGGCAGTTCGGGCTGGACAGTTCCCATTGGGTGCAGGGTCAAGACTGATTTGCATATGGCTGGGTCCAAACTGGAATGGCATGGTGAGCAAAAAAAATATGGATTTAGGCCCAGATCTCTGTACTGGGGTGAATGTATGACATTGTTCTGCATTCTGTCCATCAATTGTTCTTTTTACACCAAACATACATAGCATAAACTCTCAGCAACATCTCTAAAATGTATGTTTCCCCAATATTTTCTAAATGTATGAACCATCAAGTCTCGTCCTGAGGGAGATTGATTATGGAAATACCTCACAATGGGATGTAACATAGAAGTCTGAATTGAATTTAAAAAGAAACAATTCACATTTTCTTAATTTTGTATAGTATTTATTCTTGATTCATCATTTTCAGTTTCCTGGACCACTGTTTCATCCTCAAGTGCAGTGGCAACTTCATCAGTATAGTTATTTTCAAGTGTAACCAAATATTTTCCTGCCTAATGGGCAGCACACTTGTGTGGTACTGAAAATTCTGGACCTGTGTCATTAACATCATTGTAACATGACGATTTTGGTATCAGCAGACCGGTAATGAGAGGTATGCTATATCTGAGTATTTGCGTCATATTCGAGTGACGGGATCACTCTAATATTAACGATTCCCTTGTGAACCCTCGGGTTCCATTTTGTGTACGGCAGCCATTTTGTGGTTGCCCTCACATAAGGCAATGACTAAAGCCAAAACGCGCCTTAGGGGACACGTACACTTTCAGTGACCTGGGCAAGCTGACTCCACTGTCCAGAGCCAGAACCTGTTCGGCCAGTTTTAGTTCCCAGTGGCCGATCGAGATTAGGGGCCCAGGTGCAGCATGCCATAAACCCTTCATTGCACACATCTATATCTAAATCTTATTCACACCTGTCACTGCTCTTTCTTTATGACCTGCTTTACGAGGAGGAGGTGCCCGGTTTTATTAGGGGTCCAGATTATATCTGTTGCAGGTGTTGGGCCTCACTGGGTATTTGGTTGTGGGCTGGACAAACTGAAAATGGGCTTGTCATCATGAATCTGTCTTTTTTTGTTGTTGTAAGAAATATGTGAATGACCCACTGTAAAAATAAGGAATGTTTGCCTAAAGCATAATATTCTGTATAAAAGAGATAGCTGGTTTCCATGAGAAAGCAGTCTCCTGAGAACATACACATTGGTGTACTTCTAGGATACCTGTTGCTGGCTGCAGCCAATAAATTGATCTTTGAAGCCACCAAGAAGACTCTGTGTTTCTGTAGTCTGAGACAGGAAGAACTCGAGGTCATTGGGTGTGTTCCCTGGCACCGCTGGGTCCAATAAAACCCAGTACTTCAATTGGCGCCCAACGTGGGGCGATTTCAGCGGTACCGGTCCAAGCCAGAGGTCGTGAGGAGCTTCGTGTAAAATTCTGGAGGAAGGCCAACCACTTCATCGACCCCTGTATGACGTTCGTGGTCCGAAAGTCTTTGCTGCGAGGTTCCCCACGTCCCGGCGGCTACGAAGGACTGCTGCCCTGACTATCGCCCTGTCTTGGACCCTTTTATGATTTGTAGAGCGAGACAATAGACGAGTCTTCTGGTGACGTCATCGATACCTCAGTTAAGTATAAGTGGAGCGTCTCCCAGTCCTTAGTCTTGGTTCTTAGTTTTGGGTATCCCATGGGATCTTTGATTTGTTAGGATCTTTTGATTTGGAACTTGCAAGTACCAAAGCCGAAGGACTCGTGTATTCACGAGACTGTCGTATTCGATAATCCTTTGAAGTTTGAAGCTAGACTAGTGAGCGAAGATGCCTGGTCTTAGCAGACTTGGAAATTTGTTTTGTCTTGGTTGTAATAGGGATTCCCGATTGGAGGACTCGTGTCCGGTTCCTCCAGTGGAACTCCAACCTATGAGCTCTACGTGAAGCATGGAGTGGGCCCTATCACGTATAATAACGTATGGGTTAGGTACACAAGGAAAGATGGTGTCCTAAAGTGGCCCCAATATGGTAGTTTTGACACCGAAATTCTGGATAATTTAGAGGTTAGACTTTTTAAGAAGAAAGCCCGGCCGGCGATGTTTGACTCTTTCCGCCTATGGCGAAAAGAAGCCAAACAGAAAGAAATTAAATTAGTAAAGAAGAATAAAAGAGAAAAGGGTATTTCAATAATGCAAGCTGCTATGCAGTATAAGGATGATGAAGAGGAACAAGCGAGTGAACAGCTGCACAGGCAACGTAAATTGGCAATTGATAAATGTTATCCAGTTTTGCCACCTCTTCAGCAAGATACAGTGAAGGAACTTGAGAAGGATCCTTTAATGTCTCATTTGTTGAATTCACCACCTCCTTATGCGCAGAGTGCTACAGCACCTCCGCAACCTTTAGTTGTACAACCCCCAGTTGTTGTACCTCCGGTTCTTCCACAACCACCAGCTGTTTTTCAGTTGGCACCTACTACTATGGCGCAGCCCCCTCAAGGGCTGCCACCTTTACTACCTGTTCCATCTTTACTTCCTATGACTTTGCCCCCTGCATCTATTTCCCTCCACACTATCCCTTCTGACACTGCCTCTGCATTTGCTTTGTCTCCTCCTGTTCATTTGTCAACTTCTCCTTCTGTCCGACAGAGAATGACAAACACTGTTACTAGTATTTTGTCTCCTTTCTTTGGGTCACCGACTACGACCCCCGTTTTAGAGCGTAAACAATTGCGTAGCCAATTGCCCGATTCTAGAGAGAAGGGAGTATTGGATCATTTAGCGCATAAATGGGTCACTGACCCTACAAGATATGAGTTAGAGTCTGTTATGGATGTCTTCCACCAATGGCAAGCACCGAAACAGAGATATGTTTTTGACAAAATGTGCGAAGTTCTTCTTGAAAGATTAAAAGATTGTGATATGGAGGCCAATCCGCCTGAGTTGTGTCGTGTACGGTTTGAGTTTTCCAAAGGCACGATTGTGGGTTCCGATATTGAGAAAGCAGTTGCGTCATTATTATCATTTAGGAGTGAGGATATTTCTCGACTGTTGTTTGAGCCAGAACCCTCTGTTAAAAGGAAGGTCAGACAGTATCCCATGAGAGAAGTTCCCCAGTTTGGAAAGAAGGAGACCTAAATGCTGTTCCACCTATTCAGCCTCATTTTCAACGTGTGTGGGTACATGTTCCATGGAAGCGAACTGAAGTCCTGGCTCTTAAGCAGACTCTACCCGACCCCCGTAAAAACCCTGCAGGTTATTATAAGGAATTATCACAGACTGCAGACTCCTGTGTTATGAATTTAGCTGATATAGACATGTTGTTTGGAAATGTGGTCCCACAGCCTTTATGGAGAGTGATCCGTCACACGGATCATGCGCCGGAGTTAGGGGACACATGGATTAATATCAATGCGGCAAATGACAGACAAGTAGGCGGTGCTAAACCAGAGCCTTTAGTAGCAGACCTCCCTGGTAGGATCGTTACTTACATGAAGACTTTGATGCCTGCAATGCGTGTAAATTGGGATAAATTGTCTGCATGCAAGCAGAAGAAGGAGGAAAGTGTATCTGACTTCTTCACTAGGTTTGAAGAGACATGTATCGACCACAGTGGTCAGGATATGAGTACAGAAGGTGGTCAAAGGTTGTTTGTTGACAAGTTTGTGCATAATTTGCTTCCCGAATTGTGTAAAAAATTGAAAGATTCAGAGAGTTCTTGGGCCGTTTCCTCTTCAGCACAGATATTGGCTACTGCACAATACTACGAAAATAGAGATAAAGATGAGAAAGATAGAGCAGACAAGAAAACTAAAGAGTTAAAAACAAAGGTTCTTTTACAACAAGCGTATCCGCCTCGTAGTAATCAGCGTGACTATCAGCAACCTCAACAGTATCAGAGGAATTCGCAAAGGTTTGAGTATCCTCAACAACGTGCTCTGATAGGCCCTAACCAATGTTCATATTGTAAGGAAGAAGGTCATTTTAAATATAATTGCCCTATTTTGTTGCAGCGTATGAATGGTATTTCTGGCGCAAGAGGTCGAGGTGTTCCACAAGCACCTAGAAGCTAGAGGACGCGGAAATTTCACCCAGAACGCGCGCCCATTTCCTCCTCAAAATTCAATGAATAGTTTTGATCAGCAGAATAACGCGTCTGGTAGGACGACTCAGTACTATGCTGATGACTACTATGCAGAAGGTGAGAGTATGGAAGGTGATGATTGCTAGGACAGCCATAGACAAAGAGAGGGAGTTGTTTCAGTTCCAGTAGATCAGAGTGGACCTTATATTGAGGTGATTACATCAGGTGTGTCAGAGCCTTTTCTGTTGGATACTGGTGCTACAAAGAGTTCTATTATGCACTCTAAATTCCCTGGCGCACCTTTGTCTGGCGAAACTAATGTTTCAGTAGGTTTTCTGGCGCCCGGTTAGGAACCCGATTTCTAGCCCTATGTCTCTTTCTGTTGGACCTTGTGAAATCGAAGCACCACTTATTCTAACGACAGGTTGTGGTGAGAACTTGTTAGGATTGGATCTGCTGAAAAGATTGTATGCGACATTGTATTGTTCTCCTTCGGGAGTACAACTCACATTAGGTAAGACAGTGGTTTCACCAATATATTTGTCAAAGGACAAACTTCCAACAGAGTTGTCGTTTCTCCCTGATATTCTTTGGGCTACTGGTCCCAATGATGTAGGTCTTTTGGAAATACCGCCATATGTTGTAACGTTGAAAGCCAATGTTAAAATGCCGCGCATTCCCCAATACAAGATCTCTAATGAAGGTGAAAAAGCGTTGCTAGCGATCATTTATGATTTGATTGAGAAAAATGTAATTGAAGAGACAAGAGGTAATGTTTGCAATAGTCCTGTTTTACCTGTCTTGAAGCGTACTGACTCTTCTCAGCCACCTGTTTACAGGTTTGTGATTGATCTTAGAGAGGTAAACAAGATAGTTGTGCCACAGTTTCCAGTCGTTCCCGATATCACTGCTTTACTGACAATGATTCCAGCCTCAGCCACTTGGTTCTCGGTGATTGACTTGAAGAATGCTTTCTTCAGCATCCCTATTGCCGTAGAGAGCAGGGATATTTTTGGATTCTGTTTAGGAGGCCGAAGCTTCCGATTTCAGAGAGCTCCTCAAGGTTTTTGTGAAAGTCCTTCTATCTATAGTCAGGCTCTGAAGTCTCAGCTTGACACTCTTGTGTTACCTGATGGCGCTACCCTTCTACAGTACGTCGATGATTTGTTAGTTGCTGCAGATACTAAGGAGATTTGTAAAGAAGCCACTTTGTCATTGTTGCGTCATTTGTCTGATTTACACCACAAAGTGTCTCTTTCCAAGTTACAGTATTGTCGACAAGAAGTGACCTATTTAGGTCACCTCTTATCGAAAGAGGAAGAAGATTGACCCCAGAAAGAATTCAGGCAATTGCAAAATTAAGTGTGCCAATGACACAGAGAGAAGTGCGTGCTTTCTTAGGTATTACATCCTATTGCAGACAATGGATACCGAATTTTTCATTGATGGCTAAACCTTTGGTAGCATTGACCTATAAAGACACGCCGAATCCCCTTCCTTGGTCCGAAGATTGTCAGAAAAGTTTTTCCGAATTGCGTGATGCATTGTGTTTGGCTCCTGTGTTGGGTACCCCGACTACAGCAAGCCCTTTACGCTGTATGTCCATGAGAGAGAAGGATGTGCATTATCAGTGTTAACACAGTCTTTTGGGGACAAGCAACGTCCATGTGCATATTTCTCGTCGATTTTGGACCCGGTAGCTAGAGCGTTGCCGAGTTGTTTGAGAGCCGCAGCAGCTGTTTCTATTCGACAGTCTGCTGGTTTGGTGATGAATAATACGCTGGTCGTGATGGTCCCACATGCAGTGGATATTTTGTTAAACAGGACCAAGACACAGCACTTAACTAGTGCTCGATTGTCAGTTTACGAGTTGACACTTTTAGCGAGCCATGTGCACATAAGAAAATGCAACACGCTGAACCCAGCTACATTGTTGCCAATTATAACAAAGACAGATGTTCCGGAACAGCATGATTGCTTTCTTAGGACAGAAGAAGAAACGAAAGGGAGAGTAGATCTTAGGGACACTCCTCTTGTAAAGTGTGATGGTACCTTATGGGTGGATGGGTCATGCTTCAAGCTTCCGAATGGTGATACGACTGAGGCATATGCTGTCACGACTTTACATACGATTGTTGAAACTGCACGTATCCCACATAATTCAGCTCAAGGAGCAGAGTTGACTGCACTTATGAGAGCGTGTGTATTATCAAAAGGAATGAAAGTGACCATATATACCGATAGCCAGTATGCGTTTGGTGTGGCCCATAGTTTTGGACGCTTGTGGAAGGAACGTGGGTTCCTCACGTCTCACGGTACGAAAATACAGCATGGTCAATTGGTGAATGAGCTCCTGGAGTCACTTACTTTGCCATTGCAAGTCGCGATTGTGAAATGCAGTGCACATAAGAAGATCACTGACGACGTTGGTCGCGGTAATATGTTTGCTGATGAAGTTGCGAAAGAAACAGCAAGAGATGTGATGAGTCGAATGTATGTTGCGGGCCCTGCAAGATGGATTGGTGACGTTGGAATGTGTGAAGATACGATAGAGAGTGTGAAGTCCATCCAAGCTGAAGCTACGGAGAAGGAATTAAGTACGTGGAGAGAGAGTACGGGTAAATTGGATGCAAATGGTTGTTGGGTTGAATTGTCGGAGCATCAGCGATGGTTGTTACCCGATACATATGTGCTTGCAGTGGTTACAATGGCACATGGGATGGCCCACATCAGTGTGAAAGGAATCTGTAAGTTATTGGCTCCAGCGTGGCAAAATGCTGGAATTCCCAAATGTGCAGAGAATGTGGTCAAAAATTGTATGGTTTGTTTGAAATACAATCCTGGTAAGGGAACCCCAACTCCAGCTGGTCATTTTGCGCCTCCAACGTATCCATTCGAGGTTTTGCAGCTAGATTTCATCCACATGGAGAGGTGCAACAATTTGAAATACGTACTCATTGTTGTTTGTGCCTTTTCAAGATGGGTAGAGGCATATCCTCTGAAAGATAATACTGCCTTGTCCACAGCGAAAGCCCTTCTCAAAGAGTTCTTCCCTAGGTTTGGTTTGCCGAGAATGGTGTGGAGTGATAATGGGGGTGAATTTGTGGGTCAAGTGATGAAACGAGTGTGTGAAGGTTTAGGAATCCGGCAGAAATTTCACGCTGCAAATCATCCCCAATCAGCTGGATTAGTTGAGTGCTATAATGGCACTCTTAAACTAAAACTGGCCAAGATACAAGCAAGCTCTGGCCTTAAATGGCCTGATGCGTTGCCATTAGCACTGTTGTCAACTAGGATGACCGTACATTCCCGAGTAGGACTTAGTCCTCATGAGATAGTGTTTGGTCGCCCGGCTAACATATGGGGAGTGCCGAGGCCAACGAAATTCAGCGAGATTGAACACCCTGTACTGCTTGATTACTTGCATGATTTGACGGCTAAATTGCGTGTTTTACACCAACAGGTTCATAATACACTGCCTCAGGCTTCTAAAGATCCAGGGCATGCAATCAATCCCGGATCGTGGGTGTTAATCAAGAACTTTCAGCGGACAAAGAACGATCAGCCCCGCTGGATTGGCCCCTATTTGGTGATTTTGTCCACAAGATCTGCAGTGCGAGTACAAGGGAAGAAAAACTGGATCCACGGCGTACACTGTAAGAGGGTCCCTTTGCCTCTACCATATGACCGGTGGGTCCAGGAGGGAATTGCTGACTCGGAAACTGAAACAGTGCCTCGTTTTCTGCCTTTTAGTGACGCACGCGTCACAGGGACAAATTCTGAGCGAGAAAGTGACGATCTTCTGCAAAGAGCAATACCATCACCACTTCGATTGGACACTACTGAGCCTGAACTTTTGTTTTGCGACCAGACATTGCCTGGAAAAAGCCGTTATAACTTGCGACCGAGAGTCATGGACAAATAAAATGAAATTTTGGTCCTCCCATCTGAAAACCTGTTTTTGAACCACCATCCGGGTTCAGCTGTAGGGTCGTGGTGAAAAGACTTGAGTGTGTAGCCTGCGGACACAAGGTCTACGGGTCTGGTTTGTTCTAGGGCGTTCCTGGGACATTCAGAAACACTCTCAAGTGAAGAAAACCAACCGCCGCGAACAGCACGTTAGAGGATGGAGCCTTTTCAGATGGAGAGACCTGTTGAAAGAATAAGTTTCAAGAGGAAAATATGTGCAACCATGAGCAGAAAATGTTTTCTAATTATGTGTCTTTGTATTTTACTTAGTATAATGATGTCTTTAGTGGGGTATATCATATTTTCTTTTCAAGTGACATCTGCACCCACTGTACAGCCCATGCCTTCCTCTACTATCTCCTCACATTCTTTTCACCCTCTACCTGAACACGAGTCCGTTAGAAGATTAGAGTTTATGAACAACTCCTTTGTTCAGCTCTTACACCAACACCAGCTAGTAGTGAACAGAACCAACTGTTGGGTGTGTGGCCTTATGCCTCATACTACTGAGAAAGGTATTCCCTACCTAGTGCTGCCATTCAGCTACAATGGTTCTGTGTGGGCATACCGAACGATGTTCATCTATGCTCGCGAAATCCACCCCCTACGTTCCGTCAAAGACAACCCAAAGAATAGTGCTCTAGTTAAGGGATAGTCGACATGATAAGGGGAACTAGTTCCTACGAAACTATCCCGGAAGATGAGACACTAGCGTATATTGGATGGAACGTGACTGGATATGGAGCGAGTCTGAGCGAGAACCAGCAAGCAAAAAGATCCGCTCCAATTTGGATTGTACCCCATCAGGGTCATCTATGTCTGCAAGGTAATGGCAAGAATCCAAGAGCTCAGTTAGGGAAGAGTATCTGCACTGAAACGTATATTTTTGCGTCTCAGACTTCCCCTTTGTTCTTAGCAGCTAGGGGTACCTACTTTATCTGCCATGATAGGGCCTACACGTGGTTGCCCCCTGACTTCTCGGGCACATGCTTCGTTTCATTCCTGTTGCCTCCCACCTACACAGCTGCGGCAGATTACCATAAAATAAGAAGAATTAGGGGTGTCTTCAGCAAGGAAGACACTGCAGGACAAGAAGCGGGAGACTTCTTTAGGGGTTTTCTGCCGTTCTGGGGACCTATGGCTAACAACAGGAATGTGAGGCAATTGACGCGAGTGGTTGAATCCACCATAGTCGAAACTGTCGGTGCCCTTAATAATTTGACTGCTGAGCTCCAGTCGGACCGCCTTATGACCCTGCAGAACAGGGTCGCGTTAGACATCATACTTGCAGACCGTGGTGGGGTATGTAGAGTGATCCAATCCAGTTGTTGCATTTTCATTCCAGATAACGCTCCAACAGTGTACCAGGCCATCTCCAAACTACATAGGATTTCTGAATCCATCCATATAGATGAAGGAGACTGGTCGTTGATGGGATGGTTCTGGGAACTGTTATCCACCTGGGGATGGAAAGTTCTGATGGTCATTGGGATACTTCTAGCCATCCTTTTCCTGTTTTGTCTGTGCATACAGTGTGTTCCTGCCATATGCGGCCTATGTGTTACATCATGTGTAAGGAAACCTGTATCAAGGGACGAGCTAAGTAATAGGATGATGCTACAGCAACATCTCAATGAATTCATGAACATAGACCTAGACTCAGATTAGCATGAGTGTAAGTAAATTGCCTATGTAAGGGCAAAAGGAGGGTCTGTGGTACTGAAAATTCTGGACCTGTGTCATTAACATCATTGTAACATGACGATTTTGGTATCAGCAGACCGGTAATGAGAGGTATGCTATATCTGAGTATTTGCGTCATATTCGAGTGACGGGATCACTCTAATATTAACGATTCCCTTGTGAACCCTCGGGTTCCATTTTGTGTACTGGCAGCCATTTTGTGGTTGCCCTCACATAAGGCAATGACTAAAGCCAAAACGCGCCTTAGGGGACACGTACACTTTCAGTGACCTGGGCAAGCTGACTCCACTGTCCAGAGCCAGAACCTGTTCGGCCAGTTTTAGTTCCCAGTGGCCGATCGAGATTAGGGGCCAAGGTGCAGCATGCCATAAACCCTTCATTGCACACATCTATATCTAAATCTTATTCACACCTGTCACTGCTCTTTCTTTATGACCTGCTTTACGAGGAGGAGGTGCCCGGTTTTATTAGGGGTCCAGATTATATCTGTTGCAGGTGTTGGGCCTCACTGGGTATTTGGTTGTGGGCTGGACAAACTGAAAATGGGCTTGTCATCATGAATCTGTCTTTTTTTGTTGTAAGAAATATGTGAATGACCCACTGTAAAAATAAGGAATGTTTGCCTAAAGCATAATATTCTGTATAAAAGAGATAGCTGGTTTCCATGAGAAAGCAGTCTCCTGAGAACATACACATTGGTGTACTTCTAGGATACCTGTTGCTGGCTGCAGCCAATAAATTGATCTTTGAAGCCACCAAGAAGACTCTGTGTTTCTGTAGTCTGAGACAGGAAGAACTCGAGGTCATTGGGTGTGTTCCCTGGCACCGCTGGGTCCAATAAAACCCAGTACTTCACTTGAGTACAGCAATTTCTTTTGGTTTCTGAATTGTTTTAAAGATATCCCACATATAGGGACTGTTCTTTATGAGAGCTCCAGAACACATCATAAAACCTCTCTGTGACCACAGTTGACCAAAATTATGTACCACACCAAAGTCAAACTAGTTGTCTATATAGATTGTCACATTTACATGTTCTTACAGGCAGCAAGCTATTGCAGTGCAACAAACTCTGCCACTTGAGCTAAAAGTACATTTGGCAGATAAGGTCCTTTAAAAATTTAAGAAATTGAACATACTGCATAGGCAGCTTTCAATGTTCCATATTGGTCTCCCAAGCATGAACCATCAACAAATAGAGTCAAATCAGCCACTTTTAAGAGAGTTTCTTTAGTATCTGGTCTTGGTTTGATACATAATTGGTTAACCACAATGCAATCATGCTCACTTTTATCATCCTCATTGTCATTTTCATCAGTGCCGCTGCCTTTTCAACCTTTGGAATCAGATTTGAAAGCAGTGTTGTTGGGTTCAATTAATTGCACCTCTTAATTGACTTCCTTGTATCTAATCAATCGATTGTTTGTCCTGTGCTCAGTCTTGGGTTATGGGCAAGTACATGAAGGCCAGGGGGGGTTCCATCCACCTGGCCTTCATGGACTTGTCCAGTGCCTTCGACACAGTTAACCGGGAGAAACTGTGGGGATTGATGGAGCAAATGGGTTTTGAAGAAGCTCTTATATCACTCCTACGTAGGCTTCATACCGATACAATGGTTGCTATACGTTACGGCCCTAGGGGGGAGAAGACGGGGCCCATTGTTTCCACAGAAGGTGTCCGGCAGGGCTGTATTCTAGCTCCATTTCTCTTTTTATTGTATACAAATGGTTTAGAGGCTTTTTTAATAGAGAAGGAATTTGATTTCCCCAAAATTGGAGGCAAGGCGATCCCATTGTTATCTTATGCGGACAACACTGTTTTAATGGCCCTGACAGCCAATAGCCTCCATGCTTTTACTGATTTTATGGCAGCACTGGATTTAAAAGTAAATTTTATTAAATCTTACGTCATGGTGTGTGGCCCTAAAGGTACGAAAACAAGAAAATTTGAGGTCAGGGGCAAGACTATTGACAAGTTGAATAATTTTATATACTTGGGGAATATTTTTAATGACACTATGAATTGGGACCACCTTATTACAGCTAGGGTACAACACACTAGTCGGGTAGTGGAGGGGCTATTTCGCTTTGCCCGCATGCTAGGCCACAAACCGGTGACAGAAATGTTTGTCTGTGGCATCCTATGGTGCGGGAGTTTGGGGCTACCACAAAACCCGACAATTGCAGGTCCTGGAAAATAAATTTATAAAGAGATTATTGCAGGCCCCAAATATTGCACCCACAACGTTTTGCCATCAAGAGCTAGGGTTGGCCTACCTGGAAGACCGAATTGGTATCGCCCCATTGTTTTTATGGGCCAAGATTTGGTCATCTGAGGACTTAATGTTCTCTAGAGACGTTATCAAAGACAGTATCAGCCTAGACAGTGCATTGCCTATTCCCTGGCTCTGTTTTGTAAAGGACAAATTACATGAGCTAGGGTTGGGGCACTATTATGACAATCCTGCAAGTATCGATACAAATGTGAAAGATGTGATAAAAGAAGCATATTATTCTAGGACACACCTGCGGCGTGTACAAGTGGGAGTGTTAGGCCCCCTTTGTCCATTCCCTGGGGAACAGAAATTTTATTTAACTTTTACTACTAATGTTCAAGCACGATTTAACCTGACTAGGTTTCGACTAAGCACATTGCACTTTCTTGTGGCATTTCCTAAACAATCAGGTTGGGCTCATAGATTACCACCTTGCCCGTGTGATAAATTGACAGCCCAGAGCACGTTGCACTTTATTTTGTTTTGCCCCCTTTATAAAGACCCGAGGGGGACATTTTGAATCCCACTTTTGAGGGAAATTCGGCCATGTACCTATATCGGCGGTTTTAACTTTTTACAGTCTTTGTCTACCTCAACCACCTGTATTTCTGTTTCGAATTTTATCAGAGTTGCAATGTCTATAAGAAAACAATATGAGCTACTATAATTTAATAAAACCTGTATCCCTTGTGTAATAATTAATGACATGGACGAAATCGAATGGGTGATATTAGAGATGGATGCTTGGGGTATTCGACGTTAGGGTCTTCCATTCCCCTCAACATTGTATGAACGCTATTCATCATCTGCTTTTTTATGCTTGTTTTATTTATGCCTCTATATCGATGATTTGTAAATTTTATCTTAATAAGTTTTTGTGTGAAACTTTTATGGTTTTTGTAAAATGAATAAAGTTGTTATTTTGACTTGACTTGACTTGCCTTCCTTGTATCTAATCAATCAATTGTTTGTCCTGTGCTCAGTCCTTTTACAAGTTCATAGGATCTCAACAAAGTGTGGAACATATAAAATTAAAGTATGACCCATTACTGTTCCTTGACTTTGTTCAATAGCAGTACAAACAGCTGCAAACTGACTAAAGACAACCAGGAAGATTTACAGCTACTAGATCCAATGCAGCTAAAAGATAGGCCTTGTAATCCCACCTTGTCTCTGTGTTAGAATTGTTAATGCACACCCACCTCTTTCATGGAAATATTAAAATAAAGTTAAATTATAAATAGGCATTCCAAGGGCAGGTGCATTGCATAAATTCTCTCTCAATACTTGTAATAACTCTGAACACTCTATTCGTCAAATGGTATCAGATATTTTATGTCACTGTGAGTCAACCTTATTAAAGGTTTCACAATCAATGAGACGTTTTGGAATCCACTGACGATACTAGCCAACTATTCCCAGAAACATCCCCACCTCCCTCCGGGCAATTGAAGGATTGATTTTCAGAATTTTAGAAACGTGTTCTTTTGAGATTGTCCTTGCAACTTTCTCAATATGGTGACCAAGACAAATTACTTCCTTTTTACAATGCTGCATCTTTGTTGAGGAAACTTTGTGGCCACTGTCAGCTTAATTATTTAGTAGAGCAAATGTGTACAGTTTGTAGTCCTCTTTTGTCTTTGATGCGACAAAACATCTATATACTGTATTAGGATTGAGTTACAGGGCAATCTCTCATTTTCTAGATTTTTCTTCAGAAAGCAATTGTGTCCAGTTTATAGTCCTCTTTAGTCTTTAAAGCAACCAATAAATCATCTTTATACTGTACTAGGATTAAGTTACAGGGCAATCTCAAATTTCACAGATTTTCCCTCAGAATTTGGCTAAAGATTGAAAGACTTTCAGCATGTCCTTGTGGAATTCCACACCACATGAGAACTTTATTTTGGAGTTGAAACGCTAAGAGAAACTGACTTTCCTCATGAAGAGGAATTCAGAAGAATGCTTGGTATAAGTCAATAAATGTATACCACTCTGTATCTGAAGGAACTTGAAATAAAATCGTTTCTGGGTTTGGTACCACCAGACAACATGGAATGCCAGTGTTATTAGTTTTTCTATAGTCCTGCACCATGCACCATGCACCATTTCCCACTGGTTTTTTTTATTTGCTTCACGGGAGAGTTGTTATGGCTACTGATTCTCTGATCAGTCATTTTCTTAATAACAGGTTTCATTCGTTCCTCTACTTCCCTTGAAAGTTTATATTGTTTAGTTCTGGGGAAAATGACATCAGGTTTAACTCTCATTTTAACTGGTTCTGTCCTCTTTATCAGTCATGTTAGACCTGACATCCTTGGTATGGTCTTCCACCAAACCTTTTGCCTTCATCCCTCTGGTTTTCTGAATTATTTTTTGTTGGCATTAGGAATCGCTGCACTTTACCACTGGTAGCCCATGCTAAAGTGCTTGTGCTCTTTCCCTAAAACATGGCAAAAGTGGCCTACACCATATTAGCACATTTAATTACTTGTACCTCCCTAGTATATGGTACTACATATACATAGATTCTGTAAACTAAATGCTACTAGTGGGCCTGCAGCACTCATTGTGTCACCCGCTAAAGTAGCACTTTAAAACATGTCTCAGGCCTGCCATTGCAGCCTTTAGTGCAATCATTGTAGCCTTTAGTGCAGTTTTAAACTGCCAATTCAACCTGACAGATCAAACCTTTTGCCACGCCTAAACCTTATTTTTTCACACACAGAACTTACCCCTAAGTTAGGCCCCAAACAGCCCATTGGGCAGGGTACATTGTATTTAATAAGTCAGACAGGTGTTTTTAAGTTTTACATGACCTGGTAGTGAAAAACTCCTAAATTTGTTTTTAACTATTGTCAGGCCTAGCTCTCACATTGGATATCAGTGGGTTACTGTATTACATTGAATAAGGGCTGACGTTTGAGTGGGAGCAGGTACATTTGTCAAGTTTGGACTCAATTGAATTGTAATTTAAAATCCTCTTAAATGATAAAGTCAGATTTTAAGCCACATTTCTGAAAATGCCACTTTTAGAAAATATGACATATTCTTGTCCTAAGCATTTGGTGCCTGCTGCCAATGTTATGTGTCACATGACTGTGAATAGTTTACTTGTTTGGCTTTGTGTATGTATTTCTCCGCCAGGATGCATGTGGCTGGTCTGTCCACTGCCCCACTTACACTTCAAAGGGCTGCCTCCAACACACACAGGAAGGAACCTGACACTAGCCTTTTGTCACCCCACACTTCTTAGATCCTTGGAAAGGCAAGAAAGGAACTTTATGTAACCAAATGTGGGGATAGCCTTGATGATTGCCCCACTTCTAAGGATGGCACCAGGTATAAATATTGGACCCTTAGAACAACTCTTCAGTACACTCCTGGACCTGTGGAAGACTTCAGAAGGACTGCCTTGGACCGTCAGATGACTGATCTGCTGCATGAGGCCTGCCTTGTGCCTCAGAGGACTGCATTGCTGCTACCAGAGGACTACCTATCTGCTTGAGGCTTCCTTGCTCCCCAGAAACTACCCTGCTGCTTGATGCCTGCCTTGCTGCTTGAAACCAGGAATACCAGAGTGACTTGAAGGGCTAGCTGGTTGGCCTCCTTTGTGAGCTACAGGGACATAACAAGCCTCAGGGACCTTGAATCCTGCACCTGGCCTCTGCTGGAGTGAGTCCTAACTCCCCAAGTGATACCACACATGTCCTGGACTCTTTGTTATAGTGTTCGAGGTGCTGCTTCTAACTTAAAGTTGGAACCCCATTAGAGATTTTTCACTTCCTAAAAAGTGAGAAAGTCTGATGGTAGAAATCTTCACTGCGTCTCTGTCCAACAGCTCCTTGACGATGACACCTCCACCTCGTGCATCACTGGCTGCCTTGCCCCACTGAACTTTTCCTCAACATTTCTTCTAAGTCCGAAGATATGCCGAGACTTACCCCATCCACCTCGTGTCTCTGATCCACTCTCCATCGCAGTCAGCCCTAACTTTTAACTTTAACGTCTCACGTGACCAGATACCCACGGTTGGCACTTTGATTGTTTAGGTGCTTTTTTTTACTGAAAACTGAAAACAAATTTATAATTCTGGTTCTACTGATTGAAATTAATTAATTTTGGTGTCATTTATTAAAATGTATGATATTTTTCTAAATTGGTTTGGGATTTTCTTGTGTTGTGTTTTCACTATTACTGTTTGTACGCTGCATAACTAATTTACACAATGTCTCAAAAATAAGCCTGACTGCTTGTGTGCTAAACTACCAGATGGTTAAACACACGGTAATTTAGGGACTTTTTGGTTCCTCTTGAGAAGGATTGTGGTTGCTGCTTGTATAGGGTTCCACCCCCTCCACCAATAACCCAGTTTCTTACATTGGTGTTCAGCAATGGGATCCAGTACTTGTATTTGTGTATTTCTCCCAGGGTCGGATTGGGATCACAATTTGGCCCGGGCACTGACGAAAAAAGTGGCCCACATTCGCGGGGCAGGGCCCACATTTGCGGGGCGGGGCCCACATTCGCGGGGGATGGCCCACATTCGCCGGGCGTGGCCCATATTCGCGGGCATGCCCTTTCATGAAACACACAAGGAATGTCAGTGGGAGAATATTGTTCTTGGGAAGGACACAGGGCCAAGGTGACAATGTCCTACAAGCTGAACAACTGAAAAACAGCGAGGCCCCTTTCTCTTAAGAAATTATTCCCCAGCCCTCCAGCGCAGGAGCACCTGAAAAGCAGGGAGGCCCCTTTCTATTACAAAATTATTCCCCAGCCCTCCAGCGCAGGAGCACCTGAAAAACAGCGAGGCCCCTTTCTCCTAAAAAATTGTTCCCCAGCCCTCCAGGGCAGGAGCACCAGAAAAACAGCGAGGCCCCTTTCTATTACAAAATGATTCCCCAGCCCTCCAGGGCAGGAGCACCTGAAAAACAGCGAGGCCCCTTTCTATTACAAAATTATTCCCCAGCCCTCCAGGGCAGGAGCACCAAAAAAACAGCGAGGCCCCTTTCTCCTAAAAAATTATTCCCCAGCCCTCCAGCGCAGGAGCACCAGAAAAACAGCGAGGACCCTTTCTCCTAAAAAATTATCCTCCAGCGCAGGAGCACCTGAAAAACAGCGGGGCCCCAGCTATTTGTAAATTACTCAGCCCTCCCCAGCCCTTCACTGCCTCGGGACAATGGCCTGGCAGGAGAGGGGATAAAGCAAAAAACACAGCTGCTGGGCCATCCATGGGGGTGGGGGGGGAGGTTCAGGTGAAGATGGTGCCAGTTCCCAACATTACCTGGCCCCCACAGCGAGACCCATTCTTCCTCGCCCACTATGCCCTGAATGAAAGGGCTGTGGGCGAGGTGTTAATGAAAACACTGTTTCAGGGCTGCGTGGGCCCCAGGGGGGCCGAGGTGAAAATGGCTCAATGGCCTGAGCAACACCTGGCCCCCTGGGAGGCCGATTCTGGCCACAATCACCCCTCCCCAGCCCACCATCAGCGTGATTGGTTGGCAGGGCAGGGGGTCAAGGAGAGGCCACAGCTGATCATCGCTGAAGGGCCGCACAGCGAGGCTGCTTTCCTCTCCCTGTCAGTGCTCTCTGTGGACTGGGAAAGGGGGGGAAAACGGCCCACAGAGGGCACTGAGACACCGGCCCTTCGGCCAATGCCCGAGTGCCCACATTACCAATCCGTCCCTGATTTCTCCTAGAGGAGAAGAAGATTGACAGAGCATTGGAGGAGAAGAAACATGTGTGGGCTCACAAGGTGAGTCAGAAGGAGCAGGACCTTGAAGTAAAATAAGCCTCAGAGTCCAGCAGTAACGATGGCAGTGATACCCCAATGCAAAAAGAACAGATGACGGACGGAATGCTGAATTAATCAAACATTCACCCTCAGTCACAGATCTGGTTAAATCCATAGTTTTTTTGCTTGCCATGCCATTACAGTTTGGACCATGATTTGCATATGGCTGGGTCTGAACTGGGGTGGCGAAGTGAGCTAAAGAACGATGATGGATTCAACCCAGATCTGTGAGTGGGGGTGAGTGTCTGAAAAGTTTCAGCTCTCTGCCCATCATCTTGTGTTTGCTTTGTTTGCCCTAATTTGGCAGGGTATGCCCAGATGTTGGTCCCTTGCTCACTTTGCCACTGGATTCAAGCTAGCCTGGCTGATGAGGAGTGTTACCCCGAAACCAGTCCCAGGATGCTTGTTTCCGGCCCTGGGAAGACCTGGCTTGGCAGTTCGGGCTGGACTGTTGCCAAGAGACTGATTTGCATATGGCTGGTCTGAACTGGGGTGGTGAACTGAGATAAAGAACGATGATGGATTCAACCGAGATCTATGACTGGGGGTGAGTGAAAAGTTTCAGCGCTTTGTCCATCATCTTCTTGTGTCTGCGCTATTTTCGCTAATTAAAATTTTCTTTAAGAAAACCTTGAGATATGTACACAAATGACCCCTTGCTGAAATATCAACCTTTTCAGGTTCCAGTATCATTGCAATCTAAAGAAAATTGTCAGTAGGCATTTTTTCTGATTATCTTAACCACATAAAAATCAGTACCTTTCTCTAAATGAATAACCAATGTAGGGGGTAATCTACTAAATCAAAAGCAGTTTTTAAGTCAAAGAACCTCAGCAATAAATAACTTTTTTAAGATGAATATGATTCCATATTCAAAAAAGAGCCAGAAGCACTGTCAATAGTAGCCAAATTAAACACCTAAAGCCTGCCTATAAACTATACAAAAAGGGATGATGGACGGAACGTTTGAGCCAATCAAACACTCACCCCCAGTCAACTGATCTGGGTTTAATCCATCATCATTCTTTAGCTCACTCCACCACCCCAGTTCAGACATGGCCATATGCAAATCAGTCTGACCCTGTGCCTCATGGGAACAGTCCAGCCCGAACTGCCAAGCCATGTCTTCCCTGGACCGGAAACAAGCATCCTAGGACCGGTTTCTGGCATTCCAGCCGTCATCAGCCAGGCTTGCTTGAATCCAGTGGCAAAGTGAGCAAGGGACCCACGTCTGGGCATACCCCCGCCAACTTAGGGCGACCAAAGCGATACAAAGGGATGATGGACGGAACGTTTGAGCCAATCAAACACTCACCCCCAGTCAACTGATCTGGGTTTAATCCATCATCATTCTTTAGCTCACTCCACCACCCCAGTTCAGACATGGCCATATGCAAATCAGTCTGACCCTGTGCCTCATGGGAACAGTCCAGCCCGAACTGCCAAGCCATGTCTTCCCTGGACCGGAAACAAGCATCCTAGGACCGGTTTCTGGCATTCCAGCCGTCATCAGCCAGGCTTGCTTGAATCCAGTGGCAAAGTGAGCAAGGGACCCACGTCTGGGCATACCCCCGCCAACTTAGGGCGACCAAAGCGATACAAAAGGGATGATGGACGGAACGTTTGAGCCAATCAAACACTCACCCCCAGTCAACTGATCTGGGTTTAATCCATCATCATTCTTTAGCTCACTCCACCACCCCAGTTCAGACATGGCCATATGCAAATCAGTCTGACCCTGTGCCTCATGGGAACAGTCCAGCCCGAACTGCCAAGCCATGTCTTCCCTGGACCGGAAACAAGCATCCTAGGACCGGTTTCTGGCATTCCAGCCGTCATCAGCCAGGCTTGCTTGAATCCAGTGGCAAAGTGAGCAAGGGACCCACGTCTGGGCATACCCCGCCAACTTAGGGCGACCAAAGCGATACAAAAAGGGATGATGGACGGAACGTTTGAGCCAATCAAACACTCACCCCCAGTCAACTGATCTGGGTTTAATCCATCATCATTCTTTAGCTCACTCCACCACCCCAGTTCAGACATGGCCATATGCAAATCAGTCTGACCCTGTGCCTCATGGGAACAGTCCAGCCCGAACTGCCAAGCCATGTCTTCCCTGGACCGGAAACAAGCATCCTAGGACCGGTTTCTGGCATTCCAGCCGTCATCAGCCAGGCTTGCTTGAATCCAGTGGCAAAGTGAGCAAGGGACCCACGTCTGGGCATACCCCCGCCAACTTAGGGCGACCAAAGCGATACAAAAGGGATGATGGACGGAACGTTTGAGCCAATCAAACACTCACCCCCAGTCAACTGATCTGGGTTTAATCCATCATCATTCTTTAGCTCACTCCACCACCCCAGTTCAGACATGGCCATATGCAAATCAGTCTGACCCTGTGCCTCATGGGAACAGTTCAGCCCGAACTGCCAAGCCATGTCTTCCCTGGACCGGAAACAAGCATCCTAGGACCGGTTTCTGGCATTCCAGCCGTCATCAGCCAGGCTTGCTTGAATCCAGTGGCAAAGTGAGCAAGGGACCCACGTCTGGGCATACCCCCGCCAACTTAGGGCGACCAAAGCGATACAAAAGGGATGATGGACGGAACGTTTGAGCCAATCAAACACTCACCCCCAGTCAACTGATCTGGGTTTAATCCATCATCATTCTTTAGCTCACTCCACCACCCCAGTTCAGACATGGCCATATGCAAATCAGTCTGACCCTGTGCCTCATGGGAACAGTCCAGCCCGAACTGCCAAGCCATGTCTTCCCTGGACCGGAAACAAGCATCCTAGGATGCTTGTTTCCAGTCCAGGGAGGACCTGGCTTGGCAGTTCGGGCTGGACTGTTCCCATGAGGCACAGGGTCAAGACTGATTTGCATATGGCTGGGTTCAAACTGGAATGGCATGGTGAGCAAAAAACGATGGATTTAGGCCCAGATCTCTGTACTGGGGTGAATGTATGACATTGTTCTGCATTCTGTCCATCAATTGTTGTTTTTGCATTTGTCACCCCGAGTGGGACGGGTATGCCCAGACGTGGGTCCCGTGCTCTCCATGCCACTGGAATCAAGCTATCCTGGCTGAAGAGGGTGAAACCCCGAAACCGGTCCTAGGATGCTTGTTTCCAGTCCAGGGAGGACCTGGCTTGGCAGTTCGGGCTGGACTGTTCCCATGAGGCACAGGGTCAAGACTGATTTGCATATGGCTGGGTTCAAACTGGAATGGCATGGTGAGCAAAAAACGATGGATTTAGGCCCAGATCTCTGTACTGGGGTGAATGTATGACATTGTTCTGCATTCTGTCCATCAATTGTTGTTTTTGCATTTGTCACCCCGAGTGGGACGGGTATGCCCAGACGTGGGTCCCGTGCTCTCCATGCCACTGGAATCAAGCTATCCTGGCTGAAGAGGGGTGAAACCCCGAAACCGGTCCTAGGATGCTTGTTTCCAGTCCAGGGAGGACCTGGCTTGGCAGTTCGGGCTGGACTGTTCCCATGAGGCACAGGGTCAAGACTGATTTGCATATGGCTGGGTTCAAACTGGAATGGCATGGTGAGCAAAAAACGATGGATTTAGGCCCAGATCTCTGTACTGGGGTGAATGTATGACATTGTTCTGCATTCTGTCCATCAATTGTTGTTTTTGCATTTGTCACCCCGAGTGGGACGGGTATGCCCAGACGTGGGTCCCGTGCTCTCCATGCCACTGGAATCAAGCTATCCTGGCTGAAGAGGGGTGAAACCCCGAAACCGGTCCTAGGATGCTTGTTTCCAGTCCAGGGAGGACCTGGCTTGGCAGTTCGGGCTGGACTGTTCCCATGAGGCACAGGGTCAAGACTGATTTGCATATGGCTGGGTTCAAACTGGAATGGCATGGTGAGCAAAAAACGATGGATTTAGGCCCAGATCTCTGTACTGGGGTGAATGTATGACATTGTTCTGCATTCTGTCCATCAATTGTTGTTTTTGCATTTGTCACCCCGAGTGGGACGGGTATGCCCAGACGTGGTCCCGTGCTCTCCATGCCACTGGAATCAAGCTATCCTGGCTGAAGAGGGGTGAAACCCCGAAACCGGTCCTAGGATGCTTGTTTCCAGTCCAGGGAGGACCTGGCTTGGCAGTTCGGGCTGGACTGTTCCCATGAGGCACAGGGTCAAGACTGATTTGCATATGGCTGGGTTCAAACTGGAATGGCATGGTGAGCAAAAAAACGATGGATTTAGGCCCAGATCTCTGTACTGGGGTGAATGTATGACATTGTTCTGCATTCTGTCCATCAATTGTTGTTTTTGCATTTGTCACCCGAGTGGGACGGGTATGCCCAGACGTGGGTCCCGTGCTCTCCATGCCACTGGAATCAAGCTATCCTGGCTGAAGAGGGTGAAACCCCGAAACCGGTCCTAGGATGCTTGTTTCCAGTCCAGGAAGGACCTGGCTTGGCAGTTCGGGCTGGACTGTTCCCATGAGGCACAGGGTCAAGACTGATTTGCATATGGCTGGGTTCAAACTGGAATGGCATGGTGAGCAAAAAAACGATGGATTTAGGCCCAGATCTCTGTACTGGGGTGAATGTATGACATTGTTCTGCATTCTGTCCATCAATTGTTGTTTTTGCATTTGTCACCCCGAGTGGGACGGGTATGCCCAGACGTGGGTCCCGTGCTCTCCATGCCACTGGAATCAAGCTATCCTGGCTGAAGAGGGGTGAAACCCCGAAACCGGTCCTAGGATGCTTGTTTCCAGTCCAGGGAGGACCTGGCTTGGCAGTTCGGGCTGGACTGTTCCCATGAGGCACAGGGTCAAGACTGATTTGCATATGGCTGGGTTCAAACTGGAATGGCATGGTGAGCAAAAACGATGGATTTAGGCCCAGATCTCTGTACTGGGGTGAATGTATGACATTGTTCTGCATTCTGTCCATCAATTGTTGTTTTTGCATTTGTCACCCCGAGTGGGACGGGTATGCCCAGACGTGGGTCCCGTGCTCTCCATGCCACTGGAATCAAGCTATCCTGGCTGAAGAGGGGTGAAACCCCGAGAACCGGTCCTAGGATGCTTGTTTCCAGTCCAGGGAGGACCTGGCTTGGCAGTTCGGGCTGGACTGTTCCCATGAGGCACAGGGTCAAGACTGATTTGCATATGGCTGGGTTCAAACTGGAATGGCATGGTGAGCAAAAAAACGATGGATTTAGGCCCAGATCTCTGTACTGGGGTGAATGTATGACATTGTTCTGCATTCTGTCCATCAATTGTTGTTTTTGCATTTGTCACCCCGAGTGGGACGGGTATGCCCAGACGTGGGTCCTGTGCTCTCCATGCCACTGGAATCAAGCTATCCTGGCTGAAGAGGGTGAAACCCCGAAACCGGTCCTAGGATGCTTGTTTCCAGTCCAGGAGGACCTGGCTTGGCAGTTCGGGCTGGACCTGTTCCCATGAGGCACAGGGTCAAGACTGATTTGCATATGGCTGGGTTCAAACTGGAATGGCATGGTGAGCAAAAACGATGGATTTAGGCCCAGATCTCTGTACTGGGGTGAATGTATGACATTGTTCTGCATTCTGTCCATCAATTGTTGTTTTTGCATTTGTCACCCGAGTGGGACGGGTATGCCCAGACGTGGGTCCCGTGCTCTCCATGCCACTGGAATCAAGCTATCCTGGCTGAAGAGGGTGAAACCCTGAAACCGGTCCTAGGATGCTTGTTTCCAGTCCAGGGAGGACCTGGCTTGGCAGTTCGGGCTGGACTGTTCCCATGAGGCACAGGGTCAAGACTGATTTGCATATGGCTGGGTTCAAACTGGAATGGCATGGTGAGCAAAAAACGATGGATTTAGGCCCAGATCTCTGTACTGAGGTGAATGTATGACATTGTTCTGCATTCTGTCCATCAATTGTTGTTTTTGCATTTGTCACCCCGAGTGGGACGGGTATGCCCAGACGTGGGTCCCGTGCTCTCCATGCCACTGGAATCAAGCTATCCTGGCTGAAAAGGGGTGAAACCCCGAAACCGGTCCTAGGATGCTTGTTTCCAGTCCAGGGAGGACCTGGCTTGGCAGTTCGGGCTGGACTGTTCCCATGAGGCACAGGGTCAAGACTGATTTGCATATGGCTGGGTTCAAACTGGAATGGCATGGTGAGCAAAAAACGATGGATTTAGGCCCAGATCTCTGTACTGGGGTGAATGTATGACATTGTTCTGCATTCTGTCCATCAATTGTTGTTTTTGCATTTGTCACCCCGAGTGGGACGGGTATGCCCAGACGTGGGTCCCGTGCTCTCCATGCCACTGGAATCAAGCTATCCTGGCTGAAGAGGGGTGAAACCCGAAACCGGTCCTAGGATGCTTGTTTCCAGTCCAGGGAGGACCTGGCTTGGCAGTTCGGGCTGGACTGTTCCCATGAGGCACAGGGTCAAGACTGATTTGCATATGGCTGGGTTCAAACTGGAATGGCATGGTGAGCAAAAACGATGGATTTAGGCCCAGATCTCTGTACTGGGGTGAATGTATGACATTGTTCTGCATTCTGTCCATCAATTGTTGTTTTTGCATCTGCCTATAAACTATGGCATTATCTTCATGCCATGTATGCATATGATTGTCAATGAACCTAAAAACAGCATGATGAAGTTATCAATCAAGGAAAATGGCCTTTTGGCTACCTTGGAATAATCTTTTTTGTAGACCAGGGACAAAATAGCCCATTCTAGGAAGTAGGTATCATTCTGTTAGGAATATTAGAGAGTGAAAGGAAGTAAGAGCATGAAGTGCAGAGTATACTGATCTGTATCAAGGATTTAAGGCCTCGTATAAGTTCAGAAGATGTCAGGCATGGAGACTGTGGAAGACAGGAAAATGGAAGTTAGCATAAAGCTAGTGTGGTTACATATCCGTGTTAGGGGTGAAACTTCTGACTATAATTTAAGACTCAAACAGGCACTGGGTATGTGCTTGGCAGTGTCCCTTATTGTTTTGGCTTTTCTCGTCTGTATCAGTTCACTACCCAGCCTTCAGTAAATACATTTTGTCGTTTTCCTCTTTCCTCTTAGTCCTTCATTTCTCCCCTGTCTATTCTTATTCCTTAATTCTTCATAGAATTCTGGTTCTTTCATTGATCTGCAAGTGCAGACTCCTCAAGACTCAACTTCTTTAACGTTACCTGACCATTGGGTATCTTCTTGCTGTTCCTCGGATGGTGTCCATCCAATACATCATCTGTGCAGTACTGACATACTCTCCTCCATGTCCATTGGCTCTGAGCCATATCCTGGTAGGACTGGGGCTAGCTAATGTTTCCCTGAGATGTAAGCTGTTAATACCACTGATTCAAGTGATAGGCATTTATCTATTTGTTTTATCAAAACATGTTCTAAAGTCTTTGTACTGTATTTTTGATTTGTAAAGATTACTAAGTGGTAGTTCTGGGACAAACAGAGACTGCAATTGGTCCCTTTCCCAATTAGTGGCTCAGGTGAATTCCTCTTTGCCCCATTTTCCCCCGGTTGCTGATTGAGGTATTACTATTCAGTATCTTGATTGGAACAGGTGGATGATTGAGACTGTTAACTGTATCCTTGGGGCTCTAAACCATACAACAAACCCTGACATGTCCCTGTTACAAGGATATAATTAAAATGAAATGTGACACTGGGTCCCAAACAAGATATTAATTTGATAAATATCAAATAGGGCACAATTAGGCCCTGGCATTTTGTTCACTTTTTGTCTCACTAAAGCTTCAGTAATATCCTCAACAGTAAAATCCATAACTGCAAAATATATAAACTAAAGGTAATATTATTTCAGGTGTTTTTTATTATAAAATAAACTTTTGAGCTAGGAAGGTTGCCTCATGGCTTTATGGGATTTACATTTACTTTTACTTTTTAAAAAAAACCTGAAAAAACAGTTGCAACTTTTCGAATTCCACCCCATACCATTGGTTAGGAGTGATAATAAAATGTGTGCTGGCATTTTAGCAAGACAGCTACTATATTTTATGAAAACATTAATTAAACCAGATCCAAAAGCCTTCAATTTAGGGAAATACATTTTAAACAAATCGACAAGTGTTACACAGGTTACAATTGGGAACAAAATGCATGAGGAAGAAGCATCAATAAATACAGCTATGAATATTCCCTATGATTCACTTGATTGGAATAATTTATGTGAGTTACTACTAAGTTTAGATGTAAGCCTTAACTGCAGTAATTTGACAAAGTACCATACAAAAATGCACAATGACTTGCCAAAGTTAATGATCTATTTTACATGGACGTATCACTGCACCTGGTAAGTGAGATCACTTTCACCTCTTTTATGCATTGCTATGAAGCCACTCGTGGTAATGAGAAGATATATGGATTCATTAGAGGTTGTTTTGTATATGGAAGGAACTGAAGAGAGGGTTTCACAATAAGGCAATATCAGGTTGTCCCTACTTTAACTTATGAATAGTCATTTGATTTCTCAAATGGATAAAGTAAATATATTTTCCATGCCCTCTTTTAGACACATCAACAGGAAAACAGAAGATTGTATCTTTAACTTATTTATTTATTTATTAACTTGTACACATTCATAGCATAAACCAACATACACAAAGAAGGGAAGGTGATGTCTTTCAGAGCATATTTACAATTAATGTTCACAATCTGCCTTTGACTTAGTGGGCTCATTCTTGAACATATTTTGGGAGCCTTAGATTTTTCAGATCCTTTTTGAATACTTAAAAAGATGAGTTTGTGTGTATTGAGGAGGGGAATAGAGTTCCAAATGTTAAGACCAGTACCTGAAGAAAAATGTGCAATTGTTTCATGAACCTGGAAGGTTCCAGGAACATGGATCTGAACTTTTTAGGGATCGACTACACCGCAGAGTGGATGAGTTTGTGTGACAGATATCTCACTGGACTTCTCCTGCTGGGCTTTCTTGAGTTATGCAAGGTATTTCAAAAATACTTCTAGCTCTAATGGGCAGCCAGTTCAGATTTGTGAGGGCTGGTGTGAAGGGTTCAAAACGTTTTACCGCTTTGATAAGTCCTGCTGTTGCATGTAAGGTTGTTTTCAGTGGATCTAGTTGACATATTGGAATACCTGCAGGCAGCGCATATCCATAGTCAACTCCTATCCAATAGCGTTGCTTGCACCACTCTTCTGAAGTCAGCAGCAGTAGGTATTAAAGGATTAATCCCTCTTAAGCCTCTTAATTGTGTCTGCTGGTATTGCACCTTTTTTTGTTAATGCACGTATCTGATATTGAAGGCACACATACATTTTTTACCAAGGATGAAACAGAGACATTTGATGTATTTGATTATTTTCAGTTTTCAATTGAATATTAAAAGAAAGCACCGTCAAGATTGAAGTGGAATGGAGCTATGTGGTGGGGAGGTGATAAAAGAAATCTGTGTTAAGGTGTGAAGTTTCATATGGGAAAAGACATCCGTTGATTGAATGTCTTCAAAGATTTATCCTAGTGTGGTAATCCAAGGCAGAGATTTTCATGTAAAGTTGACTATCATCAGCATACAGATGGTGTGATATGTTTGACTGATCCAGAAGCATGGTAGGGGTTCCATGATTAGAATACATTAAAATGACTGTATCAGTAGGACCATCCCCAGAAGGATAGCAGAATTAATGGAGTTTTATTGAAGGATGATATCCAGCAATATCCCTAATCATCCCTGTATATTGTTTGTAAGTCTTTCAAAGGCTTCTTAAATTGTATGACAAATTTGGTATAAGAAAAACTACTCTAGGTTTGAAAGGAGTAATATTGTTTATTTTTATTTTAAATTATGAATCTTTTCAACCTTTTGTATACATTTAGACTATTATTTGTAACATTCTTGAGTGGTAGTGTAAGCAATTAAAAAACCATCATATGATTCAAATAGAAAAAAACTGAGGCTGTCTATTCACATGCTACACTTTATATTGGTTGATAGGAGTCTGGAACTACCAAGCTATATAAAATACTGGTAAATCTCTCCTGTTTGACTTGTAATGAATGGTATTTGGAATTAACATTAAAGGTTTGTTCTTAAGTAAGACAGAAGGGGTCGGCTTCCATAAAAAATCACACACAAACAGCATTTGAGACAACTGACAATGTTCCTTATGGTTACTACCAGCATTAGTGCATAAAATACATTTGTCCTGTATGGACAATCGATGTTTCAACCTGCAAGGAAGCACAATGTCTAATATTGATAAAGCTCATTCCCCTTTTCTATCTTACTGTCAGCAAGCAACGAAAATCTCAGTGGAGTGGAAATCACTGGATGCAGCAGCTTTCTATATAAAAAAAAGATTGGATGAGAAAGAAACTGAAATATTTTTGAAAAACTGGATACAGAAATCTTTATTGAATCTTATTCTGGAGATTAAGATTGAAAAGGTTAAAAAAAGGTTGTTGATCTTCACTATGACATGTTTGTTCTTCTAAAATGTAAACCCAAAGAGCCCTTTTCAGCATAAAGCAATATTTCTCGGAAGCTGGCGAAAAGGTGGGAAATTCACTAGCATACATGACTAAAGAAATGGAAAACAGCACATTTATATGTGGGGTCAGAGATCAATCTGATCAGACTCAATCCTCCAAAGCTATGATTAACAAAAGTCTTAGGACCTAATTACGAGTACGGAGGTCCATAGGACCGCTATACTCTTGGTGGCAACCACCGCCACACTACGGGCCCACCCACAGTATTACAAATGTGTTGGTTGGACCACCATGGGACCGCTGCGTCTGCTGGGGATTCAAGTTCCTGTGCCGGTCATATAGCATTCAGAGGCAGAAATATGCTGGTGGTGCCAAAGCTCCACTGCTGAGCATATTTTGAGTTGCCTCTCCATCGTCCTTTTCATGGCAGTGAGCCTGCCATGAAAAGGGTGGTGGAGAGGCAACAAAGGGGGCCCTAGAAGATCCCCTTGATGCTCTTGGGCCTGGGGGTGCATACGGGGAGGGCACATGTAGTGCCCCCCTGGATTTACACCACCAGTTGATGCATGATGTGGCATGTATGACACATCATGCAGGAAGGTGCAGTCGATGCTCTGACAGCGACTGCATGTTAGGCTCTTCTAAGAGCCTAACAGACTGCCACTGTCAGACCACTGGATCACCGCCCACCAGACCAGTATTTAACTCCTAATCTGTCGGGCGGGTGCATCACGGCTTTGGCGGTCCTACAGCAGACTGCTTATTGGCACCACCGCTGTAGGATTGCCAAAGTCATCATCAGGCCCTAAGAAAGATTTTGTCTCCTTTATGATGTAAAAATACACATTGATAAAGCTAAGGCACCAGACCTTTTATGACACTTACCAATGGGTAGAAGGAATGCATGTATACTCCAATACTGCGCTAGACATCTCATTTATCATATCTCTGAAGGTGGATAATTCACCTGGTGCAATTAGGTTCACTAATCTCTATCACCTGACTTTTAAATACAAACAATACTCATATCTTTTTGGAAATGTATAGCATTTATATTTCAGCCATGCATGTCCCAGAAAATTCAAACGAGTCTACAGTGGTGATGATTCCTAAAAAAGGAATGGATTTATTGCACTGTAATAATTATAAACACAGATCCTTAGGCAAGCTAGACTATAATCAGATCAGAGCAGCATCACTTTACAATGTACTGGTGAGAGCAATGTCTGACTAATGTTCTTACCTGTTTCTACCTATACGCTGCAACCAATCAAAAATAGTGTGTGGACAGTTCCATTCATTTTATGATACCAGTGTGTAGCAATGAAACTTCAAATGCCAGAAAAATATATTCCAAACAAAAAGTCTACACTGCAAAGGAGTCTACAATAGATATTTATTTATCTGGAGGAATCAGGAGAATCTTTCCATGTATTTTATTCTTGTTAAAAAAGGGTTCACAGAAGAATTCAAATGCACATTCTTTGCTGCCCCTGGACGGAAGACCTCCTGATGTTTGCAGCACATTGACTTACAGCAAACTATCCCACAACACACTATTGTAAGTAAAGTCCAACATGTCAGTACCCTTCTGCACTTAGAGGTTTCTGGTGTCCAGCCAGAAGTGTGTTGAGGGACATGAGCAGTCCACTCATCTTCAACCCTCACCAAACTGGTAACCCTGGGCTGAGTTGGTGGAGTGCCACTACGCGGAGTTGCACGGAGCTGGGAAAAAACTCAGTGGAACTCCGCTCCGCTCCCCACATCCAGCCCCCTAATAAAAAATATAAATTAAAGAAAAAAGCACTAATCTCTGCTGTGGTGTCTCTGGGCTGCCCTCCTCCTCCTCGCCGTGGTCTCTCTCGCCGTCTCCTCGTCCACATACATCTTGCGAGAACTGTGCAGGCGCGCATGTGCAGTCCTACCAAGACGTACGTCCGACGTAGGGGTTTGCTTGGGTGGACGAGGAGACGGCAAGAGAGACCACGGCGAGGAGGAGGGCAGCCTGGAGACGCCACAGCAGAGGTAAGTGCCTTTTTCCCCTCTTTATGTGCAGGGGGGCTGGCTAACTCTGCTCTGCTGCGGAGTCAAAGTTTTGCCTCTACTTCGCGTTCTCAACAGAGCGCGGAGTAGGCAAAACTCAGCAAACTCCGCTGGCGAAGCAGAGTTCTCTGCCCGGCTTTAGTTCTGGGACAAGCTTCCCCTCCCACTGGTCTGGTACCAATCTGACTACTGTTGGCCCAGGGAAGAAAGACCTCTCTTCCCCAGGTCTTCCTTTACACTTAAATATGAATGGGCAGGCTTACCGTGTTTGAATTCAAGTGAAGGAAGTATGTAAACCCTCTCCAGCTACCATGCAGGAGCGCAGAAAAGTCGCATACCTCTCACCCAGGTCTACCTGCGACAAGGCCTAAGCCATTGTTTCTAGTCCTTGAGCAGTTTTCACACCTCATTAATGGGAAGCACTAACAGGGGCCAGCTGCTGGCAGGCTAATGCTAATTGCAGTGTCGGATGTCCAAGCAGTCTAACTTAGAAAAAAAAATATTTTCCTAAGTATGTATCAACAATTCAAACTCAAACGTGAATTAAATGTTTAATACATATTAAAAATAATGATTGAATCATTCACGCAGCTTGTTTGAAACAGAAATAGTATTTTATTCTAAACTTTAGTTTTTTTCATATGGAAGCTACAGCCATTAGGGCGTCAATAGGTTTTTAACCAGTTATAATATGAGATGTCATAGAGAGAACCTTCAATTGGCCCCAGGTTCATCTTGACCAGGGCCACAACTTAGTGGAGTGGAACATTAAAGTCCTAAAATGACACACTGGGGGGAATTGTAGTGTATGAGAAAAGAAACAGACTGCAGCAAGTCCACTGACAGCCATTCAATGCTAAGCAAAAATGGCAAAGTTCTGAAGAGGGAATCCTGTTCTTCAAGCCAGCTATACTTAAAACTGGTCGAATTTGGACCCCAACTTATACCCAATTCCATGTCACTTGGATTCACCCTGGATACTGATCTCACCCATAAAGGAAATTATTGCCAAGAAAATCAAGGTGGCCTAGCACCAGCTTTATGTGCTTATCAAATTGAAAGTGCTGTGTGTTGCTCACAGGTAGCTCATGTGGGTGAAATTCATGCGTCTAGAGTTGGTGCTATTAAAATACATATTTCGTTTCTAAAATTGAAATAGTTCATTAACTGTTGACATTCTTATTATGTTGTCCTTGCAAACTCAGGAGGGTGGTGTCATGGGATATGTGTGGAGCAACACACAGCACTCCACACTTTCCAGGTTGGTTGATGCATGCAAGAACCATCACTCATTGGGTAATAATAGATGTGCATTACAAAGAGGAGATATGTGAAAATGGTTCACCTCTCCGTCTGTGTTTTTTTCCTAGTTGCAGGTCAGTAAACCTGCAACCGTGATTCATTCTGAAAATCAATAAATGAAGGAATGTAAGTGAATGTACTTATCTAAATACCGAAAATAAAAGATCTGACCACCTAAGGTCCTGACTAATGCCACCGACCCTCAGAGGCGATACTTGGCCCCCCTAACACCTGCTTTTACACTCAACCATCTAATTCATACTGCATTTCACTGCTTATTCGCATTATAGCACAGCTCATCATCCACAAAAGTGAACAAAAAAATGGTAATTTTGATCTTACACCTATTTTTGTCTCTTTCCCAGTGCAAAGAATCAGTGCAGTCATTGCAGTTAACTAAAGGGATATGTTTCGGGGAGGGGACTTCGTTCTAATCACTCTTTAGATTAATTGTCAAACAGATTTTACTGTTCAATGACCTGCTTTCATCAATTTTCAAAAAGGTACAATAAGAAGCATATTGAGAGAGAGAGAGGGTTGTTTTTGGGGCAAAACCCTTTCAGCCATTGGACACTATCCTGTGCACACGTAGTTGGGATAATAGAGCAAAGCAAAGTCTCAAAAGTTGCCCAATTCAAGATCGAGAAGTCCGTATCCGGCAGTCATTTGAGAGACGGACGTCACTTCTCCTCCAAAGTTAGTCCACGGTGTTTTTTCCCCGGGCGGCTGACGTTCTCCCCCGGCCCACCTGCTCTAATCCCCGTTTACCTTCCTCCCCAGTTTCCATGCAGGTCCCGGGCTCACTCGCCTGTTACTTCTTCCTCCGGTTTGCCGCATTTCCCTAGCTTCACTCCAGCGTGTCTTTTTGGGCCCTGCCCTCTGGCAGTACGGGGACTAATCTCCCTGGCCACACGCTTCTGGACAGGACTTCAAGACTTCACTCTCCCTCATCAAAGACGTCCAATTTACTTGCGCTCAGGTCATCACTACCCTTCCGGCCCTGAAGAGTCACGGGACGACTCCCCACTGTGACGAAACACGTGTCGGTTGGTTCTTCTTTGTTTCATCATTAAATAATCTTGATTCACACAACTGATGTCGATATTGAATTGGGCAACTTTTGAGACTTTGCTTTGCTCTATTATCCCAACTACGTGTGCACAGGATAGTGTTCATATTACCAGTGTGGGTTGTTGACTCACACAAATTACGGGGGTTATTGGGTACTTCCCCCAACCTGGCAGCACCGTACACATACATTAGCTATTGTTACATAGACGCGTACGAGTCTGAGCGCCTATTACCTGATGTACGAAAAACCCTACACAGCTTAGCCCCTTTCAGCCATTGTTTTCCTATGTTTTTCATGCTTTGCCAGTGTTTGGATGTGCAGTTTATCAAAGTCATGACATTTCATGTATGGTTACATTGTTACATTTGTTATTTTCATTTAGGTTCAGTGATGGGGCATGAAGTAGACTTTTTATTAAGCATTGTGTGTCCTTTGATGTGTTTACTTTGCTAAGACAACATCTTTATTACTGATTTACGGTGTATTTACTGAGGAAGTCATGCTTTGGCATCTCATAAAGACATTGTGCTATGCATTAATTACAGTTGTGCCTTTTTGTTATTCTTTGTGTCATAATGACAGTTTGGTGGTCTATAGCTTTTGTGATCCACAAAGTGTATAATTTATGGGAGTTACTACTAAAGTAAAGATGTATGCACAAAGGCTTTGAATGTACATAAAAATACTCGTTCATTATCAAAATTATCTACTCTGCAGTATATTGGTGTGGATGCCTTTTAAGTTCATAACTTAGAATTCAAACAGAACCAAATGTAACCATCTGACTTTTTATCATACAATTTTTTTTTGAGGGTGCAGCTGTAGCTACCCTGTCAGACATAAATAACACACCTATCTACCATACCTCTATGCATAACTTAACTTACTTACCTACCATATTTACCATACCTAACTGTAAGGAAACAGGCCATTAGTTGTGTGTCCTGCACAAGTAATGGGTCCACATTTGTCATCCACCATGAACCAAACACCCCATTGTAGCTCTTAACTCTCTCAGGGTAGCGGAGCAGAGCAGTCCAAAGCCTACTCAAGGGAGATGATGTGGGCTAGCAAGCACCATTCACTAGCACACAAAATAACGCTCCAAAAATGATTGATCAGTCTGTGCTTTTCTTTTGAAAAAGGGAAACTAAATTTATCACACACACACTACTCAATACGACACAGTAATTTACAAATATACACAAGACTGATGGAAATGCCTTTGGAGAACATTGAGTAATCACCACTGACCCCCTAAAGGGGTCAGGTTCAGCAAACCACATACCAAAAATCGTCATCTTGGAAGTCAATGCAATAATCAAAATAACCATGAGTGTATAAACTATTTAATGATAATAAAGCATATGTACTTTGATCACAAGTTATTGTCAATATAATTTCAACAAAAGCATTTACAGAAATGAAATATGCATTTCCCATGAGTCTGTATGCTTTTTCGGTCGAGCCTAGGCAGCGCGCATGTGCTGTCTGGAAGACCTGGTGTAATCCCTATATCGAGTGGAATCCCGCCTGCTGGTTGCCATTGGGTTTCTCCAGCGTTGCTCTGCTTTCCACGTTCCTTATTGGCTGGTGTCCACAGACGTCACTTCCGTCTCATGGCAGGCAGCACCGAAAAACTACAGTTTAGTTACGCTCCGGGGCTGTATCTTTTCATTCAGGGACTACTTCCTTGATTTTTTTAATCACCATGGTGCCATGGCTTTCGGCGTGCATTTTTTAAAACTTTTGTAACAGTGTTTACGCATGTTTCCACGTTAAAACGCAGTTGTGTATGCCGAAATAATGTGGGAGATCCAAATGCGACACATCGCGAAATGTTCCAAAAAAAACCTGCACGGAATAAGTGATTGACCGGGCTTCATCTAACATTGCAGCCGCTCTGCCGGCTCTTGTTTAACCCTTTAGCATTGTTCTCTGTGACTTTGTTCTGACATAAGTAACTCCATATTTGGATGAGATGTGAGTGGCAGATGACCAATGCCCGAAGGAGCATTCATGGTAGTTAAGGGGAGGAGTAATTAAAATCCATTGGTGCTCAGGGCAACGGTTCCTGCCTACGCTCACCCCTCCGTTCGCTGGCGCCCTTTGTTCTGCCTTTAAAAGGCAAGGATATCAGGTTTCCGCTGCACAGCTCTATCTGCCCTGCCTGCCTGGGAGGAGGACTGGCATCGCACGGCCAAAAGAAATGCACTGTTTACAGCTGGAAGGAATCGGGTCTGTGCTGTGATTTCCAGCCGTTTGTTTTTTTCTCACACGTGCTTAAAACAAAATTCAGCCACTCAGCTTCATCAAAAGAAAATTTGATTGTGCATGTTTTACTTTCACCAACCATGGATTTTATCGTATTTACATTTCATAAAATTTGTTTTTGGCTAACTATAATGGATATTTGTAAGCTCAACTAGAGAGAGAGAGGTTGTAGCCTTCCGGCCAGAGCTTCCGACTTCCGACTTTGGAGCTGGGGAACCGGGTTAGAGCTCCAATAGCTTCGGGTCGAGTGCACGCTATATACATCTTTCACACAAAAAACGCCCTGATATATGAGATCCATTAGTGCATACTATTTAGTTCCTCTTGCGATGCTCCAGCTCTTCTTCCGTTCAGTTCTCTCCAGTCAGAGAGCCACCAGGGGGAAGCCATGATAGACCGCAGTAAGGCGTGTTCCTCATTTTGTTAATAAGCATTAGCTCGGGAGTATGCCTGCAGCATATATGGCAACATGTTCAAGCTGCAAAGAGGGACATTTTGGAAACAAAATCGGAGTCATGTATTTTATTCATTGATTTACATGTAAGCAGAGGCAGTTTTGGGCATAAGCTTTTACCTTCCCCAGATGTATTTTCTACTCCCTTCGGCAAGACTTCTCTAGTTCTCGGGCCGCAGTCAAAAGGTCACTTCTGGGCAAAGGCAGCCGCTGCCGGCCCACTAGTACCGAGGCGCTGCACACGAGCCAACTGCAAATAGATGTGCATTCATTAAAGCGGGTTTATCATGAATGATTCAAGACACCGCTGATACAGAACCAATAAAGTGCAAAATAGAAATGGAAGGCAACACGCCTGTAGGAGCGCACAGCCATAAAACAGCAGCTCTGCATGGTAATCTTGTAGTGTGGAAAGCTCTCCTTTCCGGCACGAAAAGAATGCAAATGTTTATTTCCGAAATAACTACGAAGAGCAAGCATTTGCAATGCAATAGGTCTCACATTTACGCAAGTTTGAGCTATTGACATTGCAAATGACTACACGCCGGCAGTGAAACGAGATTTGATGAGGGAATCCGTATCGTGCATGACGGGACAGCCTAATTCTACAGAGTTGCTATCAAGCGCTCAATAATTTGAAGCTGGTCCCTTGCAGCATAACATCCGTGGTTTAGCACCGATCTATTGACGGTGGGCAAAGCGGGGTCATACTTTTGGATAGAGATATTCCTAAATAGGAGATTATATTCAAACAGAGAGACAAACCTTGTAAGGGACCCTTCCTTGTAGAGCCTCTAATGAATCTTGCAATGGAGTAACCCTTAGCAGATTCCTTTAAAGATATTCCAACAATCAAGACCCCTGATTAATCGGATCCCCATTGAGGCAATCGGCTTACAAGCTGTGGGGAAATAGTGGCGTTCCAAGGATTGAAGCTGACACTTATTAAGAGAGAATTATATTTTGATGTCTTGATAAAGATGGAACTATAATAGTAAATCCGTCTACGCAGTCTCCACATAATCTATATCAGTGGCTGGATCCATAGATACTTAAGTCAGGCCGGGTCGGGACCCAGCTACAACATTGTGTAAATGGATATGTACTTGTAAATGACAAAGTATATTGTCTGTTGAGATTTTCTCTCTTTATTTATTTTCTCTTTCTTTATGGTTGTGTTGTATTTGCATTTTGTAGTGCTCTCACTAAAATTCTCCTTCAATTTATTATTGTGACACCTTGTATGTAACATAAAGAAATCTTTTTAATTGAGTCATTAATTATTAATTTTTATTGTGATATTGGTGGATTTTTTTATATGAATTTTAATAAATATTTCCTGATAAAATTTAAATCTTTATAGTTTTTTCATGTTTGTTGTTTATTTGTCTATTACTTGGGCTATATGTTAAGAAACTTTATTGTGGGTATTTGTAAATAGGAGATTTTTGTCCACATGTTTATATAGTGACCAAGGAAAATTCCTTTTAAATTGCAAATGACAATGCCTTTTATTTTTGTTTTCGTTTTAAAACATAAATAAAAGGCATTGTCATTTACAATGTCAATAGCTTAAACTCGCGTAAATGCTAGACCTATTGCATTGCAAATACTTGTTATATACTTGCAGCATTGAAAACGCAAACATAAAAATAGCCTTTCGAGAGCATCACATTTTGATCACAAACCACATGTAACCATAAACTTCACCCCTAGAGGGCGCTGTACAACATGTACTCTTTTTAGACACATTTAGGCCACAGTAGTTGCAGTCATCTATTTCACCCCAAGAGAGCACTGCACTCCAAGCTGAAGAACACATGCCCTAGCGTAGGGAGTGCTTGAAACTTTGAAGACAATCCTGGGGTAGTTGTTTCTTCATGAACCCTGCAAATCTAGAGTCAGTACTTAAAAAAAATCTTTGAGTCTCTTTGTGGAGAGCTGCAATGCTCCTGCAACCCCTCATGTTCTTTTCTAGGTTCTTGGTGGTGTCCCTGCAGTCCTGGATCCACCACATGCAGCAGAAATGGGTCAGTTTCAGGCCCCACAGGATATTATTGGGCGCTCCTGTGGAACAGTAAATATTTTATCAGCTGCTCTCCTGCTGAGCTGGGGAGAGCCGCTACATTTGGTGAAAGCAACGTGACTGTTTCTTTTTTTCCTCTCCGGGGTGCCCCGCCCAACTTTTGCACCCGGCGAGCCTCTTTTGTTGGGGGGCAACCCATGGAGGCCATCCCTGACTACCCCTGCCTGCTCCTCACACCGGCAGCATTCCACTGCACTTCTGTGGAAGCCAGAAGCTCTTCACTCCTCTCTCCCCAGCCCGCTCATGTGGGCAGGGCGCTGACTGTGGCGATGGCTGCCCAAGCCCCCAGTCACCGGCATGGGGTCGGGGCTAGTCCACCGGCAATAGGGGGGAGTGCAGTGGCACTCACCCAACTTTCTCTGCTCAGTTGGGACAAGAAATGGGAATCCTGGGTACTGCCTCTCTTCCTCCTCATGGGAGGGCATGATGATGCTCTCCCATCCATCTTGGGTGCCTGATGCCGGGGTTGTGATCCCATACCCCCAGTTTGAAAAGCTGGCCTGGGGATAGGGTGCCCAGGCCCTCTGCATGCTGGTGAGGGTGCCCCACACACGCCCCTTCCTGGCATATAAAAAATCATGAATTCTCCATGTGCTGACCCCTGGGCCCACCCCAGGGGTTTGAAAGGCTCGTGCAGTGAAGCTCCACGCTCTCTGTGCCTCGCTTAGGCTGTTCGAAGATCAAATTTTTTGTCTGCTGATATCTCTGGCCCTGTTGGGCTGTTTTGCATGTTCTTGGGCTCATTTTGCCCCTGGTGGTGAACCCTAGCCGCCTGGGGCACTTTTCTTGGTCCTCATAGCCTTTAAGGTGTCGAACTTTGCAGGGGGTGGTTCTAATGTCTCCCTGTGCCGGCCTTTGTTCTTTTGTTTCCTGTGGGCTTCTCTCCTCCTTAGCACAGAAGCATAGTCTTTTCCCCAGCAGGTCCTTAAGGGGTCTAAGGGGACCAGCTACCCTGGTCCTGGGGAGAGCCCCACTGGTCCCAGGGGCGATTACAGGCAGAGTTTTTAGTCCTGATGAATATCAGAGTGCTCCTCCATCCTGTTGTCCTTGGCTGCCAGTCCCAGTGTCTGGCAGAAAATCACAACCAAGAGAGAGCTCTCCGCCTTGCGCAAGACCTTTTAAGTAGGGGCGGTAGTTTCCAGAAGTGATGCACCTCTGGCCTATCCTGGGGTGCCACATCACTTCTCCACCTGTCCCAACCCTCCTGCAAAGCATGCTGAGACATTTCAAAATGGCATCACCCTGGAGTCACTTGCTACATCTGCTCTGGGTGACTCAGCTCCGCCCCTCGCTGACATCACTGACAGGGGTTTTTCCACCAAATCTTCAAAGGAAGCACCCTCCTGTTTTGGCTCCAGAGGTCTGGGCTCCCTCCTTTGGTCAGTGGGCTTGGACTGGTCCATCCCTGGAACAGTGTGACCGATGATTGATTGATCTAGATCCTTCATCTTACCCCTTTCCTCCTCAGGATCTGAGTCAAGTACTGTTAAGGACTGTTAATTGCTCCTTTTGTGTGGGGAGGCCTTTGTTCCTGCTGCTGGTAGAGAAATGTAATTAACCTAGCACAGCAGGGTGGTAAAAGGCCTAGGGTCTGATCCCGAGCTGAGCCAGAGAAATATGGCATTCCTGAATTACCCTGGAAGCTGCACAGATATCTATTTTGAACTTGCAGAATTGATTGTTCCATACAGGTTAAGCCCCAATTCGCTAGGTCACTGGTCTCTGTAGGCCAAAAGGAAGAGAAGCTGCACTCTAAGGCAGCCCTCCCCATATGTGCATAATGGAGTGTCACTGCAGACAAGACAGTATGCCACAATGTTTATTGACTTGTTAGGGGGTGGTGATCTTAAGTCGCCTACGTGTCTACACTTAGCAAATCTCACTGATCTACGAGTATTTTGAACAGTGCAGACATCACTTGCCTATGACTTCCTGTCCAGGCAATGCCTATTATTGTTACACACTGCTTCTTGCTGGTCATAGCAATTTTGAGAAACAGACCCTGGACCTCTGATGGACCTATTTATTGCCATCTCTTTACGCCATTTTTGCACGTGTACTGCAATTTCTGCATCATAGCACTATAATTGCATAGAATTGGAGAACATACTACTATCTTCCCTATAGGCCATCTTACTTATGGCATTCACTACCAACAGCTTTATACCGGGGTAGACTACCAATGTCTTTCATTATTTATAGGTCATCTTACCTATAGGTTTCAGTAAAAACAGCTTAATACTGGGACTGATATCCCAACTCCCCGGTATAAACATATACGTTTTCTTTATCTGTCACACTCTCTATGGGTATTCAAATGAATCCCTGGCTCTTCTTTGAGCTTCCTATCTCTGTCATCCGCCAACACTGTTTCCCGACATAACTAGCCTGGTGGACTAGTACCTAAGGGCCAGATGAACGACCATTAACTTTTGCGACTCGCAAATTGCGACAAATTGCGAGTCACAATTTGAGACTCTCAAAAGTCAATGTACAACAGTGTCTGAGGCACGGTTTGCGATTCCCAATGGGGTCGCAAATTGCATGCCTCATGAATATTAATGAGTCTGTCGCAATTTGCAACCCCTTTGGGAATGGCTGGCACTCCCAGGGATGGTGGCCTGCTGGGGTCAGTAGACCTCCATGTCTGGGACTGCTTTTAAATAAAGCAGTTTTTTTTTTTTTAATGCAGCAAGTTTTCCTTAAAGGAAAACGGGATGCATTTAAAAAATATAAATGTAACTTTTCATTTTCATTTTTTAAGGGCAGGCAGTAGTCTCTGGGACCACTGCCTGCCCTTAAAAAATGTTTGTGCTTGCATTCCCAAAGGGGAAGGGGTCCCCCGGGGACCCCTTCCCGTTTGCAAGTGCTTTACCACCCTTCTGGGAAGAGTGGTAAACTGCGCGTGTTTTGCGACCGCAATTAGGGTTGCAAAACATTCTTACATAGCTTTTGGGGTCGCTATTAGGAAGGGAACGCCCCTTCCTAATAGCGAGTCGCTAAACACTATTTTGCAAGTCGCAAATTATTTGCGACTCGCAAAATAGGGTTAGTACATGGCCCACAGGTTTTTTGCATGCACAAACGGGTCTAAAACCCATTTGCGCATGCAAAAATCCATCGTACATCTGGCCCCTAAGAGCTGCACTTCATAACTCTCTCCTTTATTTTCACTATAGAACAGAGCACACCCTGAGCCCCACACCAGGGTCCCTCATATTGAGGCACAACACCCAGCGTTTGTGGGTAAGCTTGTGGATTCTGTATGAACGCCACGTTTGATTGACTGAGCATACACTGCATCATGGTGTTCAATATTCACCATATTGGGTGAATTCTTTATGTAAGCCACGTTTGATTTATTCTGCACATACTATATTGTGGTGCTTAATATTCACCACTATTTGGGTAACTGGTGGCACAATGCGACAGGTGCTCCTGTTTGAATAATTGTAACCTAGCTATTTTGTATTCTCCTACAGGTTGATTCACAGTGGGTCACCTTTTGACTTTTGCTGTGGACCACTGATTGGCTTTGTTTGTTCCTCTTATGAGCACGCTTGTTGAGCAGAAGCAATATTTAGAGGTCCTGACGAATGCCATTACACCTCTTTTGAGGGTCAAATTGGCAGAAACATGTTGACTTATATTTATTGACACACCAAATCAGGGTTAATTGACCCCAGCAGTGTCCCGTCTCTCTTTTCAACCATGACCTAGGCATGCATCAATAAAGTTGTACACCTGTCCTGGAGTCAGTTTTATCACTTTTTGCATGCTCTACGAACTTCATCACCTTTTAGTTCACCACAGGGTTTCTACCAATTCATTCAAAACACCCAAAGATCTCCTCCTTCTTAGTGAGGGAGTTGTAGCCTGTACCAAGATCAGCTTTCACAGTGCAAGGAGAATCTCAATGATGAACCATGCCTCCCTCTGGTCGGTGAGGGAATTCGTCCGAAAACAAGAACACCCCTTTTCAGCTAGGTTTCTCTTTCTCAACCTCTTTCCAGACCCAGGTGTTTCTCTGTGTGCTTGATATATGAATTAGGAGTGAACACCTGCAGGTTTATAAATCTCCCCATGCCCCCTTTTTTTGTTGACACTCTTGCTGCCATCCCTTTCACTCACTCTCTACTAATGGATCTTGAAAGACTCACCACCTCGCACCATGTTACAAAGGTGAATATGTGCTGTTTAGTGTAAGATTTGTACTGGATGCATACCCTTTCAGTACAAATTCCTAGACAACCTCAAAAGATTCCACGCATTGGATGTGCACACATTTACCCTTGTTTTCACCTGCTTCAAGCGGGCATTCATTTTTGTGACAAAGCTTTCTCTGTCTTTGTCTGAAAACCAAAAGATATTTGAGCGGATTTGCCGTAGTAATTCCCCCTTTAAGCAAATTGATATTAAACAATGCAAGCCACTTTTTGCACTAAAAAATGATACATTTCCAGTGGAAAAATACCATATACCACTTTGTTTTGTATCACTATTCATCAGTGTACAATCTTAACAAATTGGGGTCTTACTGTGAAAAAGAACATGTTTTAAATGGATCCTTTGACAAAAGAAGCTCTGCCTTCTCCTGAATGATGTTGAGCTGGTATTCTGGGAAATGTTTTCCCAAATGAAAGCCATGGGGGTTTTACTAGAAAGTCCATTACCTGTTTTCGAGATGTTTGTGATGAGAAATACATTGCATGTCCAAGCAGACATTTTTGTTTTTACATGTCCTTCCCAATCATCCCAAGATGGAATGTCGAGAAAAACTAGCATACGCGGCTCATTAAACATTCAATTCATTATATGCAATCATAGTGAGAAGAGGACCCCAGCTAGGGGTACTTAACAGATTTTCACAATGAAAGTTCACAGATTCCTTTACCCTGAACGCAGGAAGAAACTCTGGACCCTATCTATGAAATATTGACACCATCCTACTCGTACTCTGGAGAATTGAATTCCCTTGATCCACAATGTTTAGGAGTATGTTTTGGGTGTTTCTTCTGTCCAGTAGGGTGCAGAGCACTGCTGGGGAGGAGCAGTCAGTGAGACCATGAAGCACAGTAGTCTGTGGTTCCAGAATGGGAGGTCACAGGAGTAAAACATATAAAATGGTCCAAAAATGTGGAAAATTGCAAACGTTTACAACTAGTTGCACAGATTGGAAACATTAATCCTTACATATAGCAATAATAAGCATTTATCATACAACATCTTTCTCTAGACAACAATATTCAGTAAATATATATATATATATATATATATATATATCCGACAAACTAGCTCCGCGAACAGGAGCCTCAGACCCTAGCAGGGTGGGTCAGTGTTACGGGCACGGGCCTCCTATAAATACATCCAGCAAACACTCCTCTTCTCCTGAAAAGCAGCACACTGACACCTGCTGTGATGGTTTCAAGCGCTTTAATAACTCGGAGATATGCTCACAGGTAGCTAACTGCCCCCAACGCGTTTCTGCTTCAATTAAGCCTTGATCAGGGGTAAATCTCTCTGCTTTTTAAAATGACCACGTGGTTTGCTGACACTTTGTTATTCAGAGTGCCCAATAAAGTAAAACAATTCCAATAAAGAAAGCAGCGAGCATATCTCTAAGTTATTAAAGTGCTTGAAACCATCACAGCAGGTGTCAGTGTGCTGCTTTTCAGGAGAAAAGGAGTGTTTGCTGGATGTATTACGGGAGGCCCGTGCCTGTGACACTACATCATAACCCAGAAAAGTTTGCTCCTTTGCATCATGGTACATGCAGTGCACAATTTGCGCTCCTTTCAGTGTTGACTGCGGTGTCAACACTAAAGTCAACACTAAGGGGAGTGCCCTTAGTGTTGACTGTGGTGTTGACAATACAGTCAACACTGAGGGGAGAGCAAATTGTACCATGATTCAAAGGAGCAAACTTTTCTGGGTTATGATGTAGTGTCTAGCTATACTCTTTTTCCCTGCCCAGACTATTTTTCATGACCTCCTCTACCATTCAACACACATTCCTAATGTTCCTTTTTGTAAAAATTGCATTCCAGCCAATGGATTACACTTTATCCATCCCGAGCCGGAGATTACAGCTCGAGCCGGAGAGTACGGCTCTAGCCGGAGAGTATGGTCATGTTGGAGCTCCACTAGGTACCTTTGCCAGTCCACACCATCTTCAAAAACAGCTGCATCATTTACAAAGTCATCACAATCATAACAGCCACCTCTCGCCCTAGTTTGATGACAAGCTATATCTTGTGCATCTGTGCATACCCCAAGCCCGGATATCATCTGACAGGAGCAAAGAAGAAATTAAAAACAGGGCAAAAGGCTTTCTCTGTCACTGTGTCCAGGATCTGGAAAACATTCCTTTATCCATCAGGACCACCCCAACTTTGAGCCAAAAAAGGAAAGTTCTTTAAGAGAGTGTGAGAAAAACTATTCTGTAATAGAGAAAGAGTTGTTAGCATGTACTTGGGCTGCTCATCATTTCAGACAATTTTAATGGAGTACACAGTTTGTTTTGAGAACAGACCATAAACTGCTTGTCTATGTACTTTCTCTGGATGATGAAAGGTGTTTGATTGCTAGACTGGCTCATTTGGCAGCAAAACTTCAATCGTAGCAATTTAAGTCCGAATATGTGCCAGGGAGAGTTCATCTACATGGTGATTTTGTGTCACGGTTGCCGATGGCATTGAAGTTGGGTGAGGAGGAATCGATGGAAGATTGTGAAGTGGCGTGTGCAGTGGATGCCTTCAATGGTTGGAACAACATGGAAAATTAATCAGGTGTGATTTCTAAAGATATGTGGGTGAGTTTCATGGAAGATGATGTTGAAGTGAAGATGGTTTGGAAAACATTTCTAAAGGCTGGCCAGAAGAGTGGAAATTGATTGGAGAGGTAGCTCTGTTTTTCAAAGTGAAGGATGAGTTTATGTATTATGGGTTTTGTTTGTTTTGAGGTGACAAAGTTGTGCCCCGCCTGCGGGAGTGGGAAGGGGAGTTTTGCTATGGGTCATAAAGGACATATTGTAATGTCAGCAACTAAGATGCATATTTTACTGATGACCAGGTATTGACAGGGTGCTGGATGAGGAGGTTAGACATTTAAAATTTTGTAGCAAAAGTGACAAAACAGCAAAATCTTGTGTAACTGAATGTTTGCCTATCGAGTTTGCTTCGGTGCCTTGGAGGAAGTTGGGAGGAGATATATTAGGTTCATTTTGTACTCTTTTCAAGAAAGAAGCTTTTGATATTGTGTTAAGTGATTATTTGTCCAAGTGGCTCGAAGTTAGAATGACAGAGCAATTGAATTCTGGGATTGTGATTGAATTTTTAGAAGATGTATTTTGCAGAGAAGGTTTGCCTGAGGAGCTGGTGTTGGATAATGGGCCTCAATTTGAAAGTAAGAAGTTTGACAAAATACTTGTTGAAATGTGGTATAAAAACAAGAAAACTGCTTATTATCATCCCCAATCTAATGGCCAAGTTGAGAGGTTAAAGTGGGAGGTTAGAGAATCTATTCAGTTGGCTATTAAGGGTGGAAAGTGTTGCAGACCACTTTATTGTCATATTGTAACATGCCTAATACAGTTACTGGATGTTCCCAGTTTGAATTGCTCAGTTGAAATAAGCCTGGTGCTGAATAGACTCCATGGTGGTTAAAGGAATGTGGTGGAGAATCTGAGGTTGTTGATTTTAAAAAGAGTAAAGAGCGTGTGGAAAGCTATGAAGAGAAGATGAGAAAAATGGTGTACAGGAATAGAGAAATATCCTCTAGAGTTAAAACCAGTTTAGGTGATTGGGCTCATATCAGAAAACCTGTGGTGTCTGGCAAAGAGTTGCATAGATGGTCTGATCTGGTTAAAGTTGTAGACATCTATGGTAGATCTATGAAAGTAATGGGAGGGAAAATTTGAAATATGAGCTGAATTTCAGTTTGCAGACGTTCTGAGTGTGCTAAGTTGAGTGTGGTTGATCCTCCAGTGATCACTAGGTCTGATGGTAAGATTGTATATCTGGATGTGCCTGAGCTATACAGAGTGTATGAACCCCACCTTATTGATGAACATATGGTTTTCACTTATGGGAGTGGTAATGGTTCCGGGAATATTGAAGAGGGTTTGAGAATGAGTTCACGACTTAGACGATCACCTGCAAAATTTCAGGAATGTATCAAAGTATTGATTGTATTCATTATTATTGTTATGAAATCGAGTGTAATGTGGTTTAAATTGTTATTGTATAATTGGTCTGTTTGATTTATGTTTTCTTTTCCAACAGGAAATGTGAGTTGTAAACTTGGTCGAACATACAATGCGGGGCCTAGAATGTGGGGAAAACTTTGGGTGGACTGTTGGGGGAGATTCTAGGGAAGACAGTTGGAGAAAGCGTTGGGACTGAAGGTGTAGGGAGCAATGGTAATGTCTGCTCCTGAATGTTTATGAAATAAAAACACTCACTTTGAAAACTGAAACATGTGCTCCTTTCAGAAAGAGCTTAGGGCATTCATTCCTAAAGATATCATTGTGCAGTAACAATCTACCTTCAAAACCCTGATACTTTTCCAATCACTTGTCTACTGTATCTTCGCCTTTGACACTGAACAGTGCTCCATTGACTTTTGACTAGGCTCACGCTATAACACACTAAACCTTTATCTTCCTTTGTCTGTTTTGCCAGTAATCAGATGTATGGCTAGGGGAGGCCATAATGTTTATCTATGACAAATTATTTTTATGCCTCTAGTATGAACATAGGAGCAATAGTAGACTCCATGTTGTGTAGGGAAAAAAGTATATTTACTTTTCATATATATATGCTGGTGTGCGACCACGTGATTAAGGGTGGAGAGTACTCCCACCAATGGGAGTGCTGCAGGACATTTGAAGGCGGGGGTAGAGCTACACCCTTGTAGCAGCGGCATCCGAAGAAGGCTGTAATTGCCGTAATGCATCATGCCTAAAGCTGTCTATTAAAGCGCTTCCAAAGGATTCCCCTGTGTGGCCTCTTGCCTTTCTCTACTGGAGGGGTTTTTGTGGATTTTAGCGCACCAGCCAGAGGCGCGATTAGAGGCCCTGTTTTGCACGTTGGCTGTAGCATTACTGGTTCTGCAGTGGCAGTTTTCTCTTTGTCCAAGTTATTGGAAGGGTCCAGCCCGCCTCGAGTGTGAGCCTAAGCAGGGGCTGCTGCTTGAAGCAGCTCGTGACTTCACGAGGAGCTATCTTCATTGTATTTTAGCTCGCGGCCCGGCTGACACCTACACAAGGGGCTGAAACGTTAAGGGGACCCGAGGAAGCCCTGTGACACACAACAAACCAGGACTCACCATTCGGACACTCGATGCCTTGCCCTGCAGAGCAAAGTCCATTTGGATTTTATTTCTACTAGCCTCCGTCTCTCCCGCAATACCTACTCGGGTATGGTGAACTCTGGGAGCTGTAGTGTTCATCACGCTGCAGCTGGTGTGCGACCACGTGATCAAGGGTGGAGAGTACTCCCACAAATGGGAGTGCTGCAGGACATTTGAAGGCGGGGGTGGAGCTACACCCTGGTAGCAGCGGCATCCGAAGAAGGCAGTAATTGCCGAAATGCATCATGCCTAAAGCTGTCTATTAAAGCGCTTCCAAAGGATTCCCCTGTGTGGCCTCTTGCCTTTCTCTACTGGAGGGGTGTTTGTGGATATATATATATACAGTGTTAGTAAGGACCAGATACACATGGATGGTTTAAGGATATTAACAGTATTTTCTTTGTATTTTCTTGAAACAGAACGGAATTTCGTTTCAATTATAATTACATTTTGTTATGTATATATTTAACTTGCAATCATGATGTCTATATTTATAAATTATAAATCAGTATGATCCATTTGTCAAGGAGCAATGTGCTTGTTCAGGCAATGTTTACGACATACAGTATTTCCTCTATGTCCATGCAGGCAGTAGGCGCCAAGTCACATGGTCAATCAATTGCTTTATTTAAACGTCACTTTCTTGCGACGCATTTATGTGATCAAGGCCACCACGTTGGCCGAAACGCGTCATGTTCGAGATTTGCACTACTAAAATGGAACAATAAAAACGCTACTGCGGCTGGCAGTATCAGCAAAGAAGCAGTTGTCCGTCTCTCTTTCCGGTGCCTGGATGAACCTTTGAGTGGTAATTGGATATATATATATATATATATATATATATATATATATATAGTGAACATTGCATGTATGTTGCATTGCATAGCACACATCCAACATGTGGGATCCTTCTAAAGTTGTCTTAGAATTTGTACTGAAAGGGTATGCATCCAGGACACATCTTATACTAAGCAACACACACACACCTTTGCACCATGGTGCGAGGCTGTGAGTTTTTCAAAGGGGTCTTGGTAAAGCAATGAAGGGGATGACCACAAGAGAGCTGCCCACCCCCTTCCCCAGTGCCTTGAGACCCTCAGGGGTGAGTAGTGCATTTCACAAACACTGATCGATTGATTGATGACAGCAAGTGGCAAGTCTCAGTTGAAAGGGCTCTGTGCTTTGTTTTTCACATTGCACAATGCAACACCGCAAATTTGTTTGCCGTATTGTGTTGTGTGAATAATTAGTAAATCTAGCCTGAAGTGCATGATGACAGCTAGTGAGCCTTTGTTTTCATTGATTTTTGGAGCCTCTATTCCAAAAATCAGCCACTAATTTCTGGACAGCATGAAACTATTGGGAGACAGGGTCTACCCACACCACACCCTGTAGGTTTCCCTTGGCAACTATGAAGTGAAGGTATACCAACTGTCCGTTCAGCAGTGGCGGCTCGCATAGGGCGTGCTTCGGGGCGGTGGGGCGGGGGAGGGGCAGGGTGGGGGGGTAGTAAACTCGGACATAAGACAGAACGGAGGAAACGGTAGTAAACTCGGACATACGACGGAACGGAGGAAAGTAATAATTACTTTCCTCCGTTCCGTTGTATGTCCGAGTTTACTACCCCCCACCCTGCCCCTCCCCCGCCCCACCCCACTGCCCCGCAACATGCCCTATGCGAGCTGCCGCTGCCATTCAGAGCAGTGAAACAGACCGTTGTGCCCCACAACACTCCAGTGAACTTACTCAGAAGGAGTTTTCCTTAGGAAGGTAACATTAACCATGAGATACATAGGTATTTAAGTGGGTTTCCATCACTATTCCTCCCAAGAGAACCCAGGCAAGAGGTTTGAACTAGCACTTTATAAGATTTTATTAGAAACTGTACTCATGCAGAGCATACACAGAAATATTACAGCAGATTGTTAGGACGTGAATGTCCCCTGCATGGTGCACAGGCGTGGCCCTCCCCTGTATGCCCAAACTGCGAGCATCAGTTATCCAAGTTTTTGGATTTTGGTCCCAGCCACACCCTACCACTGTGTATGCTGAGGTCTAGGCCTGCCTTTGACTCACGACAGTTACTGAACTTGTCCTGGACCCAGAGGGGCATACAAAGTGAAACCCTCATGTTGACAGGTGGACTACTGGCCATCATGGGTTTCACACATGTAGCTCCCTTGTGGCAGCAATCTGTGTTTTGTAGTGATTAGGATCTGATTATGCTTTTTTACTTTGTTCTGTGAGTGGGCGCCTACTCACCCTAAGTTCTGCTGCTCATACTGAGCCTAGAATCCTAGCACCAACATCCTTTACATTTGAGCATGTAAGTGTATGCTAGTAGAATGGTGGCAGTACATGGGTGTATGAGTGAATCAGAGTGACACAGGCCTGTTGGTTTCAGTTTGACAGTAGTAAAGCAACATTTCACAGATAGGTGGATTTCTCCGCCACCAGGGCAGGGCAGGGATCTCCTTATGGTAAACTATATGTAAAAGCAAAAATGTTTGCTGAGCTTCAAACTATTTAGAACAAATATTTTGCAGGTAAAGATTATTCTAAAATAACAATTACATTTTTTTAAATATATACCAAATAAAAAAAAGTTACAGAGCTATTATTTTAAAATTATGTTAAAAAATGTATTTAAATATATGTAATTAATGTGTAAACATTTTTTTTTAATGATTTTGAAAACATCCCACATGCAGTAACATGTTTATTTTTAATTTTGTATTAAAAAGTACTGTAGGAGCATGAAAGATACTGCAGATTTAATCTTGCTTAAACCCTGGGTACACATGAGATACAATGTTGCACTGGCACAGGGATGGTTTGCCTAAAATGAACTCAAACGCCTTTGGGGCTGAATTATCGAAGTGGGAATCGCCTGATGGATCACATGTTACATGTTTACCCCTTTTATGGAACTAGATCTGGAACTCCGCTATTTGCTGGGTTCATCAGTATTGCTTTCACCTGTAAGTCGATTTTTTGCTCAGATTTCTTTCATCCCACAAATCTCTGAAAATCCTTCAGAAGTGCTTCAAATTTGCGAACATGTAATGGTTAAAAATATCTTTTTTTTTCTTTAGTCAAATAAATGTCATCTGCAAAAGAACACGAATCAAATCTTTTTTTGGTTTCGTAACATGGGGTGGGACACGTGACCCGACTGGGAGCCGGAGGGCTTCTGACGAGCCCTGAGCCCTGCACGCAGGACCGCAGGACTGTCTCCGACTTTCTATCCCACTCTGACGTTTGAACCAATCTAGTTTTATCGAGTGAAAGTGACACATTCATAGTTAAATGATCGAGCAATTCTCGTGTACTGGAAAGAATTCTGTGAAAACACGCCTAGCTGGGGTGAGGTAAGGACGTGCCTCATTGTTACATCAACTAGATACCAATGCCAGATTTTTTTCTCGGTATATTGAAAAGCTGTTTATGGAATCGTAACGAACGGCTCAGTTTATGAGGCTGCTGAAAACAACATAAAAAGTGAGCGTGCAGGAATAAGGTATTGAAATTCTATTTTGTATGGCATTTTCAGTAGTATTCTATGCACCTTGTTGAATATGTTCTTTTTTGCTTACACTTAGTAGGGGCTGGGTTGAGCTTGATCTTTCCACTTTGGTCTCAATCAGAAAAAAATAATATTTCAACAGCAGTTCTTTACTGCAGCAATGTTGACTCATTATTTCTTAGTTGCATGCATTGTATGATACTTTAGTGTTACCGTATTAAAAAAATAATTGTATTTCATAAAACATCCGAACTAAGAAAAATAAATATGTGCATACGTTTGCACGACATAGGTTGATTATAAAGAATGCATAGACATTTGCACGTTGTAGCATGTGCAATAACATTTTTACATCGGCCAGCTTGTCCAAATGTCGGTGCAACTATTAGTGGCCATTTTCAACAGCACCAGGGCAATCCACGTACTACGGAAATGCTGCAAAGATTTCTTAATTACTAGTTTCGTCTGTGTGATCTGCTCCTCATGTTTGAAGATCATTGTTGTTATTTTTTAAAAATCATACTACAAATGTGGGCAGACTGTTGAGGGTACGGTTTCAGATCAGGGTCCGACTGGCCTATGGGCAATCAGGCAGTGCCCGACGCGCTGGTCTGACAGGTCAGTGTGTGGGCTGTTTTTGGGCTATTTTTGGAGCCTGCTTTTATGGTCCTCTGGGACGGTTTTTAATGTAGTTTTCACTGATATTAAAACAAATATTTCCTGCCGCAAGCTCAAAAACACACAGAGAGTGGTATAATGTGGCCAGCACTCCTCTCGTCAGAACGCTTTTAAAAAAAAAAAACTTTCAGTCATGCTGCAGAGCAGCCGCACTGCTGTACAACATGACTATAAAAAACATTGGCAAAGCCAATAGCTCTCTCTCATAGATGAGACATATTGACTTAGCCAACACTTGTTAAAATTAAGTGTTATGTAGGTGAGCATTTCTCTAGTTATATAGTAAAAATCTAGTAGCAGAAGAGTATTAGTAGACATAAGTGAGAATTTATTTTAGTTTTTACTTATTTTTTAAAGTAGAAGTAAATTGTTAATGCTTATTGAAGTTGATATAACTAATATGTTTAGTGCTACTGTTTTGATGTACAGAGTGGTTGTCGTGACAGTGTTGATATGTTAAAGGATTTTTGTTACTATAAAGCACCTTGTGAGCCTTTGCAAAGTGCTATGTTTGGTGCCTGCGAGTTTGTAGGCTTTTGTCTACATATTGTTAGGCGGTGAAACTTTTGTGAGTAGTACGTGTGGGTTGTACTGGTGTAATCACAGGGTTAATTCTTTTCAAGGATATGCTATTGCAAAAGAATATTTCAAATGTAATGGGCACGTGTTTGTAGGCTTTTTCTTTTATGTTGTCCAATTCAACTCGAACCTAACTTGCCCTTTTTTTCACAAAATGACACCTCAGTATATGCATAAGATATACACAATGCAGAGGTTGAACAACATACATGTGACAAGTTATGAATGGTATGCATGCTACAGTGCTAGGTTAGGTCAAGAAGGTTAGGTATGGAAGGTAGGTAGTTGTGCTAGATGTAGTAAACTAGGTATGGTAGATTTGGTATGGTGAAGTAGTTATGTTGCTGTAGATAGGTAGGTCTTATAGGTCAACATGATAGGTCTGGTATGGAAGGAATGGTAGATTAGGTTAGGTAAGTATGGTAGGTTAAGTATGGTAGATTAGGCATGGGAGCTATAATTATTAAGGTATGGTAGGTCAGGTCTGATAGGTTATGAATGATCTGTATTGTAGGTAGGTTAGTGTACAGAAATCAGTTCTGCCCATCAAATCTGCCGTATTCTTTGCTTGTTGACCTCCTGGTTTTTGACCTTTTTACTGTGGGTGAGCCAAACAGCTGGTGCCTCACCCACAGTAAACTCATGGTAAATCGACTGCATGTGTTTACCACAAGTGTCCACCTTTTAAGATAAGGCTGCTGCAACGCAGCAAGGTTAAGGGGCACTTGGCTGGTTACACGTGAAAAAGTGTGCACACATGTGTGCACATGTATAAGGGCTGCGCATGGGAGACTCCTGTCGTGCTAAGCCCAGTAACTGGGGTGGCGATGTGAGCTAAAGAATAATGATGGATTGAACCCAGATCTGTGACTGGGGGTGAGTGTCTGAAAAGTTTTAGCGCTCCGTCCATCGTCTCTTTATATTTGCTTTGTTCGTCCTAAGTTGGCAGGGTATGCCCAGACATGGGTCCCTTGCTCACTTTGCCTCTGGATTCAAGCTAGCCTGGCTGATGAGGGGTGTTACACCAAAACCGGTACCAGGATGTATGTTTCCAGTCCAGTGCAGACCTGGCTTGGCAGTTCGGGCTGTACTGTTCCCATGAGGCACAGGGTCAAGACTGATTTGACTATAGCTGGGTCTGGACTCGGGTGGCGAAGTGAGCTAAAGAATGATGATGGATTCAACCCAGATCTGTGACTGGGGGTGAGTGTCTGAAAAGTTTCAGTGCTCCGTCCATCGTCTCTTTGTGTTTGCTTTGTTCGCCCTAAGTTGGCAGGGTATGCCCAGACGTGGGTCCCTTGCTCACTTTGCCACTGAATTCAAGCTAGCCTGGCTGATGAGGGGTGGTACCCCGAAACCGGTCCCAGGATGCTTGTTGCCGGTCCAGTGAAGACCTGGCATTGGCAGTTCGGGCTGGACTGTTCCCATGAGGCACAGGGTCAAGACTAATTTGCATGTAGCAGGGTCTGAACTGTGGTGGGGAAGTGAGCTAAAGAATGATGATGGATTCAACCCAGATCTGTGACTGGAGGTGAGTGTCTGAAAAGTTTCAGCACTCCGTCCATCGTCTCTTTGTGTTTGCTTTGTTCGCCCTAAGTTGGCAGGGTATGCCCAGATGTGGGTCCCTTGCTCACTTTGCCACTGTATTCAAGCTAGCCTGGCTGATGAGAGGTATTATCCCAATACCGGTCCCAGGATGCTTGTTTCTGGTCCAGTGAAGACCTGGCTTGGCAGTTCGGGCTGGACTGTTCCCATGAGGCACAGGGTCAAGACTGATTTGCATATATCTGGGTCTGAACTGGGCATGGCAAAGTGAGCTAAATAATGATGAGGGATTCAACCCAGATCTTTGACTGGGGGTGAGTGTCTGAAAAGTTTCAGCGCTCCATCCATCATCTCCTTGTGTTTGCTTAAAAAGAGTACATGTCATACAACCCTCTCTAGGGGCAAGGTTTTTGGTTACATTAGGTTGGTGATCAGAATGTGATGCCCTCTTGGGGCTATTTTTATCATTGTGTTTTCAATGCTGCAAGTATAAAAAAGCAAACAGACCTAATTTCTGTAAATACTTTATTGAAGTAATGATGTTGACAGCAATTCCTGATCAAAGTACATATGCTTTATTATCATTAATAATTGTATTCACTAATGGTTATATTTGATTATTGCATTTACTGCTAAGATGATGATTTTTGGCATGTTGTTTATTGAACCTCACCCCTTTAGGGGGTCAGAGGTTGTTGGAAATGGCCCTTTTTGCAGGGTTATCCCCAAACTTTTTGCTTCTTCCTCCTTTATTTTTCCTGACCTGTGGTTGTTGGCTATAGGCCTCTGGGCACTTTACCACTGCTGATCAGTGCTAAAGTGCATATGCTCTCTCTGTAAATTGTTATTGTGATTGGCTATCCATGATTGGTATATTTGCTTTACCAGTAAGTCCCTAGTAAAGTGCACTGAGTGTGCCAGGGCTGGTGATTCAAATGCTACTAGTCGGCCTGCAGCACTGATTGTGCCACCCACAGGAGTAGCCCTAAGATGGTGTCTCAGGCCTGCCACTGCAGTGCCTGTGCGCAGTTTGTGAACTGCCATGTTGTCCTGGCCAGTGTACACACTTGCCAGGCCTAACCCTTCCCTTTTCTTACACATTGGACACCCCTATGGTAGGCCAAGGTACCCCCCTGGGCAGGGTGCAGTGTATGTGAAAGGTAGGACATGTACTAGTGTGGGTGACATGTCCTGATAGTGAAATACTGCCAATTTCGTTTTTCACTATTGAAAGGCTATCTTGCCCATAGGATAACATGGGGAATGCTGTGTAACATGGTTACCTGAATATCTGCCCATAGCAGCAAGATAGAAAGTTGGAATCTGGTACCCCTGAACTCAGAATTTAATTACACATCTGTTAGTGAAGATGGTTTTTAAATTCTAAGTTTGGAAATAGCACTTTTAGAAAGTGGCTATTTTCTTGTTCAACCTTTCTGTGTGCCTCTGCCTGTTTGTGAATTGACTGTCTGGTTTGTGAGTGACAGGGGCTGGGAGTGGCTGCAGGAGACTGGGTGAGTCAGCACTAGGCTGAATAGACCTATCTACATGTAGAGTGGTGGGAGGAGTGGCACCTGGGTCTGAATAGGGCTGTGCCTGCCTTCCACAATGCTGGCTCCACCTCCTGCGGTGTGTCTGATGACCCTGGCCCACACTCACAAAGGAAAGAGAGGTGTCCTGGCAGAATGCACCCTGAACTGGTTTGGACTGGGTCCAGGACCCCTCACACATGGAGAACAAAGACTTTTGGGGTATAAATACTAGAGCTGAAACCCCTGAACTTTAGACTACTTTTGGATTCAAGAGGAATCCCTGCCAAAGAAGATCAGCTGAATAGACTGAGGAGAAGTACTGCCCAAGTGTGTCTAGGGCTGGCCTGCAGTTTGCTGTTTCTACTGAGGAGAGATCTAAAGGACTTTGCTGTGTGCTGTGTCCCCCTGCTTGAAGAAGGACTTTGCTGAGTGCTGTGTCCACCTGAAGAAAAGTCTCCAAGGGCCTGAGAAGAGCTGGCCTCCTGTTTCTGAAGTCCCAGGCACAAAAGGACTTCACCCCCAGCCTCCCTGAACTTCCTTGCTGGGAGTTCCAGTCTGCCAGGAGGGCCTATAACTGTGTGTGAGGCCTCTCTTGCTGTTGGGAGCTGGAAGCGCGACGCAACGAGAGAGAAGCGTGACGCCGCCGCAGCAGCCGCTGTCGCATCATCGAGAAGCGTGTCGCCGCTGCCACTGTTCGCCGTCGCATCACCGGAGAAGCGTGACGCCGCCGCAGCAGCCGCTGTCGCATCATCAAGAAGCGTGTCTCCGCTGCCGCTGTCCACCGTCGCATCACCGGAGAAGCGTGTCACAGGGCCGTCGCATCGCTGAGGAAGCGCACCGCCACTGATCGCCGCCGCAACACCGGAGAAGCGTGTCGCCGTCACCGAGGGTGTCGTCGCATCACCGGGGAAGCGTGTCGCAGGGCCTGTCGCGGCTCAGAAGTTCACCGAGTTTGCCGCACTGCCGTCGGGCGTGCACGCATCGCATCTACGTTGTCGCATCGCAACAAAGACGCCATTTCATCGCATCGCACCGGATCGGCGTAACGCATCAAGGCGTCATTTTGTCGCACCGGAACCGGAGCACAGGAAGAACCGACGCATCGCCTTCACTGCGCCCCTTTTGTTTGTTTTGCGTTACGCATCCCAGGTACTTTGAGACTGAAAGTGTCGCATTTGAGATCTACAAGTTTATTTTTGCAACAACCCTTTTTAAAGACATTTTACTGAGTTTTGTATGTTGGATTTTTTTCGTTTTGGTCTTGTTTAAGTTTAGTAAAGATACTTTATTTTTCTAAACTGGTGTAGTGTCCATTTGTGGTGTTTTCACTGTGTTACTGTGAGTGTTGGTACAAATACTTTACACATTGCCTTTGGGATAAGCCTGTCTGCTCGTGCCAAGCTACCAAGGGGGTGAGCAGGGGTTATCTAAAGTGTGTATCCCCCTTACCCTGACTAGAAGCAAGGGTCCCTATTTGGACAAAGGTACCTACCTCTGCCAACTAGAGACCCCCAGTTCTAACAGAGGTGTTTACTCAATGTTATCAAAAGGTATTTCCATCAGCCTTATGTATATTTGTAAATTACTGCATAGAATTGAGTAATGTGTGTGTAATAAATGTGCTTTTGCTTTTTCAAAAGAAAAAGCATAGAATGGATAATCATCTATTGAGTGCTATTATTGCGTGTCTGCGAATGGTGATTCCTAACCCCCCCCCCTCCCCAATTAGGCCTTGGAGTGCTATGCTTCACTACTGTGAGAGAGTCAAGCGCTACAATGGGGTGATTGGTTCTCAGTGGAGGGCAAAGGTGGCCCTGTAACTTGTGCAGGCCACATTGCTAATGGCCCGCTTCTTTACAGTTTGGTATGGTACATATTGTAGGTAAGTAAGGTAGGCTATGTATGGTAAGTATGGCAGATAGGTGTGTTACATATGTTTGACAGGGTAGCTACAGCTTCAACCTCAAAGACAAATGGTATGATAAGGAGTCAGAGGGTTATGTTTGCATTCTAAATCAGGAACCTAAAAGGCATACACACCAATATATTGCAGAGTAGATAATTTTGATAAAGAGCTAGTATTTTTATGGTTCAATTAAAGACTGTGTGCACACATCTTCAATTTCTGGACCCAAAAAAGCTATAAACCATTAAGATGTTATCATGACACAGAAAATAACAAACGTAAATTAGTGCACAGCACCATGTCTTTATGAGAGGCCAAAGCATGAGTTCCTATGTAGAAACACCTTAAATCAGAAATAAAAATGTTGTTGTCTTAATGTTAATGTTAAAAGGGTTTTGTAAAGCGCTCGTACACCGGTTGGTTTCATGGCGCTATCTAGGAAGCCGAGCCGGGTGGTTCATTCATAGGCCTGGATGAACAGCCAAGTTTTTAGAGACCTTCTGAAACTCAGTAGGTCAGTGCTAGACCTGATTTCCAAGGGGATAGAGTTCCACAATTTTGGGGCTAGAGTGGCAAACCTGCATTCCCCTTGGCGCTTCAGTTTAAAAGTTGGAACAGTCAGGAGTTGAAGATGGGCCGATCGCAGGTTGCGTGAGGGAGTGTAACGAGACATGAGACAGTCTATGAATTTAGGGCTCTGGCCATGTAGGGATTTGAACACCAGGCAGCTGACTTTGAAGGCGCAGCGCTGGGGGATAGGAAGCCAGTGCAGCTTCCTTAAGAAGGGGGAAGCGTGTTGCCACCTGGGTTGTTTGTATATCAGTCTAGCCGCTTGGTTTTGTACCATCTGAAGCTTTTTAGAGAGGTAGAGTGGTATGCAGAGGTAGATAGCGTTAGCAAAGTCAAGGCGTGATAAGACCATAGCTATCACCACCTGTGTCAAAGCTGCTTGGGTGAGTAGTCTACTTATTTTCCTGATTTTTCGTAACTGAAGAAAACAAGAGGAGACCACAGAACCTACGTGAGTTTTTAGGGAGAGGTCATTGTTTATGGTGACTCCCAAGCTTTTTGCTGAGGAGGCGGGAGTCGGGGGGGTGGGCCTAGTTCGTTAGGCCAGTAGTGTGGACCCCACAGATTTAGACCGCCACCAGTCAAGACTAGTTCGGTCTTGCCTGTGTTTAGTTTTAAATGGTTTTGGTCCATCCAATAGCGGATGAATTGCATGGTAGACTGGAAATCTGATATTGACTGAGGGGAATTGTCAATGGTGAACAATAGTTGCAGGTCATCAGCGTAGTTAAAGGTGACCGCTTTCCTTTCTTTCAAGGATCTGATCAGCGGGAGCAGATAAAGGTTAAAAAGGTGCGGAGAAAGTGAAGAACCCTGTGGAACCTCGCACGTAGTTTCCAGTTTAGGGGCCGTGAATTGACCAATGCGGACTGCCTGGGAGCGATCTTTCAAAAAAGAGTTGATCCAGCTGAGTGCTGGACCCCGAAAGCCTGCCTCCCTGACACGGTCCACCAATATACCATGGTCGACCGTGTCAAAGGCGGCCGAGAGGTCCAGCAGCACCAGAGTCTGGGGAATGGCTCTGTCAGGTTTTCCCCGCAAGGAGTCTAGTACCGTAAGTATAACCGTTTCCGTAGAGTGAGCAGGCCAAAAGCCAGCTTGGTGTGGGTCAAGGAAGTTAGAATTTTCCAAAAAGCAAACTAAACACATCAAAGAACACACAATGCCTAATAAAAAGTCTACTTCATGCCCCATCAAAGAACCTAATTGAAAAACAAATGTAGCAATGTAACCATACATTATATGTCATGGGTTTGATAAGCTGCATATCCGCACACTGGCAAAACTTGAAAAACATAGGAAAACAATTGCTGAAGGGGTTTTGCCCCTAACCCACTCTCTCTCCATACTTCTTATTGCACGTTTTTGAAAATTGATGAATGCAGGTCATTGAACAGCAAAAGCTGTTTAGAGCTTGATCTGAAAAGGGATTAGAAGCCCCCTCCCCACCCTGAAACACACCCCTTTTATTTAACTGCTTGACTGCATTGATTTTTGGTATTGGTAAAGAGACAAAAATTGATGAAAGATTAAAATTAAATTTATTTGTTCCCTTTTATGGATGATGAGATGTATTAAAATGCAAGTAAGAAGTGAAATGCAGTATGAATGAGATGGTTGAGTATCAGGGCAGTAGTAGGGGAATACTCCTGGATCTCAATGAGACCAGATAGGTGACGTGTGAGTGAATGATTCTCTACAGACAGAGGAGGGGGAGAGTTTTGAGAGATGGAAGTCATGTGAGTAAGGGTTAAGCAGCTGGAATGCAGGATGTAGGCTAAAATAGCTCTTAGATTATCCTGCAAGATTTGGATGGTGTGGACCCATGGAATAGCGATTACGTGTGCTTATGGAGTTAGGAACATTGTTTTCAAAGGCTTTGGAGATGCTTTAGTGTTTTTCCTTGAATATTGTACATAGGAGGCAGTACACGAAAATGGATAAGAGTTTTCAATATATGAGAATATGGATAGTGGATCGCACATTTTTTTACAGAAGACACGTTTAGCACATAATTAGTCTAACAATTGGCTTAAAAGAAATTGAATAGCAAGGGGCATATTTCGCAACTATTCATGCAGCGCAATGCAGCAAGCCACCTTGCTGCACTGTGCTGCATGAAAGGGCAGGAATGTGCTGTATTAAACCTTATATGGCGTATTCCTGCTCTGCAGCTGCGCTGGAGCACAAACTTCTGCCTAGCGCCACAGCAGGCACCCTTGCACCAAGGGGCAATGGTGCCTGCATTGTAGGCTCAATTGTTTTTATGCAGAATGGGGCACCTTTCTGCACAACACCAACTCCTCAGTGACATTTTCCACTTTGTTAGTGTGTGAGAGAGACCTGGCATTTTAGCGGGGTTATCCCCAGACCTTTTGCTTTCTGACCTCCTGTTTTTGACCCATTTATTGTTGGTTTTAGGACTCTGGGCACTCTACCACTGCTAATCAGTGCTAAAGTGCATATGCTTTCCATGTAAATTGTGTTATGATTGGTTTTCCATTATTGGTATATTTGATTTACTAGTAAGGTCCTAGTACAGTACACTGTGTGCCCCCAGGGCCAGTAAATCAAATGCTACTGGTGGACCTGCAGCACTGGTTGTGCCACCCACACAAGTAGCCTTTCAAAGGTGTCTCAGACATGCCACTGCAGTGTCTGCGAGCAGTTTTTATTGAAATATCAGCTTGGCAAGTGCACCCACTTGCCAGGCCCTAACCTTCCCTTGTCCTACATGTAAGTCACCCCTAAGGTAGGCCCAAGGTAGCCCCAAGGGCAGGGTGCAGTATATGTGAAAGGTAGGACATGTAGAAATGTGTTTTACATGTCCTGATACTGAAATACTGAGCATTTCGTTTTTCACTATTGAAAGGCTGTCTGTCCCATAGGTTAACATGGGAGCTGCCTTGTAATATCTTACAAGTGTAACTTTTCATTGGGACAAGATAGAGAAATGGAGTTTAGGCTCTCTGAACTCAGAATTCGATAACATCTTTTAGTAATGGTGGTTTTTAAATTGTGTGTTTGAAAATGCCACTTATAGAATGTGGGCATTTTCTTACTTAACCATGCTGTGTGCCTCTGCCTGCTTGTGCATTCACCGCCTGGTTTTGGAGTGACAGGAGTTGGGGATGTGCATTCACACTAAACAGTGACAAGGAGGGTTGAGGTGTGTCCTGCCTTTCGTGGGTGACTCATAGCCAGGCTGAATAGACCTTTCTGCATTTAGAGGGCAGGGAGGAGTTTTCACTAGCACCTGACTAGAAGGAAGGGTCCCTACTTGGACAGGGTACAGACCAGCCAACCAGTACCCCCATTTCTAACAGTGTGATGAAGAATGCAGCAAACTGAAAGATGAAACAACAAGGTGAAATAAGTATATTACTCTTTGTTGCGCCTCTGTGGGGAGGCGTACAATTCTGATGAATTCCCAGGTCTACCAGTGTTTATAATTCTGGGAATGTGTCAAAATGTATGGGTGGATACGTGGGAACACCCACGCTCCACCTATTGCACGCCACCCTGCCGCAGAGTAGCGCAAGTCAGTGATTTGCGCTGCCTTGCATTACTCTAGATTTATCAAGCCATGCAGTGCCATGCATAGTGGCCTCGCATGGCTTGGTATAACTCATTTAGGTTTTGGGTCAACCTTGCGTCCCCTTGCATGACACAGGGTGGCAGAAAACCTTGATAAATATGGGCCTCAATGTGGTTTTATGTACGCAGTCCAATAATGTTCAGGGAATTGGAGTGTTTGTTATACAGAGAAAAAGTAGATAGATGCCATTTCGAGATGTGTGATGGTAGAATTGCGAGGACAGAGATTCCCTTCAACTGCTGTTGTTGGCTTTCGATTATTACTATTAAACAAGAAAATTCAAATAAATTTCAAGAAATGGAAGGTGCTCCCCTTGGTAAAAAATGCATTGTGAAGCAAGGTTTAAGTTTAGATTGCCCAGAGCTGGAGGAGGTGAACTAATTAGATTGCATAAGAGCCATCTAATACTCTAACTAAAACTATGGTAAACACTGAAAAATTTGATGAATTTGGTATTACATCATGCTAGAATTAAGAAAAATTATTTCTTTATGCTTACAAAGGTTGTACATATTACTACCCAATCTGACTAAAGCACTCAAGTGCGGAGGCGTGTATTGTACAAAATGCCAAATCACATGCGCACACAATACTAATATGCTACTTTTTGCCAGACAGAGCTCTGTTGAAAGTCTGTAAATATGTACTTGCAAGCTTCCATCCAAAAGAAACTGGTTGAGAACCCAACACAGGTAAAAACTATTAGAAACTATGATATTCAAGAGAATTATGCCAAATTTCAAAATTAGGAAATACAATACATTTTTATATTTTTCCTTTAGCCAAAATGAAAGTTGGTAAGATGTGGCTTGATAAGCTATTTTCAAAGTTATTAGATCCTGGACAATCAAGATTATCGACGGCTTAAACTGGAGAAAAGCTTTTTGGACATTGACATAACTCATTTAAGCTTCAAATATTTTTGGTTTTTATTGGTGCATAATGTAAAAGAGGAACTGTATGAGGCTGATGATGTTGATATTCTGCTTCACTATTCTTGGATTTCATTTAGCTTCCCACACGAAAAATGTTCTATTAATTGAAGCCCCAGTAAGGCTATTCCATGTAGAAGTTTGTAGTTAAACAGGTTGATCTAGACAGGGATATTATATGCAGCTAGAGAGAAATCTCCAGAGTATAGATAATACACCACTGCCTGTGTCCCTGAACAATCCAAAAGCAGTTTATTTTGCAGTTTTCACAGACTCCAAAATTAATGCAGTCTTCACCCATAATATAAATACTAGAGACAACGTTCCTGTTAAAAACAATACCTACTTTTAGAGACAATTCTTCTGGGGATTAATACATAGATGATCAAGGTACTGGGCCTACAGATGGCGGAGAAATTCATAATTTTTGAGCTGTGTCAGAAATGTACTGTGTTTATGCAACAGCTTACAGTTATGGGGGGTCTAAACAACTCTCTAGCATTGGAGTTGAAACTTGGGCATTCCAAATCTTCAAGCTGTATGCATGTGTCAGAACTGCCCAGGGTGCCAAAGTCGCTAACACAGTTTCAAAGTGCAAGGACATCACACATGGCAGAACTGTCCAGACGCCAATGCTGTTTCCATGTGGCAGATTAATGTTATGTCGCCTTGAACTCCATATTCAGTCCTCACCTCATGGAGTCATTTTTCCTTATCCCTTTTTTGGCATTTCACAAGCTTAAGACTCAGGCCAGGATTTCCATGTTGGTTTATTTTAGTAGACTGCATTATTTTCTATTTTTGTAGGAAAGTGGGTTTGTTTTCCCAAGGCAAAATGGTAGGGAATTGCTTCCTTATCTTTCAGTGAAATCACTGGTCATCAATTTGTCTTACTTTAAAAGGAGGCCATTTTGGGTGACTCAATGTGTTGCAAATTTGCTTGCCAGCTGTTGCTTACTCCAGAGGACCCATTTTGTTCTCCTGTTTTATCTCTACTGTTTCTCAACTATTCTGCTGCTCATATCTCTCTTTGCCTAGTTTAGCATATTTTACCTTTTTCTTTCTTGTATTTTCTTAAAGTCAGTTTCTAAGCTGCACCTGGATATCCCCTGTGGTGATTAGCCTGCTATACAAGTGCTGATTTATTTGGTCAATTGATTGAAATCTAGAGTACAAGATAGCGTTAAAGAAGTGGCAGGCCTTTTCTGCACACTGCAAAGAATTTTTAGTGTCAGCAAGATGACTAGCCCATGATGGATAAGCCTGTTGAAGCTTGCTTCAAAACAGTGCTTGATGAACATCTGTTTTGTAATTGACTATTTGATTATTGATGTTTTAGTGCACTGAGTTAGACTGATCCTCCTACTTTCCCTCAAGCTAACTAGCTTATGGACAAGATGGGTACAGTGAAGTCCTTCAATACCTTTGATGTAACAAGTGGATATTTGCATCTTACCTTTTTATCTAGTTTCAGAGCAAAACCGCGTTCATTTGCCTGATAGATTTCACCACCTTATTCTTTGTACTGTCTATCTGAACACAAAGCAGTGCTCATTCCCAGCTGGAAGAAACACCTGGTCTGTCTGTCTGAAGATAATGCAGGGATGTCAGAGAGGTAGACTGCCTGAGAAGCTTTCAAGTGCATGACAGGTCAAGACTTACTGGTGTACTTTTGACACTATGGGCCATATTTAGAGTTTCTCTAACGAGGTACTCTGTCAAAATGTGATGGATAGCCCACAACCTTAATACAAGTGCTGTAGGCAATAGAGCACTTTTAATACTGGAAATGGGAAATCTACAACATATGTGATGCCTTATCCCGTCCGCCAAATTTGAAATAAATCGTGCAAGATTAGCTCACCAGTGCAAAGGTTTTGGAAGTACCTAAATAACAAAGCCCAGTGTCAGTTTTCTTTGGTCTTAATAGGGAATATCTGCTCCCTCACAAATTTTATATTGAGAAGCAACTGAAGGACCTACTGGGAATTTCTGAATGTCAGGAGCATTTGATAGGCTGAAAACAGATGATAATGAAGCACATGTACTGACGACTCAAGATTTATGTAGCCATTCATTGCACTGATCAGTTCTTTAGCTAGTGCTGCTTTCCCCCATGACCCATCCAGTGGTCTTCATCAGTCAACATTCTCTAGGAATGGGAAGAAAATTAAAAGCAGAGCTTTTCATTGTCTGGGACTTACAGACTTTTCCTCTCAATGTTTTGTGATGATCTGTATGTTCTAGATGTCTAAAGATTTTAGGAAATAACTGTGGGGGTTGAGAATACAAAATTCCCATGTAGCTTCATTTGACTGTAAGGGTGGCACTTCACGGAGGAGTATAAGGCGAGGATATCACGTGGGAATCCTGATAAATATACCAGTAGGTTGTCCCAGTCAGATCATGGCATGGAGTAGTGCTGGTCTCATGTGGGAGAGGTGAGCTGTGTGAGCTCGAAATTTCATAAAAAAAATATAAACAGATCCACCTTGAAACTTACTAAGATAGTCTCTAATTTGCACACCAATTTCTTCCTCAGGTCGATGAATCTGTGCCACAGTGTTAGAATAGAGCACAACTCAAATACATTTTTAAATCAACCATCAGCTTGCAGAATTATAATGTTCAATCAATAATGAGAGGTTTGGTGAAGTTTTAAAAGTTGTATTTTCTCAGAGATTGTTATGTATTTTTGTCTTTTTCTTCAGGCTAGTCAGATAAAACCGTTTACAGAGATACCAAGAAAATTTGGTTAGAATGAGCATACAAAATAACAGCATGTTCCATAAAGAATTAGGGGCTTACTACGATGTCGGCACCATCTCAGACTCGGGACTGACCTTCCTCAGGTTGGTGGTTCCGACCGCCTGATTATGATGTGACTGAGCACTGTTCGGTCGCATACTCACTTTTCTCCTATAGAGAAATGGGTGCGTGTGTAAAACCCTGCACCCTGTGGCAGGCACCCGGGGTGCCTGCCACACAGTGCAGGAGTTTTACAGAGGTACCACAGGTACCCCCTCGACCACCAACCATAGGCCACATGGTGAAGGGGGCCCTGCTACGGGCCCCCAAAGTCGCTTTCCGACTGCCTTTCTGTGTCAGGAAGGCTGGCACGGAAAGTGTTAGAAATGGGGGTTTATAGTTGGCAATGGTTTGCACCTTTGTCCAAATAGGGACCCTTGCTTCTAGTCAGGGAAAGGGGGATACACTCCTAAAATAACCCCTGCTCACCCCCTTGGTAGCTTGGCACGAGCAGACAGCCTTATCTCAGAGGCAGTGTGTAAAGCATTTGTGAACACATACAGTAACACAGTGAAACACTACAAATGGACACCACACCAGTTTAGAAAAATAAGTAATCTTTATCTAAACAAGACCAAATGACAAAAATCCACAATACAGTATCAAAAATATGACTCTCAAATGGTAGAACTAACTCAATTCAATGCAGATGGTAAATGCGACACGTTTCTCTCAAAGTACCTTGGATGGGTTACGCAAAGCAAACAAAAGGGTTGCAGGGAAGGTGATGCGCCGTTCCTTACACTCAGGGGAGTGGATGCATCAGTTCCTTACTGCAGTGCAGGGGAGGTGATGCGTCGCTTCCTTACTGTGTGGGGAGTTGATGCGTCGGTTTCTTACTGCGTTCCGGTTACGATGCGACAAGATGGCGCCTTGATGCGATGCTACGATCCGGTGCGATGCAACAAGATGGCATCTTTGATGCGGTGCGACGATTTCGGTATGATGCGTGCACGCCCAGCGGACTTGTGTTGAACTCGGTGCGCCGGTCCCGGTCTTCGGAGATCGATGCACCCTCTGCGTCGTCTTCTTACGCCGCTACAGGCGCTGGGACTCGCTTATCCGGCGATGCGGTGGCCACAGCAGCGACGGCGACACGCTTCTTCGGCGAGGCGACGGCAACAGCAGCGCCGGCGACACGCTTCTTCGGCGATGCGACGGCAACAGCAGCAGCGGCGACACGCTTCTTCCTCGATACGTCTACTTTCCAGCTCCCAGTGACAAACAGTCTCTAGAGGTCCTAAACAGCAGCAGGCACCTCTCTTCAGGATAGAATTCCCAGCAAGGGAATTCAGGGGAGCTGGTGGTGAAGTCTTTGTGTCCCTGAGACTTCAAAACAGGAGGCAAGCTCAGCTTCAAGCCCTTGGAGATCTTCCTCAAGATGACAAAGTAACAGCAAAGTCCTTTTCTCCTTTCCTTGGCAATGAAGTAACCACTGCAGGCCAACCCCAAACAGCAAACAGCACAGGGGCAGTAATCTTCCTTCAGCTTCTCCGGTTCTTCTCCTTGGCAAAGGTTCTTCTTGATTTCCCAGAAGTGATCTAAAGTTCTGGGGTCTGGGTCCCCCTTTTTATACACACAAATCATTTGTCTCTGAAGGCAGAGAGTGTCTGTACCCAGCCAAAACCAGTTATGTCCTCCCTGGTGCAGATTCCTGGCAGGAGGTGGAGACAGCATTGTTGAAAGCCGACCTGGCCCAGGCAGGTGAAAAGAAATCTCCTCCCCCTACTCTAAATTCAACCCAGGTCCCATTCAGCCCAGCCCTGACCCATCAGACTGCCGGAGCCACTGCCCTCTCCCATCTCCTGTCACTCACAAGCCAGACATGCAATACACAAACCTAGCAGAGGCATACTGGATGGTTAGGCAAGAAAATACCCACTTTCTAAAAGTGGTATTTTCAAACACAGAATGTAAAAATTACCCACACTAAGAGATGCACTTTAACATTCTGAGTTTAGGCATACTAAACTTTATTTTCCTATCTTGTTCCCTGGGTCAGTTATGTTTATAAGATGTTATAATCAAACTGCCCATTCTGGCCTATGGGAACAGATAGCCTTGCAATAGTGAAAAACGAAATTGGATGTAATTCACTATCAGGACATGCCACACACATCAGGGCATGTCCTACCTTTCACATACAATGCACCCTGCCCACAGGGGTACCTTGGGCCTACCTTAGGGGTGACTAACATGTAGAAAAGGGAAGGTTTAGGGACTGGCAAGTGTGTGCACTTGCCAAGTCGTCATTGCAGTCCCAGACTGCACACAGGCTCTGCAATGGCAGGCCTGAGCCACCTTTTACAAGCTGCTTCTGTGGGTGGCACAATCAGTGCTGCAAGCCCACCAGCAGCATTTGATTTACAGGCCCTGGGCACACATGGTGCACTGTACTAGGGTCTGACAAGTAAATCAAATAACCAATCACGGAATCACTAATCCATACATAAATTTACAAAAGGGAGCACATGCACTTTGGCCCTGAACAGCAGTGGCAAAGTGCCCAAAGCATCTAGACCAGCAAAAACATAGCAAAGCACAGGAGGCAACAGCAAAAAATGGAAGGGAGACCCACGCCAATGGTGCCAGGTCTAACACGTGTCCCCTCCAGCTGAAATGTGGGGAGAACTACCCACCCACTTGGGAGTTCTCTTCACTAAGGCAGAAAAATCTGGACAGACCATCCGCATTGGCGTGTTCTGTACCAGGGCGGTGTTCCACTGTGAACTCCATCCCCTGTAGGGAAATGTACCACCTCAACAGCTTTGGATTCTCACCCCTCATCTGCATCAACCATCTGAGGGGCCTGTGGTCTGTCTGAACCCGGAAGTGAGTCCCAAACAAGTATGGTCTCAACTTCTTCAGTGCCCAGACCACAGCAAATGCCTCACGCTAAATTGCACTCCACCTCTGTTCCTGTGGAAGTAACCTCCTACTAATGAAGGCTACAGGTTAGTCTAGGCCCTCCTCATTCATCTGTGAAAGTACAGCCCCCACACCATGCTCTGAAGCGTCTGTCTGCACAATAAATTCCTTTGAGAAGTTGGGCGTGATCCAGCGCGGCTAATATAAATTTCTCCTTTGCACATAAATCAAGGTGGAATCTTTCACATTCAACTATACCATATGACGGTGGGGCCCATAACACCGCATATCATACACTCAGTCGTTCCCTGGATTACCCACACACACACACCACAAGGAGAAAAATGAGTCTGCTGGAAGAACGGGATACCTTGTTAAATTTGTCAGATTATTACCTTAAACACTATATACATTTAACTTTTATTCCTGTCGGTTCTAAACATCAAGGTACTCCGCTCTTTGGTCGATGGACCAACTAGTAGAATAAGTTGATGGTGATTAAGACCAGCTCAATCATTTAAAACCCTATTAAATGTCAAAACTTATTAATGAGCTAAAGAACCACAGACTCATAGTCAATTAGAATGAAATTTTATCTAAATTTAAACTTGCACGAGTGAGAGTCTTAGTTTATTAATCACCTTAATACATTCATAACATTTATATAAGACATTTTGTAAAGAAATTAAATGTATGCATTACCCATTTAGATGCAGATAAGAATGGTTCACCAAAAGAAGATAAACTGTAGATCACAGAATAGACTCCCAAACTGACTGACTGTCCCGCTAAAGGGCCTCCTCGACGGGTCCTCCCGTACAGATTTCCCGCAACGGTCTCGTTCCTTCCCCAGTCAAGTTCGAAGTCAATGGCAGCAAAAGGTTCAAAAATCAGCATTCATCTCAGCATCAACATTTGCAGTAATAGCAGCCCCTCCCACATAAGAGCAGTCCCTCTTATACCCTACTTCTAGCTTACTACACAAAAAGTTGCAATGTTTGGGGGCAGGAATTACGCTAATTGGTCCATTTGAGGTGTGGCGAAGATCACCTCATCGCCTTCCTTGTTCAAACTGGTTTCGGGGATGGTTTAAGAGTTCACTGTTTCCCATGTCCTTTGGGTAAAAGCAGTCCAAATTGACTATTCATAATGTTGCGACTCTGATGGTCACAATTTTGTTAGTCCATTGTTTCTCAATACTTTCTTTTCCCCTTTCTCACGGATACGTGCTGAGTCTTTCTTGGCACTCTCCTCATAATAGGTCAAAGTGTCCTTGACATCTCTCACTCCATGTACAGGCCGTACCCACGTGGTTCAGCTGCATTATTTCTTTCGCTTAGAGGCCATCTTTGATTTCTAGCATGACCTCATCAGTCTCGGCAGCCATTTTTTCCAGCATGGCCTAATAGGCCCGAACGAACTATCATAAGAACAAACACAATCAAAATTAAAACAAAGAATATAAGCCTTTCTGTTTACCACCCATCATTCTAAGAACCCGTGTTAGGTGTTACCTAGCAGAAGCGACATTTAAAGCCATTTTACTTACCATCCGCATTCTTTGCCACAATACAATTTTACTACATAGCATAAATCATGCGATTTTACTCTTAATTAGTATGCAAATCACAATATTTGTATTATTTTACTTCACAATTGTAAATAAATTAGATTTTGCACAAAATAGCAGTTACCATTTATGTAAATGTTTATTAAAGGTGCATTTGTTGGTTAATTCATCAAACAATTAGTACCGTTAATTTATTATTCTTATCAAGGTGGTTCCAAATTTATTTTATTTACCTTGCTCCATCAACTCCCCCTTTGGTGATTTTTAATATCACCACAAAAAACCTTGTTATACAATTAATCAGATAAATGTTTCTTGTCCACTTGCTTTTGTTAGTTCACACAACAGTGTTTTTCTCATCTTGTCTTTTTGACCTTTTGTATATGTTCTCTTTCAGTTCTTCCAATTCTATTTCTCCCATTTCTCGTTCTCTTTCTTTATTTTTCTCATTTTCTCTTTTTATTCAATTTTGTGTTTTTCTCCTTTTAATACACACATATGCTAACTTTGCTGACAACATTACTATTATTACCACTGTTACTGATATTAGTATTTTCCCAATAAAAGAACCACCTATTTCTGTGAACCTTTTCTGTATTGAGGAAAAACTCTTACCAAGTTTCTCCCAGGCACCTTCAACCTCCAGTGGAGCAATTTCTTTGTGCAAATCAGTAATATTCTTTATATACTTCTGTATATTCTCACTTTTATCTGGAATGTAAGTGCAACAATGTTGGACTTTCAGCATTCCACAGACTCCACCCTCTTTTGCCAAAAGAATGTCAAGGGCAAGTCGATTTTGCATTACCATATCTCTCATGGCAACCATTTCGGTATTTACCATCAAGAACCCTCCAGCAGTATTCGTTGATAAACGATCTACTACTGTGGACAATTTCCGAATCTTAAATGCATTCAAAGATATACCCACTGCTGGTATCAATGCTCCAAAAATGTCACCTACTATCTCTGAAAAACTTTCCCTCCTTCTACGTGTTAATGTTTTACCCATCTCGTGTATTCTTTTTTCTCCTCTCTCCACATGAAAAATCTTTGGAAAGACCAGGCCTAAATAACATGACCCATACCAGTGGTCCGGCAACCTATAATAAGCTCTATTTCCACATATATAATAGATCCCTGGAAATATTGGATCTTTTCCTCCTTTAAATCCCCATCCTCCTAAAATGTTATATGTATCTCGGCATTCACTGGAACCGACGAAATAGTTATCATATATAGTCCTATTTCTACTAATACACAACTTTCCCTGTTGGGGCCAATCCAAAACCATCGCTGCATTTGTCTCTCCTTTGTCATGGTTTTCTCTTCAAACGCCCAAAGTGGTGTTTTTGTCTTTTCTTCTATCACCTTTCTTTGAAACTTAACTCTTCTGTTTTCTATCATCTCCAAGAAGACCTTTTCCTCTTCTTTAATTCACAGGTAAGATTGTGTCTAACTTCATATTCTAATGTTAAATCTTTATTTTCTAAGAAAAATTCACCAGGAATTATAGGAACTTACGCAAAAACAGTGTTTGTGTCAGTGTAATAATTCTCTAATCTACCTGTTTTATAAAATAAACTAGCTAGAACACTACATGTTATCCCATACGTCAAAGGAAGGTGATGATAGGTCACACCTTCTGTGACAGACGCAGGTAATTGCATACAGACATAACAATCCCTTACATCCATTGTCTCTACATACTCATACAATAGTTTCGTGAAGACATTCTTGGAGAAGTCAGTTATAGACTTATCCTTATGTAAATCAGTACTATCTACTAATGCTGCAGTTTTTTGTGTTTTAGCTTCTTTATCCTTTTTCGTGTTATTCCCTATTACGGATGTTTCTTCTACAACTAACCTCAATGGAATTATTATTGCTAAAATAAGCCAAATAAACATTATCAATCCTGTACAAAAGAAACACATTCTACACCATCTACGTAAGAACTCACATCTAGATTTTCTATTCTCAGTGTCTACCATTTTGTACTATTACCTAGCTATTTATATATTTGTACAGAAAATGTGTCACCACACCTCAGAATGACTTCTCAGCCACTCTACCCTTTTCCTTTGTCACGTTTTGGTTCTTTCTTCAGCTCCTTTCAGAACTCTTTCTTGTCTCTTTCAGGTTTTTGTGTCCAGTCCGGGTTTCTTTCTTTATCTTTTCAGGTTTGTTGCACTTCACTTTCACCCATTTGTTTGCAGCTTTCGTCTGGGCTCTCGTGAGTGTTATCCTCTTCTTTAATGTCGGTCAAGGCGATGTATAGCCACTCAGGTGACTTATATTTCAAATTTGGTCTCTTCACTCTTTTTGTTTTCTGTAATTGTTTTCCACTTTGTTTTCCTTGTCCTTTTTGACTTGTTATTTCATTTACTTGTTCCGCATCATTTCTGTTCAAATTTATTATCTTATATCTCAGTCTTTTAACTTCATGGGGCCAATTGTCTCCTTTTCTTGGCCTTTTGATTCGCCTTCCTTTTCCTCTCATTCGGCTCTCCAAGTTCTCTTTCTTGGTCCTAGTCTTTGCTTTCTTTCTTCTTCGCTTTCTTCTGATTCCGTTTCAGACCTTACTTCACTTCCTCTAACCTTGAGCTTTATGATTTCTGTTTCGTTATCTGAATCTGAACCGTCTTGTGTCTCCTCTGTTGGTACGTTTGATTCTATCCCTCCTCAATTGTCTTCCGAATTTTTATTAATCTCTCTGTCTGAATCTAAATTTCCCTTTGTTTCTTCTATTTGTTGATCTGTCCCTACTACTCCTCGGGTTTCTTCCACTTCTTCCTCTATCTCTCTATCTGAATCTAAGTCTCCCTCAGTTAGTTCAACTATCTCTGGAGGAATTCTTCCATAACTTGTACTTGGTTGTTCGCTATCACTGTCTCTTGGTTCAGTTTCTTCGCTTATAATGTCAGTTCTTGTCTTTCTCTTTTGTCTTTCATGAAATTCAGGTTGGTCTGTTTCAGATGCTGAACTGGTATCTGATATTTCCAGATGTCGACTTTCAGGTCGTGCTTCAAAATCTGGAACTTCGATTGTTTCAGGTTCTTCTTCTTCAGTTGTCAAACTTGTACCTTGTTCTTCCAGATGTCGACTTTCAGGTCGAGCTTCAAGATCTGGAACTCTGCTTGTCTCAGGTTCTGCTTCGGATGCTGAGCTGGTATCTGATATCTCCAGATGTCGACTTTCAGGTCGAGCTTCAGGATCTGGAACTCTGATAGTGTGACTGGCATGCACCCAGTTTTTCACTCCTGCACATTTGACAGCAGTCGTTGTCACCAGGATCACTTGACGTGGTTTATCCCAGCGAGGAACCAAACAGTTTCTTCTTCTGTGGACTTTTATGCGGACCCAGCCTCCTGGACTCAAATCATGAGCTGGTTTTCTTTCAAGAGTGGTCGCATCCAGTCCAACCTGATGAAACACAGAATGTACCACATCAGCCAATCCTTTGCAATAGTCCAATACGAGATCATCAGTTATAGTCAGCAGTTTGTTGACAGGTACGTGTGCTTGTCTCATTGCTCGTCCCATGATTATTTCATGAGGACTTAGACCTGTTTTTCTGTCAGGTATGCTTCTGATAGTCATCAGCACCAATGGAAGGGCATCAGGCCATTTGAGTCCTGTGGCTTGACACATTTTCCCTAACCTATTCTTTATTGTTCCATTTACTTGTTCTACCACTCCAGAAGCCTCTGGTCTGTAAGCACAGTGCAATTTCTGTTGAATGTCAAGAGCTTCACATATCAATTGGATCAGTTCATTTTGGAAATGTGTTCCTCTATCTGTTTCGATCGTTACTGGAAAACCATATCTCGGAATGAATTCTCTCAGTAGGAGCTTAGCTACAGTAACTCCATCATTCCTTCTTGTCGGATAGGCTTCCACCCAACGAGAAAACAAACAAACGACCACAAGAACATATTTCAATCTATTACTCGGGGGCATTTCAATAAAATCTAGTTGCATTCTAGTAAAAGGACCTCCTTCACGTCCTATTGTTCCTAGACTCACTACTGTTTTCCTTCCTGGATTTATCTGTTGGCATGTAAGACATCTTTGACAGAGACTTTCAGCTATAGCTCTGAATTTTGGGTTGTACCAAGTCTGTCTGAAAAGTCTGATCATGGCATCCCTACCAATATGAGCTTGTCCATGGTACATCCGTGCTATGTTAGAAATCATGCTATCAGGCATAACTGGTCTTTCATCTCTATAAACCCAAACGTCATCTTCCTCTCTTTGTCTGCAACCTGCTTTTATCCAACCATCTTTCTCCTCGTCGTTTGCTTCTTCCTGCAATTGTCTTACCTTATCCCATGTTTCGACAATGTTAGTAAACAGCAAGGGACATAAAACATTCTCTTTTTCTCTCCTCCGATTTAGTGAGACCATATTTCTGGCACAATATTGGGCTATTTCGTCCGCATACTGCTTTCCCATAGTAATATAGTCCGTCCCATTTTTGTGTGCAGCGCACTTCACCACTGCAATCTGTTTTGGCAGCTGTATCGCCTCGAGCAATTTCTTCACAAACTCTCCGTTCCTAATTGGAGTTCCTGCAGACGTCAAGAAACCTCTCTGAGACCAGATCTGTTCAAAATCGTGGACCACTCCGAAGCCATACTGGCTATCTGTGATCACCGTAATTCGGACGTTCTTTCCCAGTTTGCACGCCTGAATCAGAGCAATCAGCTCAGCCACTTGGTCTGAACGTATCCCTCTTAAACACGATGCTTCCATTATAGCTGCTACTGTACACACAGCATACACAGCACTTAAAACTTCTTCACTCGTCCTCAGACATGATCCGTCCACAAACATCACATAATCTGATTCTTTCAAGGGCTCATCTTTAATATCTGGATGAGGCTTTGTACAAAACTCAAGCACATCCAGACATTTATGATCGACTTCATCCTTAACTCCTACATTTTCTTCGTCTGGCAGTGAAGTTGAAGGATTCACACTTGTGCATCTATCAATGGTTACATTATCTGCACTCAAAATCACCTTTTCATACCTAGTCAGCCGACTATGTGTCATGAATTGGGTTTTGGTTCTGGTCAGAAGAATTTCAACAGAGTGTGGATCATATACTCTCAGTGGATATCCCATTACAATGCCTTCACTCTGTTCCAGACTCACACAAGTAGCAGCTACTGCTTTCAGACATCCAGGCAACGCTTTTGCTATTGGGTCTAAAACAGCTGAAAAATAAGCAATGGGTCTTTTCATTTTTCCATGCCTTTGCACTAATACTGAAAGTGCACATCCATCTCTCTCACTACAATACAGTTCAAATTCTTTTTCATAATCAGGCATTCCCAACGCCGGTGCTTCACACAACTTTGTTTTCAGTTCTTTAAAAGCTTTCATTTCTTCCTCATTCAACTTAAACGGATCTTTGACATCTCTTTTTGTCAATCGCTGTAAAGGTTTTGCAATTAATGAAAATCCACTTATCCACTGTTGGCAATATCCAACCATTCCAAGGAACATTCTCACCTCTCTCTGTGTCATCGGAGCTCTCATTCCTTGGATAATCCTTATTCTTTCTGTCGTTAGCTTTTGCATCCCTTTCTCAATCTTATGACCTAGGTATTGTACTTCTTGTTGACAAAATTGCAGTTTTGACAGTGACACTTTGTGTCCTCCTTCTGCCAAGTGATTCAATAAGGCAATTGTGTCGGTAACACATGCTTCTTTGGTCTTTGATGCCACTAACAGGTCATCAATATACTGGACCATTACAGATTTTTCAGGCATTCTTAAATCTTCCAATGATTTCTTTAGGATCTGATTAAAGATTGCGGGACTTTCTGTATACCCTTGAGGAATTCGGCAACATGCCAAAATACGCTCTCCGAACCGGAACGCAAATAATGGCTGGCTGTCTTGGTGTAATGGAATAGAGAAAAATGCATGGCACAAATCAATAACTGTGTACCATTCTGCATCATGTGGAATCTGATACAGTATTACAGCGGGGTTTGGCACAATTGGACAACAAGGAATAACGATTTTATTTACCTTCCTCAAATCTTGCACTATCCTATATGTCTCATTCGGCTTTTTCAATCCCATTATAGGTGAATTACATGGGCTACTCATTATTTCTTTCAAAATTCCCTGTTCGATCATTTTATTAACTACGGGTGTTATTCCTTCAATAATTTCTGGCGTTAATTTGTACTGTGGAGTATTTGGGTAATTTGTTCCTTCTCTTGCAGTGATTTTTACAGGGTCTACTCCTTTCATTAACCCAATGTCTTCGCCTGTGAAATCCCATACATCAGATCTGACTGTTTCTTTCAATTCAATTGGGATTTTCTCTACGTCAAACACAGGAAACATGTCATTTACTCCTGGTTCTAGTTCTGCCATTGTCATTTTATACAGGACATCCTCATCTGGTGTCTGGAAAGCAATACCATCTGGGGTACAATAGATGGTGCAATTCATTTTACAAAGCAGATCGCGTCCTAGGAGGTTTACAGGACTGCAATCACATACCACAAACCGATGCATCTCTTTGAATGGTCCAACTTTCACCTCTACTGTTTTGGTAAGAGGCGCTTTAATCTGTTGGTTTGAAACTCCTACAACTTGGATATATTCTCCTGAGAGAGGAAGGTTTGGAATTTCCACTGATCTAACAGTAGAACGGGTAGCTCCAGTGTCCACAAGGAATGTAACATATACACCACTCACTTCTCCATCCACAAATGGACCTGACTGATCTACCTCTAGAGTTGCGCCAAGCACGCACTCTTCCTCCTCTCCTAGGCACTGTCATAAACTTTCATCCGATTCATTTCCATCCTGCCGTAACCAATACTGCGATACTGCAGCTGCGCGCGGCAATTTTGTTACCTGCTCTCCTCCGTAGAATCCTGTTTCTGCACTGTATCTCTGGGGGTTTACACTCTTTGGAAGAGGTGGTTGTGGCACCTGACTCTGTTGAGTAACTACCTGTCGTTGTTGCAGCTGTTGGTAACTCACCTCATTCTGCACCTGCGGATTTAATGGTTGATATTCCGTATTAGCTTTTGGAGGAAATTTACACTCGTTTCTCCAATGCCCTAACTTTCTGCAATTATGGCATGGCCATTTCTTTTTAGCCTCTTCTATACTCATTTGACCTTTTCCTTTACCTATATTCGGTTTGGATTTAGTCTGTCCTGCATCACTAGTCTGATTATTCATTTGAGCTTCTTGTTTTTCCGCAACCTTTACTTGTGCCCACATCGCTTTTTCTTTTAGTTTACGTTGTCTACACTCGATGTCATCACTACAGTATTTGGCATACCTTAATACTTCATCTACAGTGCTATTTTGCCAACACAACATATGCTGCTTAATCATTTCACTTATCTCGGGCTTCAATCCATATACAAATCTATTTACGAAATGACTCATGTCCTTTAGACTCAAAGTGTCATAACCGCTATACTGTTTGAAAACCAAAAGTAACCTTTCATAGTAGGCGTGTACAGATTCCTTACTCTCCTGAGTCGTTCTATCAATCTTTACCCAATCTGTCTCTTTTGGTGGAATTTTATTTTTCAAAAACGTGATAGCTTGCTCATACTTTCTCATCACTTCTGGACCTGGCGCTCCCGTTTTTGCATCTCTAGGATATTCTTCCGTTGGCCAATCAATTGTAATCTTACATTCTGTCCATAAATCTGCTGGTACTACAATGTCGAACAATCCATCTAGATCTACCCACAACACCTTTGAAACTTTGACAAATCTTTCTACTTGTCTATACCATTCTACAGGTTTCTCTCTCAATTTCAGAAAATCATTTGTAAATGACAATATATCTTGTCTGGACCATGGAACATGCACATAGCTTCCTCCTGAAGTTTCCCTCATTGGATATTCCAGCACTATTGGTTCCTTTTCTTTCACCGGAAAATCCAAAGATGCTTTATCGGTCGTTACCTCCTTTCTTTTTATCCACCTGTTCCTCCATCTGTCCACATCTCCCCATTTTCTCAATAACACAATCAGTTCCTTCATCTGTGTTAATCGTCCTGATGTGTTCAGATTTTCTATATCCTTTTCACTAAAATCTACCCTATATGGTTTATGCAAACTTCTGATTTTCCCAAACTCTACTCCCTGTTCATTCGCTGTTTCTTCCAACTTTTCATGCAAATTTCTAGCTCTCCAAGTAATACTCTTACACATAAACTTAAGCTCTTCGTCCTGATAAGATTTCAACCTTTCTGTACCAATAGTCCCTAAAATCAACTCTTCCATGTCTATCTTTAATCTGATTACATCCAACGGTTGTGGTTCCGCATCTTTCTTCTGTAAATTCCTCATCCACTCATTTAATTCTTCTGGAGTCGGTCCTACAGGGGTACTATTTATTTCTATCCAATTTGTACTTATCTCTGGGGTCTCAGTTGCTGACTCAGTTCCCATAGTAATCCTATTTATCTGACTCTCATTTACTGTCAAACTAGTAGGTGGACTCGATCTATATGAGCCAACCAGATCTCTTGTCTCTCTAGTTTCTGGAATTATCCCTTCTCTCATTCTTTGCATATTCGAGTTCATTGGAATTGTCAAGGAATGCTCATCTATTCTTTGGTTTTCAAATACCGGTATTACTGGTCCTATTGTCACTGGCACAGTCACAGCTTCCATGTTCATAGTTAATTCTCTTATTTTCTCAGTCAATTCTCTTGTGGTTCTTGCTAACTCAGCTGTATTACCACTATCAGACTTCTCATTCTGTGGAGTTAATGATTTTTCATTCAACCTACTTATTTCATAACTTCGTTCAGGGCTTTGATTCCTCCCAGTTTCCATTGGTGGTGCATTCGGTGTCACCACCACTGAATTCTGTTGATATGGAGGTGGTTTTCTGTTTATAATGTCTTCCAGCAATTCATCCTCTGTTTCGCTACCTCCATACCCATACCTTTCTGTTGCTACATGTTTCTTTTTCTCTGTACACTTTCTCCCAGTAACTTCTTCAACTGTTATGGCTGGAAACAAACCATCCGTCATATTAGCATATCTCCATCATCTCATCCTGTCTTCATGATTCACTCCCCATACTCTTCCATGAACTAAACTATAATTCTTTGCACCTCTGTGTCTTTCCCTTTCATACATCTCATCTTCCCATTCACCTAACGCTTCGAACTGTGTTGGTCTTGGTTCAAGTTTCATCATTTTCTCTCTCAAATTCCGAAGTACCGTTGTGCTAAACGAACCGTTTTCTGGAAAAGCCAATACTCCATCGTTCTGAGTATATTTTGTCCAATTCTCCAACCAAATGCAAGTATGATAACCATATTTCAACATCATGTGAGAAGCTGGCGTTTTCGGCGGAGGAATTACTTGTCCTTCCCTAGTCACTATCTTCTTGTCCTTCTTGAAAAAGTTTTTAATCTTCGCCATCCATGACGGTTTCTCTCTACAATACTCATAATAAGCCATATTGCACGATTCTTTCTTTCTGACAACCTCACAACTCTGTTCTTTTTACTGTTTGCTATTCGGACCTATCCCAGCACGTCTCACACCAACGCACCAATCCGAAGGCTCTACGTCACCCTCAACTGGCCAATACCAGCGCGTCTTCACACCAACGCATCAATCAGAAAGCTCTTAGTTTTCCCACCACTGGCCAATACCAGCGCAGACTTTGTCAACGTCAGTTCTACTCCTAACCCCTCCTTTACAAAAATTATCGGCAGTTTTTTCTTGACTGAATCTTGTTAGTTACGACGTAAAACACATTACCATTGTCTGTTTTCGCTAAACAAAAGAGATAGCTTACTCTATCTTGCAAGAATACTGTTTTATTCGATAAGTGTAGCACTTCCCTCTACCTTACCCTTCTCTCAAGCAAGGGGTAAACCCGTTTCTCTGGGGATAAAACACATGTGGAGACTACACTGCTCCTGAGAATTAAGGCCAGAGTTTCACAAGAAAACCGGTTGCTATTTCACTCCTACACATTTTATACATGAAATGTCCCTATCATAACACAATCCTGTGTTATCACCAATTTTGAAAAATCAGACAATGCACAATACCATGTGACTTCTCTTGCCACACGTGTCCACTTCCTACTTCCCAGAAGCTTCAAAATTTTGACTTACACGTAACATAATACAATTCGACACGAAGTGTTAGACATCAATAATCAATAATCAATAATCACCAAACTAATCTATAGAAACCATAACTCTGCTACCAAGAAATCTGATCCAGCGCGGCTAATATAAATTTCTCCTTTGCACATAAATCCAGGTGGAATCTTTCACATTCAACTATACCATATGACGGTGGGGCCCATAACACCGCATATCATACACTCAGTCGTTCACTGGATTACCCACACACACACACACACCAAGGAGAAAAATGAGTCTGCTGGAAGAACAGGATACCTTGTTAAATTTGTCAGATTATTACCTTAAACACCATTTACATTTAACTTTTATTCCTGTCGGTTCTAAACATCAAGGTACTCCGCTCTTTGGTCGATGGACCAACTAGTAGAATAAGTTGATGGTGATTAAGACCAGCTCAATCATTTAAAACCCTATTAAATGTCAAAACTTATTAATGAGCTAAAGAACCACAGACTCATAGTCAATTAGAATGAAATTTTATCTAAATTTAAACTTGCACGAGTGAGATTCTTAGTTTATTAATCACCTTAATACAGTCATAACATTTATATAAGAAATTTTGTAAAGAAATTAAATTTATGCATTACCCATTTAGATGCAGATAAGAATGGTTCACCAAAAAGAAGATATACCGTAGATCACAGAATAGACTCCCAAACTGACTGACTGTCCCGCTAAATGGGATCCTCGACGGGTCCTCCCGTACAGATTTCCCGCAACGGTCTAGTTCCTTCCCCAGTCAAGTTCGAAGTCAATGGTAGCAAAAGGTTAAAAAATCAGCATTCATCTCAGCATCAACATTTGCAGTAATAGCAGCCTCTCCCACATAAGAGCAGTCCCTCTTATACCCTACTTCTAGCTTACTACACAAAAAGATGCAATGTTTGGGGGCAGGAATCACGCTAATTGGTCCATTTGAGGGGTGGCAAAGATCACCTCATCGCCTTCCTTGTTCAAACTGGTTTCGGGGATGGTTTAAGAGTTCACTGTTTCCCATGTCCTTTGGGTAAAAGCAGTCCAAATTGACTATTCATAATGTTGCGACTCTGATGGTCACAATTTTGTTAGTCCATTGTTTCTCAATACTTTCTTTTCCCCTTCCTCACGGATACGTGCTGAGTCTTTCTTGGCACTCTCCTCATAATAGGTCAAAGTGTCCTTGACATCTCTCACTCCGTGTACAGGCCGTACCCACGTGGTTCAGCTCCATTATTTCTTTCGCTTAGAGGCCATCTTTGATTTCTAGCATGACCTCATCAGTCTCGGCAGCCATTTTTTCCAGCATGGCCTAATAGGCCTGAATGAACTATCATAAGAACAAACACAATCAAAATTAAAACAAAGAATATAAGCCTTTCTGTTTACCACCCGTCATTCTAAGAACCCGTGTTAGGTGTTACCTAGCAGAAGTGACATTTAAAGCCATTTTACTTACCATCCGCATTCTTTGCCACAATACAATTTTACTACATAGCATAAATCATGCGATTTTACTCTAATTAGTATGCAAATCACAATATTTGTATTATTTTACTTCACAATTGTAAATAAATTAGATTTTGCACAAAATAGCAGTTACCATTTATGTAAATGTTTATTAAAGGTGCATTTGTTGGTTAATTCATCAAACAATTAGTACCGTTAATTTATTATTCTTATCAAGGGGGTTCCAAATTTATTTTATTTACCTTGCTCCATCAGGCGCCTGAAGCACGGGTGCCGTGCACATGGCAGATTTCAGGGCATCAAAAGCTTTCTGGCAGGCATCAGTCCAGTTCACTTTCTTGGGCTGCTTCCTGGAAGTCAGCTCTGTCAAGGGTGCAACAATGCTGCCATACCCCTTGACAAACCTCCTGTAATACCCTGTGAGTCCTAAAAAGGCTCTCACCTCTGTCTGGGTCTTGAGGGGTTCCCAAGCCAGAATGGTATCAATATTGGGCTGTAGGGGCACCACCTGGCTGCTCCCCACCTGGTGTCCCAAGTACACCACAGAACCCTGCCCGATCTGGCACTTACTCGCCTTGATCGTGAGGCCTGCCCTCTGCAGCACCTTCAACACTTCCCAGAGGTGGTGCAGATGTTCCTCCCAAGTGGCACTGAACACTGCGATGTCATCCAGGTAGGCGGCACTGAAATCCTCCAGTCCAGCCAACACCTGGTTGACCAACCTCTGAAAGGTGGCAGGGGCATTCTTCATTCCAAAGGGCATCACCTGGAATTAGTAGTGCCCATCTGGTGTGGAGAATGCTGACCTCTCGCTTGCCCCATCAGTCAAGGCGATCTGCCAGTACCCAGACGTTAAGTCAAACGTACTGAGGTACCGGGCAGCCCCTAACCGATCGATGAGCTCATCAGCTCTGGGGATGGGGTGCGCGTCAGTCTTGGTGACTGAATTGAGCTCTCGGTAGTCCACACAGACCCGGAGTTCTGGTGTGGCACCGGGTGCGGCAGCCTTTGTGACCAAGACCACTGGGCTGGCCCAAGGGCTGTTTGAGGACTCAATCACCCCTAACGCCAGCATCTTGGAGACCTCCTCCTTGATGCAAGCTCTGACCCTGTCAGTCACTCTGTAAATCTTATGTTTTACAGGAGGACTTTCCCCAGTGTCTACACCATGGACACACCACTGAGTGACACAGGGAGTCAGGGAGAACAGATCAGGAAACTGTCCCAACAGTTGGCGACAGTCATTCTGCTGCTCAGGGTGGTAGAGAGGTTCACACCGTCCACTGACCCATCTTGCTCTTTTGCAGACAGGAGGTCAGGATAAGGCTCAGTCTCCTCTTCCATCCCATCATCTGTTGCTAGGAGCATGCCCACTTCGGACCTCTCCAAGTGGAGCTTCAGGCGGTTCACATGCAGGACCCGCAAAGGGTTCCTAGGAGACTGCAAGTCCACCAAGTAGGTGACATTACTCCTGCGCTCCACCACCTCAAATGGTCCGGTCCACTTTGTCAGAACTGGTAAAATTCCGTTGGGTTCCTCAGGAGCAGTACCCTCAAGAAGCCCACCTTCCAGCAGCCTTGACTCAAGCCTAACTGCACTGAGTATCAAAGTGGTTAGATGGGGGAAGGGAATTAGGGAGGGTACTGTGGGGAGGGAGACCTGGAACGAGACGTTGTCCTTGATTAGCTTTCCTTTCGTGCTTAGTAAACTCTTTGACTATATTTAACATGGGTTAAACAATGACAACATACCTGTAAAAGAAAAGCAGGTTATGCATAGAACAGTCGTTGTGTACGTCTTCTCAGGCTTCACTGGCAATTTCTGTTCCTATAATTCTCAAGGATACAATGTTATGGCTAAACAACCATGTTTCAAAACGAAGCACACATTCATATAAAGAGCCACTTGGCTTTAGGCACAATGTTTCCGTAATGATGTGCTTTAACCACTGTTAAATATCACAGTGGCACTTCCAACAACCTTTTTGCAATACACAACACATTACATATGCTAATGAGGCAGATTAATATTCAAATGCCCAAGGGAGCACTTCAGCGCTATGTATCAGAGATCAAATATGCAAATGTCCAGAAAGCGCATCAGCGTGATGCACTGAGTCCAAATATGCAAATGTTCGAAGAGCGCTTCAGCGCGATGTGACACAATGCCAAAGTCATCAGGTATGCAAATCCCCCCAAGAGCGCTTCAGCGCGATGTGCCCAAAATGCCAGAGTCATCAATATGTAAATGCCCAAAGAGCGCTTCAGTGCGATGTGCCAAGTTGCCAAAATCACCAAACATGAAAATGACCAAAGAGCACTTCAGCCCGATATACAAAAATGACAAAATCACCAAACATGTAAATGACCAAAGAGCGCTTCAGCGCGATGTACAACAGTGTCAAAATCACCAAACATGTAAATGACCAAAGAGCGCTTCAGCGCGATGTACAAAGTGCCAAAATCACCAAACATGTAAATGACCAAAGAGCTCTTCAGCGCGATGTACAAAGTGCCAAAATTACCAAACATGTAAATGCTCAAAGAGCACTTCAGCGCGATATGCAACTTTCTTTCAAAATGCAAAATAACAAAAACAGCAAATAACAAAAACAGCACGTAGTTCCTTTCACGTTGCTGTTGGTTAAGAAAGGAACGATCCTACCTGATTGTAGCTGAGAGAGGATCTACAACCTGGGAAAAGAAAACAGAAGTCTCCTTGCTGCAACCGGAATCTTCTTTCAGCAACCGGAGAACAGGAACAGCTGCTGCTCAAGCTCAGGGTTCTCAATAACCAGCAATGAGAACAGGGTGTGGCCCCTATTTAAAGGGCTCAGGAAGAAGCTGCCAGATTCCAGCTCACAGGTAGACTACTGGAGCTGAGAAAGGAGAATAGGCCTTGATAACATCATAGTCTGTAACAAGCATTGCCATAGACAAATGGCAAAGTCACAACAAGCATTGGTGAAAAACAATAGAAAACAGTAAACAGGTGCCAGACAAGGTGCACCAGGAAACTGACGTGGCAGAATCATGACACACTTATCCTGGAGCACACAAGGCTCCACTGGGGCCATGACCCAAACTTTTTGTCCAGGCTGAAACTCGATCAGAGTGGCATTCTGATCATACCAATGTTTCATCTCCTCCTGGCTGGCTTCCAGATTCGCCTGAGCGAATTGTCTGAAACGCCTAGTCTGGTTTCTGAAGGCCAGCATGTAGCTATATACATCCTGGGGAGGTTTACTGGGAGCTTTCTCCCAGCCTTCTTTCACCAGACTCAGAGGTCCTCTTACAGGGTGACCATACAGCAGTTCAAAGGGACTGAACCCCAAGGACTTCTGTGGCACCTCTCTGTAAGCAAACAGAAGGCATGGCAAGAGGACGTCCCACTTACGCCTCATGGGTTCCTCAAGACCCATAATCATGCCCTTCAGGGTCCGGTTGAATCTCTCAACCAGCCCATTACCTTGGGGGTGGTAAGGAGTGGTGAACTTATAGGTTACACCGCACACCTGCCACATGGACTTCATATACTTAGATATGAAGTTGGTACCACGGTCTGACACCACCTTTCTGGGGAACCCCACACGGGAGAAAATCCCCATCAACGCACGACCCACCACGGGGGCCGTCACCGTCCGGAGAGGGATGGCTTCTGGGTACCGGGTGGCATAGTCCACCAAGACCAGGATGAACCCTTTGCCCATGGCTGTCTTGGGATCCAGAGGCCCTACAATGTCAATGCCCACCCTTTCAAAGGGGGTGCTGACCACAGGGAAAGGCTGGAGAGGAGCCTTGTGCTTCCTCCCACTCTTACCACTTGCCTGACAAGTCTGACGGGTACTGCAATGAGTATCTGAACTCATGCACATTTGGGGCCAATAAAAGTGGGTGACAAGCCTCTCAAAGGTCTTGTCTTGCCCCAAATGTCCTGCTAAAGGCACATCATGAGCCAGACCCAGTAGGAAGGCTCTGAAGCGCTGGGGTACCACCAGCACACGGGCTGACCCAGGCTCAGCAACCTTAGGCTCGCTATACAGGAGACCATTCTCCCAGTAGATCCAATGTGATCCAGACTGATCACCTGCTGCCTGGTTTGCAGCCTGTTACCACAAACCCACAAGAGAAGGGCAATTCTTCTGCTCCTCGCAGAACTCTTCCCTGGAGGGTCCTCTTTCCTGCTACCAATGGGTCAGCTCAGGCAGGTCCCCCAGTTCAGCTACTTGTTCCCCTGTAGGTTCCAGGGCATCCCCCTCAAGGTCTGCCGCCTCCTGGACCGTGAGAACTTTGGAGGCCGGTTTCCCGTGCCCCCTGCCTCTTCTCATTAAGGCAGGCACCTGGGCCACTCTTTCAGGCTCCAGGTCCTCTTGAATACCTTTACCGGCTGCCATTGACCGGTGGTCACACACGCCCACTCTGGCAGACCCAACATCTCCAAATAAGACCTTCTCTCCACCTTAGCCCAAGGGGAGCTCTCCAAATCATTGCCTAGCAGACAGTCAACAGGCATGGCTGGCCTCACAGCTACTTGAAAGGTACCTGAGACCCCCCCCACTCAAAGGGAACCTGAGCTACCTTGCAGTGGCTCTCTGAATTGTCAGATGCAATTACAGGGTAGAATGTATTGGGGACCACCTGCTCTTCAGACACCAGCCGACAACTGACAGCTGTCACACTGGCTCTGGTGTCTCTCAGAGCCTCCACCCTATGGCCATTGATGGTCACCCACTGCCTGTACTTCTTAGTGTTATCAGGCAGCTGGGTCCTAGGGACCATCTCACTGTCTCCTAAAGAGACTAGGTACATCTCTGCTAGACCCCACCCACCTTGGGCACCCCTCTCCTCCCCCAGGGCTACACTAGCCATCTGCCGGGGCGGTGCACCAGTGAGTGCTGCGTTACCCTTGTTGAGACACTTCGGATTCCAGAAGAAGTGGCCTACCTGACCACAACCAAAACATTTCTTGGGACCCCTCTGAACAGGCTTATCTATCGGGGCCCCTGGCTTCTTCTCAGTGGGAGGCTGGGAACCCTTCCCTTGGTTCCCTTGGGGATTACTTTGGGGCCCTTTCTGGAAGTCCCTCTGTTTACCCTTGTCCCCCCCACTCTTCTGCTGGGGACCCTGCCCACCTTTGGCGAAGTCTCCCACAAGACCCTTGTGGACCCAGGTACTGACCCAGCGGTCCGCCTCCATAGCAAGCTCTCTAGGCACAGTTAGCTTACTGTCAATCAGGTGCTGGCGTAGCTCTGGAAAACAATTACTGGACAAGTGCTCCCATGCAACCAAATCATAGAGCGCCTGAAAATCATTTACTTTGCTACCCTTCACCCAACCATCCAATGCTCTGCAAAACAAAGACACATACTCCAACCAGGTACTAGACTCCAGCTTCTTGCAATTCCTAAATTTCTGCCTATAAAGCTCTGGGGTCAACCCATACCTGGACATTAAGGCTTCTTTCATGGGGGCATAGGAATTCTGATCCTCTCTGGGCAGGTCTAACAGGGTGTCCCTCCCATCACTGACAAAGCAGCCCCACAGTCCCGCTCCCCAGTCCTTCTCAGGGATTCTATGGGATGTCATGGCTACTTCATAAGCCTTAAACCACTGCCCAATGTCCTCATGCTTCACAAAGTCCTTAATCACATCTTTGGGTATGTATACTTTCCCTTCTACAGGCACTGACGGTGTGCTGCCACCAGAGGGAGTGATCTCTAAACTCTTTGCTTTGAGCTCCAGCTCCCTCACCACTCTCTCATGCTCTAAAAGCATCCTCTTTTCTTCCAAGGCCAATCTCTTGTTTTCTAAGTCCAATTTCCCCTTTTCTATGTCATTCTGACTCCCCACCTTGAGCCTGGCTAGCTCCATTGCATGCACTCTACTCCTCTCCCTGTCCTCCAGCTCTTCTGGGGTAGGGCCCTTTGAAGAAACACTGCTGCCCACTCTGGAAGGCACTTTCCCCCCATCCAGGCCCAATGGCCCCTCTCGCTGCCCCTCTAAATCCTCCCCCTCCACCATAGGATCTTCAGGATGCTCACTGGCACTCCTTGCTTCCAAACAGGCACTCAGAGCCTTTTGGTATTCCTCCTTTCTGGTGAGGCCCTTCGTGGATATTTAAATTTTTTTGCAAACAGCTTTGAGTTGTGGCACACTGTAGGTATCAACCCTTTCTTCTTCAAAATCAAAATCTGCAGGTGCGATGGATGCTGCTTTGCTCATGGTGAAAGAAAATTGGCAGTTCTCAACAAAAATAGAAGTTCCAAGGAAAAGAGTCTACCAAAAATGTATGTGGTTGCGTAATGGTCTGCACTCACTAGTAGTGTACACCAATCACTGTATGTAAGTCACAAATGCAAGTCCAAATCCTCACCGCTGACCACCAATGTTAGAAATGGGGGTCTCTAGTTGGCAATGGTTTGCACCTTTGTCCAAATAGGGACCCTTGCTTCTAGTCAGGGAAAGGGGGATACACTCCTAAAATAACCCCTGCTCACCCCCTTGGTAGCTTGGCACGAGCAGACAGGCTTATCTCAGAGGCAGTGTGTAAAGCATTTGTGAACACAAACAGTAACACAGTGAAACACTACAAATGGACACCACACCAGTTTAGAAAAATAAGTAATCTTTATCTAAACAAGACCAAATGACAAAAATCCACAATACAGTATCAAAAATATGACTCTCAAATGGTAGAACTAACTCAATTCAATGCAGATGGTAAATGCGACACGTTTACCTCAAAGTACCTTGAATGCGTTACGCAAAGCAAACAAAAGGGTTGCAGGGAAGATGATGCGCCGTTCCTTACACTCAGGGGAGTGGATGCGTCAGTTCCTTACTGCAGCGCAGGGGAGGTGATGCGTCGCTTCCTTACTGTGTGGAGAGTTGATGCATCGGTTTCTTACTGCGTTCCGGTTACGATGCAACAAGATGGCGCCTTGATGCAATGCGACGATCCGGTGCGATGCGACAAGATGGCGTCTTTGATGCGGTGCGATGATTTCGGTACGATGCGTGCACGCCCAGCGACCTTGCGTTGAACTCGGTGCGCCGGTCCCGGTCTTCGGAGATCGATGCATCCGCTATATCGTGCGGCGACTTCTTACGCCGCGACAGGCGCTGCGACTCGCTTCTCCGGCGATGCGGCATCCACAGCAGCGGCGGCGACACGTTTCTTCGGCGAGGCGACGGCAACAGCAGCGGCGGCGAAACGCTTTTTCGGCGATGCGACGGCAACAGCTGGTGCGGCGACATGCTTCTTCCTCGATGCGTCGACTTTCCAGCTCCCAGAGACAAACAGTCTCTAGAGGTCCTAAATAGCAGTAGGCACCTCTCTTCAGGATAGAATTCCCAGCAAGGGAATTCAGGGGAGCTGGTGGTGAAGTCTTTGTGTACCTGAGACTTCAAAACAGGAGGCAAGCTCAGCTTCAAGCCCTTGGAGATCTTCCTCAAGATGACAAAGTAACAGCAAAGTCCTTTTCTCCTTTCCTTGGCAATGAAGTAACCACTGCAGGCCAACCCCAAACAGCAAACAGCACAGGGGCAGTAATCTTCCTTCAGCTTCTCCGGTTCTTCTCCTTGGCAAAGGTTCTTCTTGATTTCCCAGAAGTGATCTAAAGTTCTGGGGTCTAGGTCCCCCTTTTTATACACACAAATCATTTGTCTCTGAAGGCAGAGAGTGTCTGTACCCAGCCAAAACCAGTTATGTCCTCCCTGGTGCAGCTTCCTGGCAGGAGGTGGAGACAGCATTGTTGAAAGCCGACCTGGCCCAGGCAGGTGAAAAGAAATCTCCTCCCCCTACTCTAAATTCAACCCAGGTCCCATTCAGCCCAGCCCTGACCCATCAGACTGCCGTAGCCACTACCCTCTCCCAGCTCCTGTCACTCACAAGCCAGACATGCAATACACAAACCTAGCAGAGGCATACTGGATGGTTAGGCAAGAAAATACCCACTTTCTAAAAGTGGTATTTTCAAACACAGAATGTAAAAATCACCCACACTAAAAGATGCACTTTAACATTCTGAGTTTAGGCATACTAAACTTTATTTTCCTATCTTGTTCCCTGGGTCAGTTATGTTTATAAGATGTTATAATCAAACTGCCCATTCTGGCCTATGGGAACAGATAGCCTTGCAATAGTGAAAAACAAAATTGGCTGTAATTCACTATCAGGACATGCCACACACATCAGGGCATGTCCTACCTTTCACATACAATGCACCCTGCCCACAGGGTTACCTTGGGCCTACCTTAGGGGTGACTAACATGCAGAAAAGGGAAGGTTTAGGGACTGGCAAGTATGTGCACTTGCCAAGTTGACATGGCAGTCCCAGACTGCACACAGGCTCTGCAATGGCAGGACTGAGCCACCTTTTACAAGCTGCTTCTGTGGGTGTCACAATCAGTGCTGCAAGCCCACCAGCAGCATTTGATTTACAGGCCCTGGGCACACATGGTGCACTGTACTAGGGTCTGACAAGTAAATCAAATAACCAATCACGGAATCACTAATCCATACATCAATTTACAAAAGGGAGCACTTGCACTTTGGCCCTGAACAGCAGTGGCAAAGTGCCAAAGCATCTAGACCAGCAAAAACATAGCAAAACACAGGAGGCAACAGCAAAAAATGGAAGGGAGACCCACGCCATTGGTGCCAGGTCTAACAGAAAGACTGTGGGAAAGCGACATCATAATCCCGACAGCGGAAACGCTGTCCATAGGGGATTACGGTGTGGTTCCAATTGGCTGGAAGACTCCGAGAGCTGGTCGGAACAAAGTCGGAATGACCAGCTGCTTTACGTTCCAACCGCCGACATAGTAATCGGGCGGTCGAACTGTAAACCGACCATGTCGGTGAGAAAGCATCCGACCACGGTCAGAAAGCTTCCGACTAGCGGTCGGAGGCTTTCCGACCAACATCGTAATTGGCCCCTTAGTCTTTATCTTAATCTAAAGGACCTATCTTAGCAAGAACCCATAAAGGGTTCTTTTGGAAAAGAGCAAGAAAAATATGGAGCAACAGTCTAAATAGCTATGAAAGGTTGAGCTCCCCATAAAGAGTAGTTCTGGAAACTCAGCGGAGTTCGTTAACAGCTGTAGTTGCAACCGTTAAAACAGGTAGATGAAAATGATCATAGTAGTAGCTATGATCAGCATGGAGCAAGTCACCTAAAAGGTATCAGGAAAACAGAAAATCACTGCTCGTAGTAGCTTGCAACAATTCGGTGAGAATAGCACAGTCAGGTGCTAAAGGGCATGGCAAGGGAGATGGGTACAAAATGCATGGCATGAATGCTTAGAATGCAGTACCTCTCTAACTAGGAGCACATACTATATAGAAAAAGACAAAACTTGTTGCAAACTCTGAATGTTGGATCATCTGTAGCCAATAGGAACGGGTCTTCCGATGTTCCGTCGTCTTCTCTCTCGATTCCCACAGTAAATGTCCATGTCGACATGTGGTTGTTTGAATGCAGCTAGAGCTTATTAGGAAAAGATACATCTAGGAAGGTTCTCATGAGAACCTTTGCAAGACTACTCTATTAGCTGCACAGTGTCCCATTGTGTAACAATGGGCTGTGCTATGAAATGAAGCATTAATATCCAGCATGTCTTGGTTAGATCATGAAATTGAAGTATATAGCAAGCGTTTTCTTTCTTCAATATACTTGTCCGTTATAAGCATGTGGCAGAGGAAACTATCTGAAATTCAATTAAGTGATATGGTGTGAGGAAGGAAAGAAATACATTTTGCAGCAAACAGCACATTTCCCAAAGATGTCAATTTGTGCAGGTCAATTATAACGTTAAATCAGCATTTACAAAAAGGCATTTATTTTATTATAGGGAAAGGAAAGAATAAAGAAAAATATTGAGCCCCAGCACTGAAAGAACAAAAGAAATGGGAGATTTCTGTAGAAATAAGCAGCATTTTTCTCTTTTTGCACATTTAATAAAGGCATATTTTCTCTAACCACTATGTAGACATGCATTTTCTATGTTAATGTTAAGGCACATTTCTACAGTGTTATGACGTAACTTTTGCGTAAAAAAATTTTCAACTACCACAATCCCCTGTCTGATAATTTTATTAATCATCATTTATCTAGGTTTCTTATGTGAGTCCATTTCAAAGGGCAGTTTCATCGTCTTATACTTTCCAGGCCCCTAAATTTCAAAGAGTTCATGTAAACGTCATTTAGAATGCCCTCTCAAACCATTTTTTTCCAACCTTTCCTTTCTTTTGCGAAAAATGTATCTACAGCTCAAGAACAGTGCATTAGGAAAAATTAGACTAAACACCACTATTACTATTGCCATTAGAATAGCTTTCAATATACCATTTCCTGCTGTTGAAAACAAATTTCCAATTATGGCAGCTCCCGTTCCAAAATTTTCTAACAAACTTGGTGTTTCCAATTCATGTAATTTAGGTTCTAAGCCTGAGATGTTATTTGTAAAGCCATCTATATCACTTCTCTCGTCAGGTATGTATGTACAGCAATTAGTTAATTTAAGCATTTTGCACACTCTGCCCTTTTCTGCGAGTAAGATATCTAAGGCAAGTCAGTCCTGTAAAACCATCGACCATAAAGCAATTAGTTCTGTATTAATTACAAGCAAAGCTCCGGATGTGCTGGTTGCCATTTTGTTGACAACTATTGACACCTTTCTAATCTTTTCATGATTTAAGATGATGTCTACAGGTGGAAATTCAGCTCCAAATATGTCTCCTACTAGTCCAGTTCCTGTGTTTGTACTGCATTGCTGTCCATGTGCGGGTGTAATGTTCATGCATCTAAACTCTTCACATGGTACAGCTTTGAAATTAATATGCCTAAATGGCAGGTATCCTCTCAGTGAGCTGGCAGTAAGAAGTAAGCATTCGGTTCACAGATGTAATAAACCCCTGGAATAGCTTTTTTGCCTCCCTGTAAAATATGCCAAGATATCCCTGTTAAATTGAATGTGAATTCACAACTACTAATCCCTACGTGTCTAGTCCTTTTGGGTGTCTGTCTTCTGTACACACAAATGTTCCCTTTGTGTTGGCTGTCAAGTCTTAGTTGAAGGTAGACCATCTTCTTTCTAAAATCGTTTCCTTCTTTCTTCCAAGCATCTCTAAAACATTGCTCTTTTTATCTGTAGTTCATGTCATGTTAGTGCATCTCTCTTCTAAAGCCATTATATAAGCCTTCTCCACTGGTCGAGTTAAAGAGGTAAATTGTTTTTGTAAGCCTTCACACTATCTTTGAGTCTATGAGTCTATGAGTCTATGAGAAAATAGATATTATCAGACTGTGTCCGTTTCCTTTGCTTGTGAGTGTATATTCATGTTCTCTATTAATGGCACCCTAGAAAGTACACGATCAGGATTCAAATAGAAATACTCAAAATGTCCTCACCTATAAACTAGTGACAATAGTATGCTGTAGGAAATAGCGTAAGTTAAAGCCATGTGTGAATATGTAACTTCTTCTGAAACTGAAGTAGGTAAGTGTGCACATACATAATAATCCTTTTGCATCATGGTGTTGGTATATTCTTGTACTAACCAACTTTCTTATAGTTTACAAAAGAGTAACTAAAGGGGTCTTCCCTAGTATTGTAAATATGTGTTTAAGTAATGTTCTTTGCTTTAGGCTCTGACTCTGACGCTAGGTAAAACCCTATACTACTGTTGTGATCATTATTACTGTTATTAAGAAAATTGAACCCATGATATATTTACACTTATTTCTAATGCAACACATTCTCCGAGTCAGTTCAAAATACTTAGTTCAAGAGCTTGTAGCAAGTTTTAGTACGCAGCTTCTTTGGTGCAGTTAATCTTTTTTTCAGCAGTCAAGCTTCTAACCAGACAATCCTTAGCCCTACTCTGTGTTCTTTTAAAATGTAATCTCTATTCTTTTGTAACTTTCAGCTCGGGCCTAGGTAGATCTTCAGTAAAACAAAGAACAAAAACAACAAACATCTAATCGGGACAGTTCGAAATTCTTCGTTCAATTCCATTTAGTCTCAAGATTTTCCTTTCTCTTCTTAAGGGAGGTTCAAATAGTTCAGTATTCACGGTACAAAAATCTTCCAATGTGAAATTCAAAGCAATGTTCACGTAGTATGACCATTCAGGTGCTGAATATCTGCAACAGGGCATTCGCGCTCTTTTCGATCGTCTAAGGTTTTGCTGATTTCGATCTAGGCCACCTTCATCGCTAGACTCAGCTTCTTTGAGAAATATTTCTGGAATTTTAGCTATTGAAGAACGTCTCCTCTGATCTTTGTTTTCATAGCTTCATGGTCATTCCGCTTGTTGATTTGTTCTCCTCATTCCAGTACTAGTTCCTTCTGGATCTTCTTCTTGTGTCATTACCACATCAGCAGCACTTTGACTCTGTGATTTGATCTCTGCTTCTCCTCCTTTAAAGATCTCAATGCCACTTTCTGTTACTTCAGGTACTTGCACTTGACTATCCGTTAACTGATCTTCACCCCCTTCTTATTCCAGTGGCTGGACTGATGTTGAGCTGTTGGTCTGGGTGGTCTCTCGATTGGCACTACAACCACCAAAGCTCTTAGTTCAGGACCATAGACCACAGGCACTTCTTCTGGATTGCTCACTCTTTTGGTGTATGAAGCATGAATCCAACTTGGGACTGCAGCACACGTAGCAGTCTGTGTGGTGAGGTTCCGGGTTCAAAGCAAATCTTCAGAACGTGCATCTTGATCATGACCGATTCATCAGGACTGAGGTCCTGGCACTGTCCTTGATCCGGGTCTTGTGTGGCAGTTGAGACTTGATGAGAGAAAGAACCAACCACATCAGCCAATCCTTTGCAGTTATCCAATATTATATCATCAGTGATATTCAAAAGAATAGTTGCAGGAACTGCAGGTAATCTCATTGCTCTGCCCATCACTATTTCATGGGGTGATAACCCCATCTTCCTGTCAGGGGTACTCCGGATATTCATCAACACAAAGGGTAAAGTATCCGGCCATTTCAGGGAGGTTGATGTACAGACCTTGGCCAATCGAGACTTGATGGTATCGTTTATCTGTTCAACAATACCAGAGGCTTCTGGTCTGTAACTGCAGTGTAATCTTTGTTCAATCTGCAAGGCTGTGCAGACCATCTTCATCACTTCATTGTTGAAATGCGTTCCTCTATCTGACTCATGAGAAATCAGCATGCCAAACCTAGGAATTAATTCTCATAATAACAGCTTAGCTACAGTCAGACTGTCGCTTCTTCTAGTTGGGTAGGCTTTCACCCATTTTGAGAAGATGCACACAATCACTAGGCCATATCTCAGCCCATTATGTACAGGCATCTCGATAAAATCCATCTGCATCCCGTTGAAAGGGCCACCTGATCTCCCTAAGTGTGTTACAGTGACATGTGCTTGTTTCCCTACATTTAACTTTTTAAGAAGTTACACATCGATGGCAAATCTCTTCTCCCAACATTCTGAATCTGGGGTTGAATCAACTCTGCCTGAAAAGTCTCACCATTGCATCTCTCCCTAGATGAATGTATCCATGGTAGTATCGTGTCGTTGGAAACAACAAGCGATCTGGTAATACTAGTCTCTCATCTGCCGACAACCAAATGTCGTTTGCATTTTTCACGGATCATGCTTTTATCCAACCATTCTGTTCTGCCTCTGACACGTTTTCCTGCACCCGTTTCAGTTCATCTCATGTGTCAATAACTTTCATCACATGTGAAATTTCCATTAAAGGCATAGGTTAACAATTTGCAATACCTGGCCACTGAGTCAGCTTATTGGTTGCCCATGGCAATGTATCCGCTTCCTCCTTGATGTGCTAAACTCTTCACCACAGCATTTTTCCTGCTGGTAATTGCAGAGCATCTAACAGGTCCTTGACGTAGGTTCCATTTTTGATTGGGGTGCCTGAGGAAGTAAGAAAGCCCCTCTGTGACCATAATTGTCCACAATCATGGACGACACCAAACCCGTATTGGCTGTCAGTAAATATGGTGACTCTTATTTGAGCAGGTAAACTGCAGGCTCTAGTAAGAGCAATCAGTTCAACAACTTGGGCAGAAAAAACATTTTGAAGCCATGAAGCTTCGACCACATCATTTATGGTGCACAAAGCATATGCTGCTTTAAGTGTGCCATCATTTCCTCTCAAACATGAGCCATCTACAAATAAAACATTAACAGGTTCAATCAGGGGTTCATCCTTAATATCAGGACAGGGTTTGGTGCACAATTCCGTGACATCTAGACAATCATGTTCACTTTTATCACAATTATCATCATCATTTACTGGTAACAATGTTGAAGGTTTCAGCACTGTGTATCGTTTCAAAACAAATTGTCAGTAGAGTGTGTGCTTTGCTTGTATCGGGTAAGCCCATTATGGGCTATATCTTGTGTCTTTGTTCTTGTTAACAGTAGTTCCACAGAGTGGGGGACCATAACACTATGTTCTCTCTTTTTGTCAAACTTGTGCTCACCATGACTACTGCTTTAAGGCAACCGGGAAGAACTTCTGCTACAGGGTCAAGTGTTGTAGAAAAATAGGCAATAGGCTTCCGTGATCCACTATGTGTTTGTGTCAAAACCGAGAGAGCGTACCCATCTTTCTTGCTTCAAAACAATATGAATTATTTCGTATAATCTGGCATTCCTAGTGCTGAGGTGTGGCACAATTTCTCCTTTAGCTCTAGGAAAGCTCTTGTACATTCGTTGTACCATGGAACTGGATAAGACACATTTCTGTGTGTCAGCCTCAGTAGAGGATTGGCCACCAAGGAAAAGTTTGGTATTCACTGTCTACAGTAGCCAACCATTCCCAAAAAACATTCTGATTTCCTTCTGGGTTCATGGTGTATTCATATGCAAGATGGCTTCCACTCTCTCTGGTGACACTTTCCTAGCTCCTTTTTCAATAATGTGTCCCAGCTATTGAACCTCTTTTTGACAATACTGCAGGTTCCCTTGAGACACTTTGGGCCTGATTACGATGTCGGATGGAAGGCCTCCAACCAGCGGTCGGAGGCTTTCTGCCCGACATGGTAGGTTTACAGTCTGATCGCTGTATTAGGATAACGAAGGTCAGAGTTAAACCTGTGGGAGGATTCTGACGTGGTTCCGACAGGCTCAAGGAGCCTGTCGGTGTATCAGAAAGACACCATAATCCCTTAATGTTGGCGGCTCTGTTGTCAGGATTATGATGTTGGTTTCTGACAGCCATTCCATGTCGGCCTTTCTGACATGAAAAGGCTATCAAAAAGCGACATTGGGGACCCCTAGCAGGACCCCCTTCCGCCCTGGCCCTCCGCCAATTGTGTCCACACGGTACAGGGATATTCACAAACCTCCATTTTTCAATGGAAGCTTGTGCTGTGGGCCTTTTCCGCCCGCCGCACAAGCTTCCATTGGAAAATAGATGTTTGCGACTGCTCTATGGGTGGTCACATCGTAATCATGCGGTCGGAACCGCCGACCTATGGTCAGGCGGTTCCAAACCCCGACATTGTAATCAGGCCCTTTGTGTCCATTCTCATCCAGGTGGCTCAAGAGTGCAATGGTGTCATGTTTACATGCACCTCGCTTCTCCGATGCCACAAGCAGGTCATTTATGCATTGCGCAAGGGTTGACCTGCCTGGCATTTTCAGGGTTTCTAGATTTCTTTTCAGGATTTGATTGACAATGGATGGATTCTCTGTATACCCTTGTCGTAAACAACATCATGGTAATATCTTCTGTTGGAATATAAAGGAAAAAATAAATTGCCTTTTTTCATGCAATGGCACTGAGAAGGAAGCCTGGCACAAGTTGATAACTGTAAAGCACTCTGCATTATATAGGATCTGAAACAATATGTTAGCTGGATTCGGTACCAGAGGACAAAAGGACACTACTATTTCATTTCCCTTTGGTAAATCTTGAACTATCCTGTATTTATCGTTGGGTTTCTGCAATCCCATAATTGGAGAGCTACATGGACTTCCAATTAGTTCCTTCAGGATTGCTTTTTGTAGCACGTCATCTATCACTGGTTGTATTCCTGAGATTGTCTCTGGTGTCAAATGATATGGAGGTGTTCTGGGATATGCAGCATTTGGTTTCACAGTGATTCGAAATGGCTCTACAACTTTAATAAGTCTGATGTCTTTCCCTGTTAAATCCCAGACTCCTACATTCATTGTTTCTCTCCAATCCTCAGGTAATTCATCAATGGTTAGCAAAGGGAATATTCCTGTCTGGACCTGTTGTTCAATTATTTTCAAATCTACATCCTCATCATATGTTTGAAATGCCACACCATCGGGTTTACAGTAGACAGTGCAATTTAACTTGCACAACAACCTAGCAGGTTCACAGGACTTAAATCATAGACAACAAATTGGTGCTTTTCTTTAAATGAGCCTATTTTACTGGAACCTTTTCATAAACTGGGTTTTGGGTTTGTTTATTTGTTACTCCCACAACTTAAATAGTTCTCCCTGAGAGAGGTAGGTCTTGGACTTCCACTGTTTTAACAGTGGGCCTGGTAGCACCGGTATCAATAAGAAATGATACGGGGTAACCATAGACTTCTGCGTCTACATATGGGCCACTCTGGTCTAACTCTAAGACTGTGCCAAATACGTAATCTTCCTCCCCTCTCAGGCACCGTCTGGGAGAATTATCTGAACTGAAACCATCATTTTCAAATAAGGGGAGTTGTTTAAATGCATTCTGGTTTGGAGTCTGAAATTGTGGCATGGCATTCTGAAATGGATTGGTATTCATTTTTGGCATCTGGGTGAGATTAAACCTAGGATTTCCCAGTTTTGCAGGTACAACAGGCATCTTTGGAGCCTGTCCCTGCTTTGGCATTTGCATTTGCTGTGCAGGTACATTTTGAGTTTGCATACCTCGCTTCATCTGTACATTTCCTCCAGCATTGTCAGGATTATATCGACATTCTGTCTTCCAATGTCCAAATCTATGACAGATGTGACAAGCTCTAACTTTTTTCATTGCAGCAACATCTAATCCAGAACTTATACCTACAGGAACACCTGTACCTCTACTCTGCAATACATTTATCCCTCCTTGATATCCCTGAAAACCAAACTGTGGTACAAAAACTCCCTGCATATTTCCTTGATTTCCTGTAAAATAGGGTTCTGAAAACCTTTCTGAGCTAATTTCATCTGCGCTAACATAAATTCCTCTTTTATCTTCTTCTTGCTTCAAGTCTAATTCATCACTGCAACATTTTGCATATCTCAAACTTTCATCTAGCGTTTTATTCTGCCAGCAGATCATGCTATGAGTTATCTGTGAACAAATCTCTGGCTTCAGCCCTAAAAACAAACTGGAGTACGAAAGCCCTATATCCTTCTCCTCAGGATATTCATGTCCACTTTAATGCTGAATCACCTGCAATAGCCTCCATAATATTCATACACAGTTTCTTTTGGTTCTTGGGTAATTCTTTTAATATGTAGCCAATACAAATCTTTTCGGGATACGCTGCCCTTAAAAAAGGTAATAACTTCTTCATAGTTTTCTATCACAACAGGTGAGGGTGCATTCGTTCTAACTTCCCTCACTGGTTCTTCCTTAGGCCATTGTACCGCAGTCTTACATTCAACCCATAAATTAGCAGGTACTACAATATTAAAAAACGTATTCAAATCAGTCCACAACACCTTTGAAATCTTTGTCAACCTTTCCACTTGTGCATACCCCTGCCCCTGCTTGTCTCTCAATGTGGGGAAATTATTTGTGAATGCTGCCAGATCACCCTGGCTCCAAGGAACATGTACATACATCCCTCCTGCTATTTCTCTAAGTGGGTAATTTTCGCCTCTCCCTCGTCTACCTCACTATGGCTTCTTCCAATTGCTGTCTCCCTTTTTTTCTATTCATGTTTCTTTGCCCATCTGATTTCAAGTTTTCCAGTCTCTTTCCACCTGTGGACGCATTTGACTAATTCAAGAATGTGCAAACGCATTCCTGTAACCCTCGTGTTTTCTATGGCTGGATCATCCAAATGAACCCTATAGCTCCGGTGCAGATTCACATTATTGCTGATATTAAAGTCATATTTTTGAGCTATTTCAGTCAAACTGTCATGCACCAAGCTGCTCTTTGTGTAATTTTCTTACACAAGTAGATCAATTATTTTCTCTGATACTGCCCTTGGTGTTCAAACTCCATACATTCTTTTATTATTTCATTCAAATCCAATTTCAATGTGGGTATGTCTAATGGTTTCTCCTTTTCCAGCTCTGATTTCTTTTGTGCCTCAGAACTCTCTGCCTTTTTATTTCCTGTCATCTCCTCAACCCAAGCTGGTATATACTGTTCAACTGTGCCCCAGTGGCTTCTGGTGATTTAGATCACCAGGAGCCACTGGGGCAATAATGACCAAATTCCCTCCCTCTATCAGTGCTTGTATCATCTTTCCATAAAACTATCTGTGAATTATGAGAAGTTGGAACAAATCTAGAGGTAGATGCTAGTTGAGCAACTGGCCTCATTTCTGCTATTGGAGGAACCCTCGCAACAACGTGTGCTGTAATCTGAGCAGGAACAATAGGTACTGCAGCTGTACTAGTCACTGTATCCATAGGTGCCATCATAAGAATTATAGCTTGTGATTGGGTCACAACTGGTGGTATAATTTGCAGAATTTGTAAAGGTATGTCAACTGATGTAATAGGGCAAGTCGCAACTGTCATACCTAAACTACCAACTAATTTCTTCTGATATACAGAGGAGGCATGGGGTGAGGTTCTGGAATTTAACATTTGCTCTAATATTTCATCATCGGAATCTGTATCTGACTCATATTCCTCTTTCTTTAGGGGAGTTTTCGCCTTTCTTTTCTTACCAGCTTCTGATGTAATTGCAGGATATAATCTAGCTCGTACTTTATTTGCCATTCTCCATCTACACTGTTCCTCATCCCATGGGCATTTGCATAATACTTCACTGCTCTATTGGTTCTCCTCTGATATTTTTCCCTCTCTTTTTCCCTTGGAACTTTCTGCCATGCATTAAAAGCCTTATATTGAATAAGTCTAGGTGGTGGCTTCATTTTGTTCAATTTTCCTTTTAAATGATCAAGAATCCTGGTGTTAAATGTCCCATATCTAGGAAAACTAATGGCGCCCTCCTTCTCAGTAATCCTGCTTCATTATCAAAGCCAAATACATGTGCTGAAACCATGCTTAGTAGTCATAATGTATGCAGGTGTACCCTCAGGAGCCGCTTCTTCACCTTTGCGTACTGGAATAGTAGCATCCCCTCTCAACTAATTCTTAAAATCTTTAGAATATTTCATAATGACAGGGCATTTGAAACAGCAAAAATAATCAGAATATTTGGAGTTTCATTCCGTATACATACATTTTTCATTGGGCCAATAAAAGTTCAGCTATTATTTTCACACTTTCTTATTAACAAATCCAAAACGCTATGTTTTCCCCAAAAATCCTATCTCAGCACGGTTTTACAATGTCACCAACCAATAATCCCAGTGCGAAACCCACCAACCGACCAATTTCAGCGCGAAACAATATGACGTTCAACCTCACTCCTCACAGCAGTTCACCCTCCTTTACAATTGTCTACATACACTCTTTTTTGTTTCCTCTACTAAAAGAAATAAAGTTTCCTAAACATTCAAGAATATTTTCAAGAACCGCAAGTGCAATCTCGACCAGTGTGAAATCACCCAATAAATGCAGTTTCCCCCGGTTGCACAATTAGGTTTGACTAACACCGATCAATATTAATCAGTCACAATAAAGTTCCTATGTCAATGCTGTAGGTGATGCTACCTCACACACTAAACCTTTAAATCTCTGCAAAAAGTTTTTCAGTTATTATGTTATCCCGGGATCTTTAGACTAAGACGAGTCTGAAATCTTCGAACACCTTTTCAACCACTTATTGACTATTTCTTCTTACCTACTCATTCTATTCAGACATTCAAACCAGAGGAAAGACACAATTACAACCACAACACATTGAAACTTACTAAGATATTCTCTAATTTTCATGCCAATTTCTTCCTCAGGTCGATTAATCTTTGCCACCGTGTTAGAATAGAGCACAACCCAAAAACATTTGTAAATCAATCATCAACTTGCAAACTTATAATGTACAATCAATGATGAGAGGTTTGGTGAAGCTTTTAAAGTTTTATTTTCTGATTAAGAAGTTAGTTTGTATTTTTGTCATTTTCTTCAGGTTAGTTAGATAAATCAGTTTACAGAAATATAGAGAAAAGTTGGCAAGAATGAGCATACAAAATAACAGCGTGTTCCATAAAGAATTAGGGGGCTTATTACGATGCCACCAACCGACATCACAGCGGTCTCAGGCCCATCCGAGATACAGTCAGCGGTCCCGAAACCGCAATTACAATGCAACCGCACATGGTGTGCTCGTAAGATCCCATTTCTCTATGCAAGCTTGTGCTGTGGTTGGAAACCGGCCACAGCACAAGCTCCCATAGAAAAATGGGAGTTTCTGTTAATCCCTGCACCGCGTGGTGCTACATATAGCAGGGATTAACAGGGGGGCACAATAGGCGCCCCCTAAACTCCCAACTGGAGGTGGCTGAGGCATGGCGGCCCAAAGTCGCTTTCCGACAGGCCTTTAGTGTCGGAAAGCCCGACATGAAAAGCCTGTCAGAAACCGACATCAATTTCCTTGCGGCAGAAACGCCGTCCATAGGGGATTATGTGCTGCCCTTGATTGGCCGAAAAGCTCCTTGAGATCGTCGGAAGCCAGTTGGTCCAACCGACTGGTTTAAACTCCGACCGCCTCCATTGCAATTAGGCGGTCAGACTTCAAACCTACAATGATGGTTGGTGAGCCTCGGACGAGCCAGTGTGGAGTCTGGGAAGCTGTGGAGTAGGGAATTGCCACCGTCCAGAAGTAGGCTTGAACTGCAGTTCTGAAATCACTTTCTGGGAAAAATGGTTTCATGTTGATAAGCACAGAAATTTGGTGCCAGGCCTCCTTGAATTTCTTCGCAATAATTTCCATTATGGGTGAGATTACTATCCAAGGGGAATCCAAGTGACATGGAATTGGGTGAAGCTTGGGGCTCAAATCCATCCAGGTTTAAGTATACCTGGCTTGAAGAATAGAATTCCCTCTTCAGAACTTTGTCATTTCTGCTTGGCATTGAATGGCAGTCAGGTGACTTGCTGCAGCCTGCTTCTTTTCTTATACACTACAATTTTCCCCCCTCAGCATGCCCCTAGCCCACCAGGTACCTCCAGTAAGCGCCACAGACCTGCGTTGCAGAGTGGTGTACAAAGGGGCGTGGCCTCAGACCACCTCTCTGCAACGCAGCTCTGTGGCGCTTACTGGAGGTACCTGGTGGGCTAGTTGGCCCCCAGGGACCCTCAGTATTCAAGGGGACTAAATTCCCCAACATAGAACGAGCCACAGAGCTCAACTGCAGAGAGGTGGACACAGGCCACGCCCCCTTTCTCCACCACTCTGCAAACGCGCCTCCTGGTGCGTTCTAAGTTGGGGGATTAAGTCCCCTTGAATACTAAGGGTCCCTGGGGGCCAACTAGCGCACCAGGTACCTCCAGTAAGCGCCACTGAGCTGCGTTGCAGAGTGGTGTAAAAAGGGGCGTGGCCTCAGACCACCTCTCAGGGACCCTCAGGATTGAAGGGGACTTCATCCCCCAAGTTATAACGCGCCAGGGGGCCCATTTGCACACTTGCCATATCAGGCCCCACCCCCTCCCTGCACCACTGTGCAAACGCGCCCCCTGGCCCGCTGTAAGTTGGGGGATTAAGTCCCCTTGAATCCTAAGGGTCCCTGGGGGCCAACTAGCCCACCAGGTACCTCCAGTAAGATGGGAAATGCTTTAACTTCTAGACAAGGAGACGGTCTCTTGTTTGCACTGCACATAGCATTTATGTTCTTGTAACAACTAGAACACGAGATGGGAAATTATGAGGTGCTGCTGATTAGGTTATATTGAGACATCCATAACTCTGTATCGACCTAGCAAGCTTTTGGCCGCCACTAAGCGCCGAGCTGCTCCTTAACCACCTGGCCCTCATTTTTATTTTTTATTTTATCGGCAGGATTCGCGAATCCTCAGCGAATTCTGCTGTTTTTTAAAAAAAAATCTTTTTTTGGGCCCTGGGGGTCCTTGTGGGACCCACTGAGCAGGCCTAGGGGGTCAGGGTGTTTGTACCCTGCCCCCTTTTCTTGTTTTTTGTGTTTTTTTTCCCTGATTTCTTGTGACTCAGTTACCGAGTCACAAGATGGCTGCCAACACTTCCTGGTTTGGAGTGTTGGCAGCCAATCAGAGTGCAGCTCGTGGCCGGGAGGGTTCGCGAATCCACCGCTGCCCTAGATATTGAAACTTTTTCTTTTTCTAATTTCTCAGAAACTACTGAACGGATTTACACCATTTAACAAAAAGGACTCTTTCTGAACCAAGGGCTACCTTTTTGCCAAATTTGGTGTCATTCCGTTCAGCAGTTCGAGCAGTAGCCGTGTCTAAAGTTTCCAATGGAAAATAACATGGGGAGAATGTGTTTTGGGACCCCCCTTCTTTCTTGGCCCTTGCTTGGTGAATCACCCCGAAACTTTCAAGACAGGAGCTGACCGGAGCGGGCCACTAGTTTTGAAAATTTCGCGAAGATTCGTCAACCGGCGCCAAAGTTATTGGGAAAACAAAAAACGCTTTTCCTATAGAAACTAGGTCTTAACTATAACTACCTACTGGCGACCGCCAGTAGGTAATATATATATATAGATAGTTATAGTTAGAACCACATTTCCATAGGAAAAGCATTTTTTGATGTGCTTATAACTTTGGCGTCGTTTGACGAATCTTTACAAAATTTTCCAAAAAGTTCCTCTTTTCAGGTGAGCTCCTATCCGGAAAGTTTGGGGTGATTCGTTAAGGGGGGCTGAGAAAAAGGGGGTCCCAAAACGTGTTTTCTCCATGCAATTTCCATAGGAAACTTTAGACAAGGCTACAGGTCAAACTGCTGAACGGAATTACGCCAAATTTGACAGGGAGAAAGGTCTTGGTCCAGAAAGCATGCTTTTGTTTAAATGGGGTAAGCCCGTTCAGTAGTTTTAGAGAAATATCAAAAGTTACAGATATCGATATTTGAGAATTCTGACATCTGATTGGCTGAGGCGTTACGAGCATGAGCGTGCGGCTCATTGGTTGCGAACTGTTCAAACTAGGAAGTGTTGGCAGCCATTTTGTGACTGAGTTGAAAGGCGTAGGGCGAAACAAAAGAGAAAAATTGTATAAGAGGGTATAGTAGGAACACTGTGGTCTTAGTTTAAGCAGTCTGTACGGCGAGCGTGCGGCTCATTGGTTGCGAACTGTTCAAACTAGGAAGTGTTGGCAGCCATACTGCGGCGAGCGTGCGGCTCATTGGTTGTGAACTGTTCAAACTAGGAAGTGTTGGCAGCCATTTTGTGACTGAGTCGAAAGGCGTAGGGCGAAACAAAAGAGAAAAATTGTATGAGGGTATAGTAGGAACACTGTGGTCTTAGTTTAAGCAGTCTGTATGGTGCAGAGGCAGGGAGTTTGAATGTTGCGTAGGCCATGGAAATCACATCCGCAGACGTGGAAATCACGTCCGCAGAACAACGGTGCACGGTATTGCGGCAAGGTTGCATAGGCTCTGGAAATCCCGTCGGGAAAATAACAATGCGCCGTATTGCAGCCTTCCTTTAATATAATGCGCAGTAATGTTTACTTATAATGCGGTGTTCACTTTTATCATGGACAGTGTCACTTTCTTACACGAAAATTAATATTATGTGGGAGGGCGTGTTCTGTTCGTGTGTCTGGAACAAAATTAACGTTTAATTGGCTGAGGTGTTCCAACAACGAGCTCAATGTTCATTGGCTGCGAACCATTGAAAGTAGAAGTGTTGCCAGCCATTTCCTCCCCATCCGCGGAGTAGCAGGCACATGTTATTGGTTGACGTGTTCCAAGCAGGACGTTCCCAAACTTAATGTTCATTGGCTGTAAACCATTGAAAGTAGAAGTGTTGGCAGCTATTCCCTCCCCCTCTGCGGAACACCATGGACATTTTATTGGCTAAACTGTTCCTAGTACAAGTTTGCTCATTATTGGGTGGGAACGGTTCACTGTTGTGAACCATTTTGTGATGCACTTCAATGGAGTACGGGAAAAGAAAGTAGTAGCGGGGAGGGTAGGAACACTATTAACTCTGTACAGTGGTCACAAGGTGGTGGAGAGGGATTGTGAATGTAAAAATAGTTTTTATATATTTTAAGGGCCATTTATATAATTGGCGTGGGGTGTACAAATCACAGCAGGAAAATAACAAAGTGTGTTGCGGTCTTCTTTTTATTAAGTTTGCGGGTGGGATACTTCCCAGGAGCACTGTTTAGTTATAATGTGGTGTTTACTTTTCTAACGGGGAGCTGTGGTTACGCAGCAAAACTTTCAGTCTAGGTTTGAAATAGTTTTTATTAAGCAATTACAAATATACTTTGTTCGGAAACTGAAGCTGTATATATCAAAGGGGTGACAAATAAAAACGCAATTCATAAAATATCCCTTAAGCGTGGGCACACCCTCCCTTTTTTTCTGCTATAGTTTGTAAAAGTGTTGCCCCATATTGTTGATAATATAAGAGGGCTTGAGTTACTTTTAGATAAAGTAGAAAAGAAGTGCTACAAGAAACACTCCTGCACTCCATCATCTCAGGTCACAAGAACAATAACAAGTAAAAAACAGTTAAACACAAATCACTTTATATTACATAGAAATGTACGCTTTATCATTTTTTATAATTTCTATTAATGTAGAATTCGGGAAAGTTCGTTCGTAGTGCTTAGATCACGTACTCCTTTAAGAATATATAGGATAGTAGTATAATAATATACACTACTGGTCGTATATATTCTATAGGGAGAAGGTGAATAGGAACCGCAACAGACAAAAATATAAATAGTAAAAAACATTCAGAAATGTAGGGTTTATCAAAGGTATTCACTAAGAAAGTATCTATGGAAACAATTTTTTTTTAAACTGCAACTTCCAATAATATTGTCACTGTAAAAATATCTGATCAAGTAAGTTATAAAGGTCACTAAACTGTATTTCAGATGGTTTACTCCTGGCGGCAGAAATCTCCAATTCCTGTTGTGTGGAAATATCACACTCTTACAATATACACAGTGTCACTGATGGCACACAAAAGGAAAATGAAAATGAAGTCATCAATACAAAACAAGATCAATAACGAAATACTTTCCAGCGATGAGTATGTTGAGAGCTTCTTTTCTCCGGGACTTCGAAATCTTTCATCTTCGCGCCAATGGGTCATAAAGTGCTCTGAGATCACAATGACTGTTAATATTATAATATACATATTCACACTATATGATCTCAAGGGAGAAATAGACTAAAAACCAGAAGCTGCTGATGTTACATATAAATCTTTAGTCTTCGCGCCAACGGGTCACAAACTCCTCTGAGATCATAATGTGTGGTTATTATAATATACATACTCACACTATAGGATGTCAAGGGGAAATAGACTACAAACTAGAAGCTGCTGACGTTACATATAAATCTTTAGTCTTCGCGCTGACGGGTCACCAACACTTCTGAGGTCAAGTACAGTGTCAATATTATAATATACAAAGTCACACTATATGAGTTCAAAGGAGCCAGAACAGGAACAATTTTTGCTGTATTCTGTCTGTTTCTGAAAACAAGCTGCTGACGTTACATATAAATGGCAAAAACAACCAATAACACTTTTTTCTAAATACAAGTGTTTAAAGATTGACAAATAGCTACGTATTTTAAATATCTAGTATTGCATAATCAAACAACTTACAACTCAGGATTATGTTTTGTGGCCGCAAAAGAAGAATCCAACTGTAGAAAGAGCACCTGCATCACTGAATGGAGACGCGTAAATAACTCGCAAAAACAAAACTAATCTATCAACGGGTGTGGTTTATATACTTTTTGGTTATGCAGTAGTCTATGGAAGGAAGATGCGGCTCCGCCCATTTAGATGTCACGTTTTACAGTTGACACGTGCTCACGTTTTAACTGTTTCACTTGTGCACGTGTTGGGAAAAGTTACAAAATGTGAAGCGGAAAAAGTTTCGATTTCGAACCTAACACGTATAAGGTCCTTAATATGTACATACGTTGGAGAGCTTAAAAGCTGTTACCCGGAAAACCGTATCATTTGCATTCTCATGAGTAAATACATTTATTGATTGCCGTAATTCTAAATACAAGACATAAAAAAAAAGATCTATCAGAATAGAAGAAAAAAAAACGTGATAATATTTCTCATCACTATGGTTTTAAATTAAAAAAATGCAAGCATTTGTAAAGCGTACAGCTAACCCTGGAAAGGTGTGCCGGCGCTCGGGGCATCGGAAAGATTAAGCAAGGTGTTGCCCACAGTGACATAGTGGTGGGCTAACATGCCGCTGGAGCCGGGAATCGAACTGTGAACGCTGTTGTTCGAAGTCAGGTATCATAGCTGCTCCGTCACACTTTTTCCACACTTATATGTTAATTAGTGCTAATTAAGTTTTAAACATTGTTAAATTATAACTTATAACAGACTACTGTTACAGTTAGTTTTTCACTACAAAAAGTATGCGTCTTTTTTAAATTTAGTTAAAAACAATATAGGTTTTAGGGACATTGTAGTTAGAAATTAGCTTTTAAAAAACCTTTGAAATTCACTGAAAAAACCATAGGTTTCAGGGACGTTATAGTTAGAAATTAGCATTTAAAAAACCATTGAAATTCACTGAAAAAACCATAGGTTTTACAGACGTTATAGTTAGAAATTAGCATTTAAAAAACCTTTGCAATTCACTGAAAAAACCATAGGTTTCAGGGGCGTTATAGTTAGCTGGACATTTCACTCGTACAAAACCATAGAAATTCCACTGTTATAGTTAGTTCAGCTAACTATAACTCGCGCCCCCGCAATGCACTGCTCATGACGTCACATATTACATCATTCATGGCATGGTCAGTGACATCACTTATGACATCACTGATGACATCTGAAATGACATCACTGATGACATCACTGATGACATCATCCAAGTGAAAATCTGATGCACCTCCTCACAGTCTAATATAACCTTTAATACACCCACTGTAAAATACAGACTGCCATTTTCGAAACCATTGAGACACCAATACCAGTTACTACATACGCACTCTTTGATTCCTAGGTCTACACACACATCCACTCATTCACCCATACATTCACTTATACATGCAGTTACTCATCAATACAACACTATTATATGCACTTATACACCTATTCAGGCACTCACACACCACCACTCATCCATGGAGTTACTCACACACCTAGTCAGTCATGCAAAGAATCAATCACACTCCCATTTACTCACCTATACAGTTATACACACACCACCTCCCTAATTCATACAGATTAGGCCTGGGCGGAAACTACGCTACGCTCGTGGAGTTTGCGCTACTACGCGCTACGCGAATTGCACGTAGCACAGTGCAAAAACACGTAGCGTAGCGGGCATTTTTTGCTTGCTCGAGGTCCTCAACGTCAAGTTGGCGACCACGAGCGAGCAAAATCAACATCCTGGCGAGACTTTTTCCTCGTTCGCGATCAGCAACATCAAGTTGCCGATCGCGAGCGTGGAAAATAAACCTCCCGGCGAGATTCTCAACGCGGGGAGGTCAGGTTTCTCATTGCGAGTGGTCGCGTATGCTCGCGATGAGAAACTACCAGTCCGCGTTGAGAAAGCTGCCGCTCGACTACAAATCTACTCGAGCGGCAGAAAACGACTGCTTGCACTGTGCAAGATGCCGTTTGCAATGATTGCACATTGCGGACAAGCATCCGGCACTGTGCAATCAGTGCGAACAGCATTTCCCTACCGCACTACGCAGTTCACGTAGCTACGCGTAGCGTGCGTAGTGCGAAGTGCACTTCGCGTAGCGCTATTACGCGAACTACACCCAGGGTTAATACAGATACTAACGCATAATTACTCTCTTATATAATCACTGATACAAGTACACACTCATCCATACAGCCACTCTCACAATCACTCACTGTCACATATACTCATTTATATACAGCATCACTCACATATACTGCCTTTTACATATGTAGTTACTCACACATGTACCACTGAGACATTCATTCACTCACCAACACACCCATACACACACTCACCGACCCATACAGCTGTTTCCACATCCACTCTTGAACCATACACCCAGTGAATCAACTACTCACACATCAATGCACAGAGTCACACACCTCCAACCCACCTACACACACACTCAGTCTCCCATACAAATACTCAGGCAAACAATCAATAACCCATATAAAGACTCATGTAGCTACTGACCAACCCATGTAGCAGCTTACACAACAACAGACAGACTGATACACACATTCACACAGTTTAGTCACTAACCCATGCATTCAGTAAGACACGTTTAATCACTCACTTATACAATCAGTCACACACCTGTAAAATCCCCCATCCAGACACTTATACACCCACTCATTCTTCAATACACCTAAGAATATATGTAAAACATATTTAAAAATTACAGAAACACACAGTCACTGGATGATGTCAGCAGTGATTTCATTTAAGATGTCATCAGTGATGTCACTGACCATGCCATGAATGATGTAATATGTGACGTCATGAGCAGTGCATTGCGGGGGCATGAGTTATAGTTAGCTGAACTAACTATAACAGTGGAATTTCTATGGTTTTGTACGAGTGAAATGTCCAGCTAACTATAACGCCCCTGAAACCTATGGTTTTTTCAGTGAATTGCAAAGGTTTTTTAAATGCTAATTTCTAACTATAACGTCTGTAAAACCTATGGTTTTTTCAGTGAATATATATATACATATATACATATATATATATATATATATTCACTGAAAAAACCATAGGTTTCAGGGGCGTTATAGTTAGTTGGACATTTCACTCATACAAAACCATAGAAATTCCCCCGTTATAGTTAGTTCAGCTAACTATAACTCGCGCGCCCGCAATGCACTGCTGATGACGTCACATATTACATCACTCATGACATGGTCAGTGACATCACTCATGACATCACTGATGACATCTCAAATGACATCACTGATGACATCACTGATGACATCATCCAGTGAATGTGTGTTTTTCTGAAAATTAAATATGTTTTATATATGTATATCTCAAGGTCGATGGAAGAATAAATGGGTATATAAGTGTCTAAATGGATGATTTTTTTTGTAAAATTGAATGTATAACTGACTAAGTGTATCTTAGTGAATACATGGGTTAGTGAGTAATGTTTAAATATGAAAATATCTGTATCAGTCTCTCACTTTGTGTATAAGTGGCTGCATGGGTTGGTGAGTAGCTACATGAGTGTCTATATGGGTTATTAGTTGGTTTTTTGAGTATCAGTATGAGTGTCTGAGTGTCTGTATGGTTCAGTGGGGGGTATTACTTAGTGCATAGATGCATGAATGAGTGACTCACTCTTTGTATGTGTTGAAGACAGCATGTGTCCAGGACTGTATAGGTGGATGAGTATGTGTATGGGTGTGTTAGTGAGTGAATGACTGTCTCAATAGTGTCTTTATGAGTAACTACATATGTTTTAAACTAGTATATGTGAGTATTGGTGTATATAACTGAGTATATTTGAGAGTGAGAGATTGGAAGAGTTCCTGTACAAATAAGTAGGTGTTTCTATAAGTGATTGTTTAAGAGAGTAAGTATGTGTAAGTTTCTGTAGAAGTAAGTGTAGTAGTGTGTGTATAACTGTATATGCAAGTAAATGGATGTTTGATACTTTGTTTGCATGTGTGACTATGTGTGTGAGTAACTCTATGGATGAGTGGCGGTGTGTAACAGGATGTATAGGTGTATGAGTACATATGATGAGTGAGTACATGTATGAGTGACTGTATAGGGACTGTTGGTGAATGAGTGGATGTGTGTGTAGATCTTGGAATTACTGAATAGGTGTGTTGTAACTGGTATTGGTATGTCCATTGTTTTGAAAATGTTAGTTTGTATTTTTGAGTGTGTGTATCAAAGGTTATATTAGGGTGAGAGGAGGTCTGCCACTCTATCACAAGGATGATGTCATCAGTGATGTCATTTGAGATGTCATCAGTGATGTCATGAGTGATGTCACTGGCCATGTCATGACTGATGTAATATGTGACGTCATCAGCAGTGCATTGCGGGCGCGCGAGTTATAGTTAGCTGAACTAACTATAACGGGTGAATTTCTCTGGTTTTGTACGAGTGAAATGTCCAACTAACTATAACGTCCCTGAAACCTATGGTTTTTTCAGTGAATTTCAAAGGTTTTTTAAATGCTAATTTCTAACTATGCCTACAGAGGTAGGACATGTGCAGAAAGAGGAAGAAAGGTGCAGAAAGAAGCAAGAGATGAGCACAAAGAACCAACAGAGGAGCAGAAAGAGGCCTTGTTGCAAAGTCATCCTGTGCCCCCAACGTTTTGCTGACGGGTACTGGTGGTAACTGACTCTGACTAACCAGGCCTAGAGCCAGTGCTATGCTTATAGACACTTAGAATACAGTGAAAACACCTACATACACTAGGGAAAACTATGTGTTGGGGTACCCCTGTGATTGGCATGACCTCCTCTGTAAGGCTCTAGTACATAACAGGGCAGGGGGATTAAAACTACCTCTAAGTCAGAGGTGCAGAAAGATGCTTCTTTAAGTAGTAGTCACGTTTGCAGAGTGGTGGAGAAAGGGTGCTGGGCCTCCGACCAGCGCTCAGGAATTCCGCTGCATAGGACTTAGACAAGGTACCAAGAGGGCTTCTTGGCCCCCAAAGTCCCTCCGGAGTAAATTGGACTTCATCCCCCATCCCGTAGTCTGCCAGGAGGCGCGTTTGCAGAGTGGTGGAGAAAGGGGGGCATGTCCTCCGAAGACGTCTTAGCAATCCCACTGTGTGGGACTTACTGGAGGTAACAAGAGGGGTAGTTGGCCCCCAAGGACAACCTTGGGGGCCAACTACCCCTTCCATTACCTCCAGTAAGTCCCACACAGCAGGATTGCTAAGTTCTCATAGCAGGCCACGCCCCCTTTGCCCACCACTCTGCAAACGCGCTCCCTGGCGCGCTCTTGGATGGGGATTGAAGTCCCCTTCGCTGCTGGGGGTCCTTTACGGGCCAACTAGCCTACCTATTACCTCCAGTAAGCCCCACACAGTGGGATTGCTGAGAGGTGGACAAAGGCCACGCCCCCTTTCCCCACCACTCTGCAAACGCGCCTCCTGGTGCGTTCTAAGTTGGGGTATTAAGTCCCCTTCATTCCTGAGGCTCCCTGGGGGCCAACTAGCCCACCAGGTGCCTCCAGTAAGCGCCACACACCTGGAATGCTGAGAGTGGTCCGAGGCCATGCCCCCTTTTTACACCACTCTGCAAACGCGGCTCCTGGCGCACTGCTGCTTGGGGGATGAAGTCCACTTGTGTCCTGAGGTCCTCAGGACACAAGAGGACCTCATCGCCCCACCAGCAGTGCGCCAAGAGGCGCGTTTGCAGAGTGGTGTAAAAAGGGGCGCGGCCTCGGACCACCTCTCTGCAAACTAGCTATGTGGCGCTTACTGGAGGTACCTGGTGGGCTAGTTGGCCACCAAGGACCCTCAGTATTCATGGATACTTAATTTCCCAACTTACAACTCGCCAGGGGGCGCGTTTGCAGAGTGGTGCAGGGAGGGGGCGGGGCCTCCGGCATGATGCCGGCTTTTCTTTAAAAACAATTTTAGAAGGGGGGCTGGGTGGCTCCCTCCTTATTTTACTATTTTTGGGGCCCTGGGGACCCCAACCCCCAGGGCCTGACCCCTTTATAAAAAAAAATAAAAAATAACGGGAAGGGGGCCACGCGGCCCCCCTCCCGAGGCCAATTTCAGCCCCGGGGACCCCATCCCCCGGGGCATGGCCTCCTTTTATAAATGTATTTATTGGGAAGGGGGCCGCATGGCCTCGCTTCCCTAGCCCACTATTGGCCCCGTGGACCCCATCCCCCGGGGCCAGCCTGCCGTTTAAAAAAAAAACATTTTTTAATTACAGGGGAGGGGGGCCATGTAGCCCCCCTCCCGGGCCACTTCTGGCCCCGGGGACCCCATCCCCCGGGGCCTGGCCTCACCCTTGGGGGCCGTGGGGGGAGCCCCAATGCCCCCACGGTCCCAGCTGGCCCCCCACCTCCTGCGGGAGCCGACATTGCTTTTGCACACGGGGAGCTGCTGACATTCAGCTCCCCTTGTGCAAAAGCAATCTGCTTTGGTTTTTGGAAGCGAGAGCAGGTTTCCTGCTCTCGCTTCCAAAAACCAAAGCAGAAGTTTGCTATGACAGGGCGGGAGCCGTGATCCCGCCCTGTCATAGCAAACGGAAATTTCCCAGGAGTGGGCACCCCGGGACATTGCAGGAGCCGGCCCTGGGGGGTGGCTGTCCCCAGGGCCATCAAGGACTCTAGGAGGGGAGCCGCGCGGCCCCCCTCCCATCATTTAACATAGCACCGGGGAGGGGGTGGTCCCTGGGGCTTGGGGGGCCCGTGAGGCCCCCGCAAATAATTGAAGAAAGCCCCGGGGAGGTGGCGGTCCCCGGGGCTTGGGGGTCCGGTGTGCCCCGTGCATATTTAAATAAAGCCCCGGGGAGGTGGCGGTCCCTGGAGCTTGGGGGGGCCTGGGAGGTCCCCCCACATCTTATTAAACAAGCCCCGGGAAGGTGGCGGTCACCGGGGCTGCAGGGGGGCCACGTGCTCCCGCATATAATTAGTATAGCCCCGGGGAGGTGGCAGTCCCCGGGGCTGCAGGGGCCCCCGCGGGCCCCCGCTATATAATTTGGCATTGCCCCCGGGACCTGGCCCACCCGGGGGCTTACAGATAATAAAGCGCGGAGTCCGCGCTTTGTTTTTTTTTTATTTTCTCGGCAGGATTCGCGCACCTTGCGCGAATTCTGCCGATTTGTTTTTTTTTTTTAATGTTTTTTTTGGGGCATGGGGGTGCCTGTGGGACCCCCTGAGCAGGCCTAGGGGGTCAGGGTGTTTCTACCCTGCCCTCTTACCTTGTTTTTCACCTTTTTTTCTACTGATTTCTTGTGACTCTATAGTCACAAGATGGCTGCCAACACTTCCTGGTTTGGAGTGTTGACAGCCAATCAGAGTGAAGCTCGTGCCCGGGAGGGTTCGCAAACCCTCCTCGGTGCTCAGATATCGATATTTTTATTTGTTTAATTTCTCAGGAACTACTGAACGGATTTACACCATTTAAAAAAAAGGTCTCTTTCTGAACCAAGAGCTACCTCTTTGCCAAATTTGGTGTAATTCCGTTCAGCAGTTCGGGCTGTAGCCTGTTCCAATTTTTCCTATGGAAATGAACATGGGGAAAACGCTTTTTGGGACCCCCCTTTTTTCTCGGCCCCGCTTGACGAATCACCCCGAAACTTTCAAGACAGAAGCTGACCGGAGCGGGCCATTAGTTTTGATAATTTCACGAAGATTCATCAAACGGCGCCAAAGATATTGGCAAAAGAAAAAATGCTTTTTGAATAGAAACAAGGTCCTAACTATAACTACCTACTGGCGACCGCCAGTAGGTAATATATATATATATATATATATTCACTGAAAAAACCATAGGTTTTAGGGACAGTTATAGTTACTTGGACATTGCACTCGTACAAAACCCGTGAAATTCCCCCGTTATAGTTAGTTCAGCTAACTATAACTCGCGCCCCCGCAATGCACTGCTGATGACGTCACATATTACATCACTCATGACATGGTCAGTGACATCACTGATGACATCACTGATGACATCTCAAATGACATCACTGATGACATCATCCAGTGACTGTGTGTTTCTGTAAAGTTTAAATATTTTTAAAATATATAGGAAAAGACGTATTGAAGAATGAGTGGGTGTCTAAGTGTCTGTATGGATGATTTAGTAGGTGCGTGACTGACTCTATAAGTGAGTGATTTAACGTATCTTACTGAATGCATGGGTTAGTGACTAAACTGGGTGTATGTCTGTATCCGTCTGTCTGTTGCTGTGTAAGTGGCTGCATGTGTTTGTGAATAGCTAAATGATTTTCTATATGAGTTATTGAATGCTTGTCTGAGTATCTGTATGGGTGCCTGAGTGTTTGTGTGGGAGGGGTGTGTGCAACTCTGTGCATAGATGTGTGAGTGGGTGATTCACTGGGTGGATGGTTTCAAGAGTGCATCTGTGATAGACTGTATGGGTGGGTAAGTGTGTGTAAGAGTGTGTTAGTGAGTGAATGTATGTCCCAGTGGTACATGTGTGAGTAACTACATATGTGAAAGGCAGTATATATGTGTGTTGGAGTATATAAATAGCTATAAGCAAGAGTGAGTGATTGTGATAGTGGCTGTATGGATGATTGTGTGCTTGTATCAGTGATTGTATAAGAGCGTAACAATGTGCTACTATTTGTATGAGTAAGTGAGCTGGTGTGTGTATAACTGTATAGGTGAGTAAATGGCAGTGTGTTTAATTATTTGCATGACTGACTAGGTGTGTGAGTATCTCTATGGATGAGTGGCGTTGTTTGAGTGTCTATATAGGAGTAAGAGTGCATATGATAGTCCTGTACTGAGTGACCGTAAGTATGAGTGACTGTACGGGTGAGTGAGTGGATGTGTGTGTGTAGACCTAAGAATCAGTGAGTGGGTATGTAGTTATTGGTGTTGGAGTGTCTATGGTTTTGCGAATGGCAGTCTGTAATTTAGAGTGGGTGTATCAAAGATTATATTAGGGTGTGAGGAGGTGCATCAGATTATCACGTGGATGATGTCATCAGTGATGTCATTTGAGATGTCATCAGTGATGTCATCAGTGATGTCACTGACCATGTCATGAGTGATGTAATATGTGACGTCATCAGCAGTGCATTGCGGAGCGCGAGTTATAGTTAGCTGAACTAACTATAACGGGGGAATTTCACGGGTTTTGTACGAGTGCAATGTCCAAGTAACTATAACTGTCCCTAAAACCTATGGTTTTTTCAGTGAATTTCAAAGGTTTTTTAAATGCTAATTTGTAACTATAACGTGTCTGAAACCTATGGTTTTTTCAGTGAATTTCAAAGGTTTTTTAAATGCTAATTTGTAACTATAACGTGTCTGAAACCTATGGTTTTTTCAGTGAATTTCAAAGGTTTTTTAAATGCTAATTTCTAACTATAACGTGCCTGAAACCTACGGTTTTTTCAGTGAATTTCAAAGGTTTTGTAAATGACAATTTTTAAATGTATTAATTGTTATATTAATTTTTTTCATACTGATTTACTACATTTTTAGAAACAATTTTTTTTTACATATTTTATTTGTCAAATTACATTGTAATTACATTATACATTACATTACAAAAAATACTTTCTCAGAATGAATTACTTTAGTTTAAATACTTTGCAGATAGGCAATAGACTTTTAAGTACAGTAGTTACAGTTGTTGCAATGGGCAACACATTTTCAAACACAATGCAACATTCAGCTCAATGTGAATTTCTAGTTAAATGCAATTAGTTACTTTATGGATTACTTTTGTAACCACAGGACTGGATCCTAGATTCAGTCCTGGTACATCTCCTGTAAACAGTTGAGTAAAAGCGTTTTGGTTACAGTCGTGATTTTTAAGGAATATTATTGTATTTTAAAAGTTGACACTTTGAAACTTTTTCTCATAGAATCACCAATGTTATCCTATGGAAGGAAATTCACTTAGCAAGGTAAAAACTGTTATCGTTACTTTTTCTTACTCAGTGTTGGATCCTGGATCCAGCACTGGTGCATCTCCTGTAAACAGTTGAAAGAATGCGTTTAAGTCATACAGGTGATTTTTAAGGAATATTTGTAGTTTGTGAAAATCAACACTTTGAAACTTTTTGCTGAAAACCAGTCAATGGATTAGCCTATGAAGGAAATTCAAGTTACTGGTAAGTACGGTTAAAATTACTTTTGAGGATCAGTACTGGGCTGAAACATGCAGCACTGAGGTCTCTCCTGATAACAGGTGAGTAAATCGGAATTCGTATTTCGGCTGATTTTAGAGGAATATTTTAAAGTTCCAAAACTCCACACTTAGAAGAATTTCCAAGTGAAACCAGTCAATGTTAGCCTATGGAAGGAAATTCAAGTTACTGGTAAGTACGGTTAAAATTACTTTTCAGGACCAGTACTGGGCTGAAAGATGCAGCACTGAGGTCTCTCCTGATAACAGGTGAGTAAATCAGAATTCGGATTTCGGCTGATTTTAGAGGAATATTTGTATGTTTCAAAAATCAACACTTAGAAGAATTTCCAAGTGAAACCAGTCAATGTTAGCCTATGAAGGAAATTCAAGTTACCTGTAAGTACGGTTAAAATTACTTTTCAGGATCAGTACTGGGCTGAAAGATGCAGCACTGAGGTCTCTCCTGATAACAGGTGAGTAAATCGGAATTCGTATTTCGGCTGATTTTAGAGGAATATTTTAAAGTTCCAAAACTCCACACTTAGAAGAATTTCCAAGTGAAACCAGTCAATGTTAGCCTATGAAGGAAATTCAAGTTACCGGTAAGTACGGTTAAAATTACTTTTCAGGATCAGTACTGGGCTGAAAGATGCAGCACTGAGGTCTCTCCTGATAACAGGTGAGTAAATCGGAATTCGTATTTCGGCTGATTTTAGAGGAATATTTTAAAGTTCCAAAACTCCACACTTAGAAGAATTTCCAAGTGAAACCAGTCAATGTTAGCCTATGAAGGAAATTCAAGTTACCGGTAAGTACGGTTAAAATTACTTTTCAGGACCAGTACTGGTCTGAAAGATACAGCACTGAGGTCTCTCCTTATAACAGGTGAGTAAATCGGAATTCCTATTTCGGCTGATTTTAGAGGAATATTTGCACAATGGTGAAGGGAGGGGCGGGGCCTGAGGTGACATCTGTGCAAACGCGCCCCGTGGCGCGTTTTAAGTTGGGGGATTAAGTTCCCTTGAATCCTGAGGGTCCCTAGGGGCCAACTAGACCACCAGGAACCTCCAATATGCGCCAGGGGCTGCGTTGCAGAGACGTGTAGAGAGGCCACACCCCTTTTACACCTCTCTGCAACGCAGCTCTGTGGCGCTTTCTGGATGTACCTGTTGGGCTAGTTGGCCCCCAGGGACCCTCAGGATTGAAGGGATTTAATTCCCCATCTTAAAACGCGCCATGGGGCCTGTTTGCACACATGTCACCTCAAGCCCCGCCCCCTCCTTCACCACTGTGCAAACGCGCCCGTGGCGCGTTTTAAGTTGGGGGATTAAGTCCCCTTGAATCCTGAGGGTCCCCGGAGTCCAACTAGCCCACCATATACCTCCAAAAGCGCCATAGAGCTGCGTTGCAGAGAGGTGTAAAAGGGGCGTGGCCTCTGTACACCTCTCTGCAAGGCAGCCCCTGGCGCATACTGGAGGTTCCTGGTGGGCTAGTTGGCCCCCAGGGACCCCCAGTATTCAAGGGAATTCGTTCCCCTCTGCAAACGCGCCAGGGGCGCGTTTGCAGAGTGGTGAAGGAAGGGGCGGGGCCTGCGGGCCCGATCGTTTTTTTTTTTTTTTAATTTTTTTTTTGGGGGAGGGGGGCCGCGTGGCCCCCCTCCCGGGCCACTACTTGCCCCGGGGACCCCATCCCCCGGGGCTGGCCCTCTCGTTGGGGACTGTTGGGGGGTCCCCAATCCCCCCACAGTCCCGCCGGGCCGGCATTGCTTTTACACATGGGGAGCTGCTAAGATGCAGCTCCCCATGTGGAAAAGCAATCGGCTTTGGATATTGGAAGAGAGAGCGAGGTTCCTGCTCTCTTCCAATATCCAAAGCAAGTTGCAATGACAGGACGGGAGCCGCGAGGCTCCACCCCGGGACACTGCAGGAGCCGGCCCTGGGGGTGGTGGTCCCCAGGGCCATCAAGGGCTCCAGGAGGGGGCCGCGCGGCCCCCTCCCATTCAGTGCACAGCCCCGGGGAGGTGGTGGTCCCCGGGGCTCTGGGGGTCCAAAACGGACCCCCATTGTAATTTGTTTCTTAGTGCCCCGGGGAGGTGGTGGTCTCCGGGGCGTGTGGGGGCTGGAGCCCCCACACAGGTTGTTCAATTATAAAAAAGAATCCCGGGGAGGTGGTGGTCCCCGGGGCTGCAGGAGGGCTCAGAGCCCTCCCGCACCATTGTTACATAAAGCCCCGGGGGTGGTGGTCCCCGGGGCTTGGGGGCCCTTAGAGGCCCCCACACATAAAATTAACCCCCCCAGCATGCCCCCGGGACTTGGGCCACCCGGGGGCCAATTACATCAGAAGCGCGGGAGACCGCGCTCGATGTTTTTTTTCGGCAGGGTTCGCGCACCCTGAGCGCATCCTGCCGATTTTTAAAAAATATTATTTTTTTTTGCCCAGGGGGTCCTTGTGGGACCCCTGAGCAAACCTAGGGGGTCAGGGTGTTTCTACCCTCCCCCTTTGTGCGCTTTGCGCACTTGTTTCTGTCCCTCGGTTCTACCGAGGGACAAAATGGCTGCCAACATTTCCTGAATCGGAATGTTGACAGCCAGCTGACAGCCAATTAACATGCAGCTCGTGATCGGGAGGGTGCGCGAATCCTCCGTGCCCATAGATATATATGTACTTTTACTTTTTGATTTTCTCAGCAACTACTGAACGGATTTACACCATTTAACAAAAGGGTTCTTTCTGAACCAAGAACTACCTCTTTGCCAAATTTGGTGTAATTCCGTTCAGCAGTTCGAGCTGTAGCCGTGTCTAAAGTTTCCTATGGGACAAATGCATGGGGAAAACGCGTTTTGGAACCCCCTTTTTCTCGGCCCCCGCTTGACGTATCACCCCGAGACTTTCAGGGTAGGAGCGGACCGGAGCGCCCCACGAAGTTTGAAAATTTCGCGAAGATACGTCAACCGGCAAGAGAGTTATTTCAAATAGAATGTCGCGGATTTCCTATGGATAATAGGTTGTAACTATAACTATCTACTGGCGACCGCCAGTAGATAATATTATCTACTGGCGGTCGCCAGTAGATAGTTATAGTTAGGACCTATTTTCCATATGAAAATTCACAACATTCTATTTCCAATAACTTTGGAATGAAGTCTGACATTCTCAGTAAAACATGTACATCCAACAAGGGCAGAGACTGTCAGTTGATTCCTTTGTGTTCTACGCCAGCTTCCCAGAGTGTTCTAAAGAACAACTAGAGTGCTAACAGCCTTACCTATGACAAAATTATGGCACAGCTGAAGCCATCTTGATTGGAATAAACTGGTAACACTTAAAACATTTAATTTAAAAAGGAACAAAATGATGGGGTTCATTTTGTCATAGAAATTATGGTTAGTGCTGTAGAAAGAAAAATTAGGACATGTTTCAAGTGTGATCTCAAATATCTTCCTGTTATATTTCAACAGGAGCAGCCTGTCAGTTGATGCCTTTGTGTTCTACGCCAGCTTCCCAGAGTGTTCTAAAGAACAACTAGAGAGCTAACAGTCTTACTTATGACAAAATTATGGCACACCTGAAGCCATCTTGATTGGAATAAACTGGTAACACTTAAAACATTTAATTTAAAAGGAACAAAATGAGGGGTTCATTTTGCCATAGAAATGAACAACATTCCCAGCACGACCCCTACACTACACAAGCACCACTGCACTACCCTAAACCCTAAAACACTACCTCCAGCATGACCCCCTACACTACACAAACACCACTGCACTAACATAAACCCTAAAACACTACCCCCAGCACGACCCCCTTCACTACCTAAACACAACAGCACTACCCTAAACCCTAAAACACTACCTCCAGCACGACCCCTACACTACACAAACACCACTGCACTAACATAAACCCTAAAACACTACCCCCAGCATGAACCCCTACACTACCCAAACACCACTGCACCACCCTAAACCCTAAAACACTACCCCCAGCACTATACCCTACACTACACAAACACCACGGCACTACCCTAAACCCTAAAACACTACCCCAGCACTACCCCCTACACTACCCAAACACCACTGCACTAACATAAACCCTAAAACACTACCCCCAGCACAACCCCCTACACTACACAAACATCACTGCACTACCCTAAACCCTAAAACACTACCCCCAGCACGACTCCCTACACTACCCAAACACCACTGCACTACCCTAAACCCTAAATCTTCCCCCAGCATGACCCCCTACACTACCCAAACACCACTGACCTACCCTAAACAATAAAACACTACCCCCAGCATGACCCCCTACACTACACAAACACCACTGCACTACCCTAAACCCTAAAACACTACCACCAGCATGACCCCCTACACTACTCAAACACCAATGCACTACCCTAAACCCTAAAACACTACCCCAGCATGACCCCCTACACCACCCAAACACCACTGCACTACCCTAAATCCAAAAACACTACCCCCAGCACGACTACCTACACTACCCAAACACCACTGTACGACCCTAAACCCTAAAACACGACCCCCTACACTACACAAACACCCCTACACTACCCTAAACCCTAAAACACTAGAACCCAGCACGACCCCCTACAGTACACCAACACCACTGCACTACCCTAAACCCTAAAACACTACCCCCTACACTACACAAACACCACTGCACTACCCTAAACACTACCCCCAGCACGACCCCCTACACTACACAAACACCACTGCACTACCGTAAACCTAAAACACTACCCCAGCACTACCCCCTATACTACCCAAACACCACTGCACTACCCTAAACCCTAAAACACTACCCCCAGCATGACCCCCTACACTACACAAACCACTGCACTACCCTAAACCCTAAAACACTACCCCCAGCACGACCCCCTACACTACCCAAACACCACTGCACTACCCTAAACCCTAAAACACTACCCCCAGCACGACTCCCTACACTACACAAACACCACTGGACTACCCTAAACCCTAAAACACTCCCCCAGCATGACTCCCTACACTACCCAAACACCACTGCACTACACTAAACCCTAAATCTACCCCCAGCATGACCTCCCACACTACACAAACACCACTGCACTACCCTAACCCCTAAAACACTACCCTCAGCACGACCCCCTACACTACCCAAACACCACTGCACTACCCTAAACCCTAAAACACTAACCCCAGCATGACCCCTACACTACCCAAACACCACTGCACTACCCTATACCCTAAAACACGACCCCTACACTACACAAACATGACTGCACTACCCTAAACCTAAAACACTACCCACAGCATGACCCTCTACACTACACAAACACCACTGCACTACCCTAAACCCTAAAACACTACCCCCTACAGTACACAAACACCACTGCACTACCCTAAACCCTAAAACACTACCCCCAGCATGACCCCCTACAATACACAAACACCACTGCACTACCCTAAACCCCTACACTATACAAACACCACTGCACTACTCTAAACCCTAAAACACTACCCCCAGCACGACCCCCTCACAACACAAACACCACTGCACTACCCTAAACCCTAAATCTACCCCCAGCACGACCCCTACACTACCCAAACACCACTGCCATACTCTAAACCCTAAAACACTACCCCCAGCATGAACCCCTACACTACCCAAACACCACTGCACTACTCCTAAAACACTACCCCAGCACTAGCCCCTACACTACCCAAACACCACTGCACTAACATAAACCCTAAAACACTACCCCAGCACAACCCCTACACTACACAAACACCACTGCACTACCCTAAACCCTAAAACACTACCCCCAGCACGACTCCCTACACTACCCAAACACCACTGCACTACCCTAAACCCTAAATCTACCCCCAGCACGACCCCTACACTACCCAAACACCACTGCACTACCCTATACCATAAAACACTACCCCCAGCATGACCCCCTACACTACACAAACACCACTGCACTACCCTAAACCCTAAAACACTACAACCAGCATGACCCCTACACTACTCAAACACCACTGCACTACCCTAAACCCTAAAACACTACCCCAGCACGACCCCCTACACTACCCATACACCACTGCACTACCCTAAACCCTAAAACACTACCCCCAGCACGACCCCTACACTACTGCACTACCCTAAACCCTAAAACACTACCCCCAGCACGACCCCCTACACCACCCAAACACCACTGTACTACCCTAAACCCTAGAAAAGAAACCCCCACCCCATGCCCAATCCCCTTACCTCTCACTCCTCGTGGTTCCTCTCTCCTCGTGGTTCCTGCTTCCACGTCGTCTCTGAGGGCGGTGCACGTCGTTGTGAGGAAACGGAACAACCTCTGTTTCCTTACAACGAAGTGGATCATCTACATGTTTTTTAGAACGCATGGTCATTTACCATACATACCTTTACAACAAAATTAGTTGTAAAGGCATGCGTGGTAAATGACCATGCGTTCTAAAAATGCGTAGTAATGACTTCGCGATGTACAACGCATGCGTGGTAATGCATGCGTTGTAAAGGTATCGCGAAGTAAAAAAGTTGTTGTAACGGCTGCTTACCGATCGAAGCTGGCCCCTGTTCTTCAGTGAGACGTTTATTTGATTAATTAGGAGGAAGGAATGTGTTTTTTTTACCGAAAAGTAATTGTATTGTTGTATTGTGAAAGTGTCCGCGTGGCCTGGTTTCACTTCCGGTGAGAGAGTGAAAGAGTCTGTTTGGATCTAAAGGAGTTCTGTTGTTGGACGGGGCCGGCGCGAAACGTCATCAGAAAACATAGCTAATGGAAAGCGTCCTCCCTGAAGTGTGGAGTAGTGCCATGAGAGGTCAACGAGTGTGCGAACCAACCGCAGTATGACCGTACCGCGTGACCCATGTGCCGCCTCCAGGGTACGGGAGGCAGAAGCGGCATCGCAGGTCCTCTTGAAGACCGTTGTAGCACTAATTCTACATTTTGGTACTAGGGCATTTTAACTTTGTTGTTCCTGCCAGATACAAAGAGAAGATCCTGTGTTATTCAGTGCCCTCGTTACGTTTTTTGTGGGTTGTGGTGCTTGTCACTTCGCTGCCCCGCCGGTGCACACGACTGGGCACCCCACCTCGTGTGCCATCTGCAGGGCCTCTGCCCTCTGATCACTGGTTTTGGTTTCTGGAGTGGCAACATAAACAGTTGCTCCCAAAGGACTAGCCTGAACACTTAGGTGAATATACCCTGCGCCAGCATTCCGCGGAAATTCTTTCCTAGCTCTCCCACGTCGACGACGATGTCATAATAGCACGGCTCCGCTCGCGACACCGTATGACGTTATAGGAGCCATAAAAGGACCTCGTCGGCGTGCTGACGTCAGTTCCACCCATTTTTTCCGTGCCACCGAGGCAAACAGGCGGACCGAGACATTTTCACATGTATACATAGTATAATAAATATATATAAATATTCACTGAAAAAACCATAGGTTTCAGGCACGTTATAGTTAGAAATTAGCATTTAAAAAACCTTAGAAATTCACTGAAAAAACCATAGGTTTCAGGCACGTTATAGTTAGAAATTAGCATTTAAAAACCTTAGACATTCACTGAAAAAACCATAGGTTTCAGGGGCGTTATAGTTAGTTGGACATTTCACTCGTACAAAACCATAGAAATTCCCCGTTATAGTTAGTTCAGCTAACTATAACTCGCGCGCCCGCAATGCACTACTGATGACGTCACATATTACATCACTCATGACATGGTCAGTGACATCACTCATGACATCACTGATGACATCTCAAATGACATCACTGATGACATCATCCTTGTGATAGAGTGCCAGACCTCTTCTCACCCTAATATAACCTTTGATACACACACTCAAAAATACAAACTGACATTTTCAAAACAATGGACATACCAATACCAGTTACAACACACCTATTCAGTAATTCCAAGATCTACACACACATCCACTCATTCACCAACAGTCCCTATACAGTCACTCATACATGTACTCACTCATCATATGTACTCATACACCTATACATCCTGTTACACACCGCCACTCATCCTTAGAGTTACTCACACACATAGTCACACATGCAAACAAAGTATCAAACATCCATTTACTTGCATATACAGTTATACACACACTACCACACTTACTTCTACAGAAACTTACACATACTTACTCTCTTAAACAATCACTTATAGAAACACCTACTTATTTGTACAGGAACTCTTCCAATCTCTCACTCTCACATATACTCACTTATATACACCAATACTCACATATACTAGTTTAAAACATATGTAGTTACTCATAAAGACACTATTGAGACAGTCATTCACTCACTAACACACCCATACACACACTCATCCACCTATACAGTCCTGCACACATGCTGTCTTCAACACATACAAACAGTGAGTCACTCATTCATGCATCTATGCACTAAGTAATACCCCCAGCGAACCATACAGACACTCAGACACTCATACTGATACTCAAAAAACCAACTAATAACCCATATAGACACTCATGTAGCTACTCACCAACCCATGCAGCCACTTATACACAAAGTGAGAGACTGATACAGATATTTTCATATTTAAACATTACTCACTAACCCATGTATTCACTAAGATACACTTAATCAGTCAGTTATACAATCAATTTTACAAAAAAAAATCATCCATTTAGACACTTATATACCCATTTATTCTTCCATCGACCTTGAGATATACATATATAAAACATATTTAATTTTCAGAAAAACACACATTCACTGGATGATGTCATCAGTGATAGCATTTGAGATGTCATCAGTGATGTCATGAGTGATGTCACTGACCATGTCATGAGTGATGTAATATGTGACGTCATCAGCAGTGCATTGCGGGCGCGCGAGTTATAGTTAGCTGAACTAACTATAACGGGGGAATTTCTATGGATTTGTACGAGTGAAATGTCCAACTAACTATAACGCCCCTGAAACCTATGGTTTTTTCAGTGAATGTCTAAGGTTTTTTAAATGCTCATTTCTAACTATAACGTGCCTGAAACCTATGGTTTTTTCAGTGAATATATATATATATATATAAATATATATATATATATATACATCCATCCAAAACAGCTCCTGCTGGGAACCAGAGTCCCTCGGGGGGTGGTGCGTCAACCGGAGGATTGGCCGGCTACGTAATCCAAAATCAAAATTGAGTAAGGCGCGCTCTCAGGAATAACACTGCAAACATCCACAAAACCGATTTATTCAGTCATAAATCGTTAACGTGACGCATTTCGGGCCTCAAGCGGCCTTGATCACACAAAGTGAAATACAAAGATGGAGTTCATTACATATGAAAATAGTGTAACAAAGGTAGGACTGCAGCATCAGATCTCAAGAGACATCAAAAAAGGACTCATATCACTATAATGGCCGCCATCTTGTAACGTTTGGATAATACCATGTTCGTAATGGAACGACAATACTGTAACATTGATTTCCAAACTTTCCCAATAAACATGATGGTAGAGAAAACCTCGTACTTATCGGCGTTTTGAATACAAACAAAGGTGCAAACTGCATACTGCATAATCATAACAGGTACATACTCATTGTTGACACGCTGATGCAATGTGTATTTTGGAAATTATTTAAACAGTACCTTTCAGTGCTTGAGATAGAATAAGACCAGCGAGATAATCTACCACAGGCATACCCCTCCCAATAATAAGGAGATGCCTGCACTGAAAATGCAATACTCCATGTGGTTAGCAAGGTACTAAGACAGTGAGTGTGTAGACCTGTTGCACCAAAGATAAATCAATCTACCTCATAAGACTGTTTGAGCGACATAGTGCTTAAACATAAAAGAACTTGCAACGCCTACAATACTCTATCCTTAGTAGGATAAGCAATGCAAAATACCATAGTGATATTATTAACAACAGTGTAGTTCCCATGATAGTGTGATCATAAAATTCATACATTACAGTGATGGCATCTTGAAAGTAAATCAAAACACATGTAAATCATGGCTAATATATGACAAGCTGCCTCCTCTGGCTAATAACATAATATTTCTAAACTCCGTCTCCAAAGACAATGAACTAGTGATACGTGATAAATAAATGAGAAAATTCAAAGAAAGAAAAAATTCTTATCTGAGGTGACCAGAACATCAGTAGAATGATGTCATGAAGAAAAGGGCAGGGAACCCAAGTAGAATTACCGGTCCAATCCAGTAGGTCCCTTCCTTTCCTCCTGTTAAAAGATTGAAAAAATATATATACAGTCAGATGTCATGTTGACGGGTATGTTAAAATACACACTGTACCTATATAACAATACATTTCTGAAAAACAGACGCCGTGCCATACATAATATAAAATAACGACTAGTCCTCATGTAGGTGTATGGCCATCTCCTCATCAATATTATGCCCTCCAGGATAACGAGTTCCCAGGTCGATAATATACCTGGATTCTCGCTTCCTCAGTTGCAATACCCTGTCTCCTCCTCTGTGTTTGGTGTTGATTTGTTCAATGATGTAATACTGGAGTTGGGAACTATCTGAAAAGTGATGTGTCTCGAAATGCCTTGCTATCGGGTAGTGTTGGTCCTTATTATTGATGGCCCTCATATGCTCTAAAACCCTTTTTTTGGCCATCAAAGTTGTACTGCCGATGTAGCATCGGTTGCAAGGACATTCCAAGACATACACAACAAAAGAGGAGCTACAGGTGAGGATTTGCTTGATCTGTGTACGGGCATTGGTACTGGCATTGAGAAACTCCTTTCTCATGCGGCTGCTGCGACAAGCTTTGCATTGGCCGCATGGAAAGAAGCCCTGCAAGTCAATGCCTTTAGTGGCATCTACCTCTGTGATATCACTGTGGACTAATATGTCCCTAAGACTTCGACCCTTTCTGTAGGTTATGCGTGGTCTAACAGGGATAGAAGTCCCGTTGACAGGATCCTTTCTTAACATCTCCCAATTTTTGGCCAGAATTTTCTGGATCTCGCTCAAGTTACCATTGTAAGTTAGTATAACTCGGGTGATGTAATCACCATCATTAGATGTCTCAGTCTTGTCGTTGTTCTCTAAGGTCTTAGCTCTGTCAACTAGTTCCACCTTTTCAACTGCCTTCCGTAGCACCCACCTGGGGTACCCCCTCTCTAGAAATCTAGTGAGCCTGATATTCTGTTCATGTAGAAAAGCGTCTTCTGTACGGCAATTCCGTTTAGCCCTAAGGAGTTCCACATTGGGGATGCTCCATTTAAGGTCATCCGGATGACTGCTCATGGCGTGGAGAAGGCTATTGCCTGCTGTAGCTTTTCTAAAAAGGCTTGTTTGAATGGAATTATTGATAATCTCAACTTTTACATCTAAGAATTCTACCGTTCTATTACTGATGTTACTGGTAAGTATAAGATTGTGATTGTTGTGATTCAATCGATGTATGAAGTCATCAGCTTCACTAGCAATGCCCTTCCAGATCACAAACAGGTCGTCAATATACCTGAGCCATAAAATCACTTTTTCAAAGTCTTCACTAAAACCGGTGTCATTCCTGATTCCATCCTCCCATGCCCCAAGGAATAAGTTCGCAAAACTGGGCGCGAAACATGTCCCCATCTCAGTGCAGAGGATCTGTTTAAAGATGTCGCCATCAAATAGAAAAAAGTTATTTTTCAAACAATACCTGATCATTTCAATGATCATATTGGTATGTTCCATATGTCGTATGGGTCTCCTTGATAAGTATTTGGCACATGCTGAAATGCCATGCTCATGTTCTATAATCGTATAGAGCGCACTGACATCCATTGTGATAAGTAGATAATCATCTTGCCAGACTAACCCTTGTGTTTAAATAAGGAAGTCCTTAGTGTCTTTAACATACGAAGGTAGTGCAACCACCTGGTCCCTTAGGAAATGGTCCACATATTGAGACACATTCTCCAAAGCACTACCGATGGATGACACTATTGGCCTGCCCGGAGGGTTGGAGTAGTTTTTGTGGATTTTAGGGAGGAGATACAAAACGGGGAGTTTGGGACCATCCCTCTTGAGGAAGCAGAATTCTTCCCATTCTAGGAGACCTTTGTCCCTCCAGTCACCTAGGTAGTTCCAAATGCCCGTTATGCTTTTGGTGTACTCGTTCCTGTCAGTTTTAATGTAATATAGGGGATCTCTGAGCTGTCGTGTTGCCTCCGCTATATACATCTCCTTACTGAGGATCACCACGTTCCCTCCTTTGTCTGCTGGTCTAATCACTATGGAGCTGTCAGTGGCTAATTTGTTTAGAGCATTTTTTTGTGCGATAGTCAAATTATATGGTAGAGAACATGACTTCTTAAACCATGACTTCTGCCTAAACCTGAGTATTTGGTTAGAGACAATATCTTGAAAAGTATCGATATTGTCATGCGGCATGGTGGGAAGGAAAGTCGACTTAGGTTTGAACTTAGAGCAAGCTGCCATGTCATATCTTACAACTAGGTCATTCAATATCTGGTATACATCATCATCGTCCGTTAGACCCCCCCTCTACTACTTCATGAAGTGTCACAAGAGTATCATATGCTGTTTCTAAATGTTGCAAATATGATATTGAGAGGTTCATTGTTAATTTGTAAATGTTGAAAACCACGTGGAGGTGGTTTATTACAATGTACGTGACTTTAGAATGGCAATCTAATTTTTTAATAATTTTATGATATGGGAACAAATGTATAAATGTGGCAATATTATTACAGAGGAGAATAGAAAAGTTAACCTGACATATCTTTGTGTATTTAATTCGTAGAAAACTCTGTCCTGAAGAAGGTGATCAATCAGCATTTCACCGAAACGCTGCGTCGACTTTTATGTAGTTTTCTGGTGTCTAAATATTGTTTATGAAATTTGTTGTATGTATTAGGTGAAAACTATTTTTAAATGACATTTTTAAAGATTTGCCAATTATGTTTTTAAAAGAATTTACGAATAAAATCGATTTTGTACATTTTAAAAATATTGTGTTGGGATTATTGTTTGGTTGATTCTCAAGTGTCATTGTAATAACCTGGAAAGAGTACGATTGGGCTTGTTATTGAGCATTATATTCACGGTGGATAGTCTTGCCTTTTCATTTTGAGGTTTTGCACATTTAGATTACAGCATTTGATCTACATATCTCTACGAGGGACTTGTTGTTTGTTGACAAGAGTATCAATGTCACTTATATTAAGGTCAATGTTAGAGACAGTACTCTGATTGGCATGTAGTTCCTTGTTGACCTTTGGTTTCAATTTGTGCCATTTCTTTAGCTTCAGTTTACTGCAGAATTTGAATAAATCTATGCGGGTGTTGACATAGTTGAGAGGTTCTGTAGGGCAAAATGATAACCCAAGGCATAGCGTTCATTTCTCCAGTTCACTAAGAGATTTGTCAGTGAGGTTCACAATGGTGCGGTTTACCTTGTCATCATCCATAATGAGGCTGTTGTGGAGCGTGTTGATGAGCTTCCCATTCGCCCCTTGTTGTTCCCTCTTCCTCTTCCTCTGCCTGAGTCTTTTTCTTCTCTTTCGACAGTGCCCCGGACTCTTCCTCTGCCCCTCCCTCGTGGATTCAAATTCCTGTTCTTGGGTTTCGGGTGGTGCGAGTCGTTTGCCGGCCCCTGCAAAGGAGCCGGTACTCGTCTAAAAAAGTCTTAGGTCTTATTTCAGCCTCATTACTTGAGACTGAACTTGCAGAGGTTAGTGACGTCTGTGATGTAGTTGAATTGTATGTGTCAGCATCACTGGGACTGACACATGTGTCCTCAGATCTCGGTTGACTCGTGCTGGCATCAGTTCTTAAAGGCTCCGCTGTGTCGTACAGATGGTCGTATTTACGGCTATAGGTTAAAATTCTCCCTGATTCGTAGTCGACACAGTCACGATGCAACTTTCTCTGTTTTCTTGCCTTTATATCTTCTTCATGGTTGGTCAGTCTTTGTTTCAGTTCACCCATAAACCTGATGATGATCTCTTGTTCAGGGCTCTTGTCAAGTTCTTTTTTAATATGTTTGATTTCTTCCATGATGGCCTCTCTGTCCTTCCAGGCATACTTGACTAGAATTTCAAGCATGGTTCTCGAACTCTTCGCAGAGTTTTCTGCCCACTCTTCAAGCATTGCAGGGTTGGGGGACTCATACGATGGCGTGGTATATATCCTAAGTCCCCTGGGTACCATCTCCTTATCAATGTAATTTTGGAGGGAGATAGCCTCCCACCATTTTGAAATTTCATTCTTACTCAGTTTCTCTAATTTCTTGAGTAACTCATTGATGGTAGAGTCGCGGTTGGTGCTGGTACCAATATTTTGGCCCTTTCCTGGTGCTCTTGCGAACAGGGTATGTGCAACTGCACGCCTGTCACTATCCTCATCCATTTGATGATCCGTTCTATGTTCTGGTCAACACTTAATGTCTGTTTCGTGGTGTTGCAGTGATTCCCCTCGATGTAGATATCAGGTTCCCCCTGCCGCCCCTGATGTCCAAACAGTAGCTCTCAAATAGGCAAGTCAGAGATATGCAAGCCAGTGTGTGCGGGGCACTGTGCTTTAGGTGTTCTTTCTCCCGTTGTGCTGTGTAGAGCAATAACAGTGTGTACCTCTCTCTTAACTGCCAATGCTTGAAGTGTGAGTGCCAGTCAGAGCCGTGCGCGTCATGTTACGGACCGGGCATAGTTAGGACCACCGTTGTCCTCCGATCCCGGTGATATACCCCACCCCAATAGTCCACGTAGCCGCCACCTCTGAGACGCCCTCACACTTACCGTCACACCTGGCAACCTCCTGGTAGGGCGGCCGGTCTCCAGCTCAGGGTTCCCTCCGTGTACTCAAATCCAAAACAGCTCCTGTTGGGAACCGGAGTCCCTCGGGAGGTGGCGCGTCAACCGGCGGAGCGGCCGGCTACGTACTCCAAAATCAAAATTGAGTAAGGCGCGCTCTCAGGAATAACACTGCAAACATCCACAAAACCGATTTATTCAGTCATAAATCGTTAACGTGACGCGTTTCGGCCGTCAAGCGGCCTTGATCACACAAAGTGAAATACAAAGACAGAGTTCATTACATATGAAAATAGTGTAACAAAGGTAGGACTGCAGCATCAGATCTCAAGAGACATCAAAAAAGGACTCATATCACTATAATGGCCACCATCTTGTAACGTTTGGATAATACCATGTTCGAAATGGAACGACAATACTGTAACATTGATTTCCAAACTTTCCCAATAAACATGATGGTAGAGAAACCTCGTACTTATCGGCGTTTTGAATACAAACATAGGTGCAAACTGCAAACTGCATACTGCATAATCATAACAGGTACATACTCATTGTTGACACGCTGAGGCAATGTGTATTTTGGAAATTATTTAAACAGTACCTTTCAGTGCTTGAGATAGAATAAGACCAGCGAGATAATCTACCGCAGGCGTAGACCTGTTGCACCAAAGATAAATCAATCTACCTCAAACAGTCTTATGAGGTAGATTGATTTATCTTTGGTGCAGCAGGTCTACACACTCACTGTCTTAGTACCTTGCTAACCACATGGAGTATAGCATTTTCCATGCAGGCATCTCCTTATTATTGGGAGGGGTACGCCTGTGGTAGATTATCTCGCTGGTCTTATTCTATCTCAAGCACTGAAAGGTACTGTTTAAATAATTTCCAAAATACACATTGCATCAGCGTGTCAACAATGAGTATGTACCCGTTATGATTATGCAGTATGCAGTTTGCACCTATGTTTGTATTCAAAATGCCAATAAGTACGAGGTTTTCTCTACCATCATGTTTATTGGGAAAGTTTGGAAATCAATGTTACAGTATTGTCGTTCCATTACGAACATGGTATTATCCAAACGTTACAAGATGGCGGCCATTATAGTGATATGAGTCCTTTTGATGTCTCTTGAGATCTGATGCTGCAGTCCTACCTTTGTTACACTATTTTCATATGTAATGAACTCCGTCTTTGTATTTCACTTTGTGTGATCAAGGCGGCTTGACGGCCGAAACGCGTCACGTTAAAGATTTATGACTGAATAAATAGGTTTTGTGGATGTTTGCAGTGTTATTCCTGAGAGCGCACCTTACTCAATTTTGATTTTGGATTACGTAGCCGGCCACTCTGCCGGTTGACGCGCCACCCCCCGAGGGACTCCGGTTCCCAGCAGGAGCTGTTTTGGTTTTGAGTACACGGAGGGAACCCTGAGCTGGAGACCAGCCGCCCTACCAGGAGGTTGCCAGGAATGACGGTAAGTGTAAGGGAGTCTCAGAGGTGGCATCTACGTGGACTAGTGGGGTGGGGTGGGTCGCCGGGGTCAGAGGACAACGGTGGTCCTAACTACGAATCGTCCGTAACATGACGCGCAGGGCTTTGACTGGCGCTCACACTTCAAGCATTGGCACTTAAGAGAGAGGTACACACTGTTATTGCTCTACACAGCACAACGGGAGAAAGAGCACCTAAAGCACAGTGCCCCGCACACACTGGCTTGCATATCTCTGACTTGCCTATTTCAGAGCTACTGTTTGGACATAACGGGCGGCAGGGGGAACCTGATATCTACATCAGGGGGAATCACTGCAACACCATGAAACAGACATTAAGTGTTGACCAGAACACAGAACGGATCATGAAATGGATGATGATAGTGACAGGCGTGCAGTTGCACATACCCTGTTCGCAAGAGCGCCAGGAATGGGCCAAATGATTGGTACCAGCTCCAACCGTGACTCTAGTATCAATGAGTTACTCAAGAAATTAGAGAAACTCAGTAAGACTGAAATTTCAAAATGGTGGGAGGCTATCTCCCTGTAAGATTACATTGATAAGGAGATGGTACCCAGGGGACTTAGGATATATACCACGCCATTGTATGAGTCCCCCAACCCTGCAATGCTTGAAGAGTGGGCAGCAAACTCTGCGAAGAGTTCGAGAACCATGCTTGAAATTCTAGTCAAGTATGCCTGGAAGGACAGAGAGGCCATCATGGAAGAAATCAAACATATTAAAGAAGAACTTGACAAGAGCCCTGAACAAGAGATCATCATCAGATTTATGGGTGAACTGAAACAAAGACTGACCAACCATGAACGAGGATATAAAGGCAAGAAAACAGAAAGTTGCATCGTGACTGTGTCGGTTACGAATGAGGGAGAATTTGAACCTATAGCCGTAAATACGACCATCTGTACGACACAGCGGAGCCTTTGAGAACCGATGCCAGCACGAGTCAACCGAGATCTGAGGACACAGGTGTCAGTCCCAGTGATGCTGACACATACAATTCAACTACATCACAGACGTCACTAACCTCTGCAAGTTCAGTCTCAAGTAATGAGGCTGAAATAAGACCTAAGACTTTTAGGCGAGTACCGGCTCCTTTGCAGGGGCCGGCAAGCGACTCGCACCGCCCGAAGCCAAGAACAGGAATTTGAATCCACGAAGGAGGGGCAGAGGAAGTGTCCGGGGCACTGTCGAAAGAGAAGAAAAGACTCAGGCAGAGGAAGAGGAAGAGGAACAACAAGGGGCGAATGGGAAGCTCATCAACACGGCTCCACAACAGCCTCATTATGGATGATGACAAGGTAAACCGCACCATTGTGAACCTCACTGACAAATCTCTTAGTGAACTGGAGAAATGAACGCTATGCCTTGGGTTATGATTTTGCCCTACAGAACCTCTCAACTATGTCAACACCCGCATAGATTTATTCAAATTCTGCCGTAAACTGAAGCTAAAGAAATGGCACAAATTGAAACCAATGGTCAACAAGGAACTACATTCCAATCAGAGTACTGTCTCTAACATTGACCTTAATATAAGTGACATTGATACTCTTGTGACACTTCATGAATTAGGAGAGGGGGGTCTAACGGACGATGATGATGTATACCAGATATTGAATGACCTAGATGTAAGATATGACTAGGCCTGGGCGGAAAACTACGCAACGCTCGCGTAGTTTGCGCAGTTTGCGCAACTACGCGCTACGCGAATTGCACGTAGCACAGTGCAAAAACGCGTAGCGTAGCAGGCATTTTTTGCTTGCTCGCGGTCCTCAACGTCAAGTTGGCGACCGCGAGCGAGCAAAATGACATCCCGGCGAGACATTTTCCTCGTTCGCGATCAGCAACATCAAGTTGCCGATCACGAGCGTGGAAAATAAACCTCCCGGCGAGATTCTCAACGCAGGGAGGTCAGGTTTCTCATTGCGAGTGGTCGCGTATGCTCGCGACCGCTCGCGATGAGAAACTACCAGTCCGCGTTGAGAAAACTGCTGCTCGAGTACAAATCTACTCGAGCGGCAGAAAGCGACTCGCTTGCACTGTCAAGATGCCGTTTGCAATGATTGCACAGTGCGGACAAGCATCCGGCACTGTGCAATCATTGTGAACAGCATTTCCTACAGCACTACGCAGTTCGCGTAGTCCTACGCGTAGCTCGCGTAGTGCGAAGTGCACTTCGCATAGCTACGCGTAGCGCTACTACGCGAACTACGCCCAGGGTTAGATATGACATGGCAGCATGCTCTAAGTTCAAACCTAAGTCGACTTTCCTTCCCACCATGCCGCATGACAATATCGATACTTTTCAAGATATTGTCTCTAACAAAATACTCAGGTTTAGGCAGAAGTCATGGTTTAAGAAGTCATGTTCTCTATCATATAATTTGACTATCGCACAAAAAAATGCTCTAAACAAATTAGCCACTGACAGCTCCATAGTGATTAGACCAGCAGACAAGGGAGGGAACGTGGTGATCCTCAGTAAGGAGATGTATATAGCGGAGGCAACACAACAGCTCAGAGATCCCTATATTACATTAAAACTGACAGGAGCGAGTACACCAAAAGCATAACGGGCATTTGGAACTACCTAGGTGACTGGAGGGACAAAGGTCTCCTAGAATGGGAAGAATTCTGCTTCCTCAAGAGATATTTTCCCAAACTCCCCGTTTTGTATCTCCTCCCTAAAATACACAAAAACTACTCCAACCCTCCGGGCAGGCCAATAGTGTCATCCAGAGGTAGTGCTTTGGAGAATGTAAAAAGAACAATTGATGGACAGAATGCAGAACAATGTCATACATTCACCCCAGTACAGAGATCTGGGCCTTAATCCATCATTTTTTTGCTCACATGCCATTCCAGTTTGGACCCAGCCATATGCAAATCAGTCTTGACCCTGCGCCCAATGGGAACAGTCCACCCCGAACTGCCAGGCCAGGTCCTCCCTGGACTGGAAACAAGCATCCTAGGACCGGTTTTGGGCTTTCAGCCCTCATCAGCCAGGATAGCTTGACTCCAGTGGCATGGAGAGCACGGGACCCACGTCTGGGCATACCCGTCCCACTCGGGGTGACAAATGCAAAAAGAATAATTGATGGACAGAATGCAGAACAATGTCATACATTCACCCCAGTACAGAGATCTGGGCCAAAATCCATCGTTTGTTTTGCTCACCATGCCATTCCAGTTTGGACCCAGCCATATGCAAATCAGTCTTGACCCTGCGCCCAATGGGAACAGTCCAGCCCGATATGTGGACCATTTGCTAAGGGACCATGTGGTTACACTACCTTCGTATGTTAAAGACACTAAGGACTTCCTTATTAAAACACAAGGGGTAGTCTGGCAAGATGATTATCTACTTATCACTATGGATGTCAGTGTGCTCTATACGATTATAGAACATGAGCAGGGCATTTCAGCATGTGCCAAATACTTATCCAGGAGACCCATACGACATCTGGAACATACCAATATGACCATTGAAATGATCAGGTATTGTTTGAAAAACAACTTTTTTCTATTTGATGGCGACATCTTTAAACAGATCCTCGGCACTGCGATGGGGACGTGTTTTGTGCCCAGTTTTGCGAACTTGTTCCTTGGGGCATGGGAGGATGAAATCAGGAATGACACCGGTTTTAGTGAAGACTTTGAAAAAGTGATTTTATGGCTCAGGTATATTGACGACCTGTTTGTGATCTGGAAGGGCACTACCAGTGAAGCTGATGACTTCATACATCGATTGAATCACAACAATCACAAACTTATACTTACCAGTAACATCAGTAATAGAACGGTAAAATTCTTAGATGTAAAAGTTGAGATTATCAATAATTCCATCCAAACAAGCCTGTTTAGAAAAGCTACATCAGGCAATAGCCTTCTCCACGCCATGAGCAGTCATCCGGAAAACCTTAAATGGAGCATCCCCTATGGGGAACTCCTTAGGGCTAAACGGAATTGCAGTACAGAAGACGCTTTTCTATATGAACAGAATATCATGCTCACTATATTTCTAGAGTGGGGGTATCCCAGGTGGGTGCTACCGAAGGCAGTTGAAAAGGTGGAACTAGTTGACAGAGCTAAGACCTTAAAGAACAACGACAAGACGGAGACATCTAATGATGGTGATGACATCACCCAAGTTATACTAACTTACAATGGTAACTCGAGCGAGATCCAGAAAATTCTGGCCAAAAATTGTGAGATGTTAAGAAAGGATCCTGTCATTGGGACTTCTATCCCTGTTAGACTACGCAAAACCTACAGAAAGGGTCGAAGTCTTAGGGACATATTAGTCCACAGTGATATCACAGAGGTAGATGTCGCTAAAGGCATTGACTTGCAGGGCTTCTTTCCATGCGGCCACTGCAAAGCTTGTCGCAGCAGCCGCATGAGAAAGGAGTTTCTCAATGCCAGTACCAATGCCCTTACACAGAGCAAGCAATTCCTCACCTGTAGCTCCTCCTTTGTTGTGTATGTCTTGGAATGTCCTTGCAACCGATGCTACATTGGCAGTACAACTTTCATGGCCAAAAAAAAGGTTTTAGAGCATATGAGGGCCATCAATAATAAGGGCCAACACTACCCGATAGCAAGGCATTTCGAGACACATCACTTTTCACATAGTTCCCAACTCCAATATTACATCATTGAACAAATCAACACCAAACACAGAGGAGGAGACAGGGTATTGCAACTGAGGAAGCGATAATCCAGGTATATTATTGACCTGGGAACTCGTTATCCTGGAGGGCATAATATTGATGAGGAGATGGCCATACACCTACATGATGACTAGTCGTTATTTTATATTATGTATGGCACGGCGCCTGTTTTTCAGAAATGTATTGTTATATTGTACAGTGTGTATTTTAACATACCCGTCAACATGACATCTGACTGTATATATATTTTTTCTATCTTTTAACAGGAGGAAAGGAAGGGACCTACTGGATTGGACCGTAATTCTACTTGGGTTCCCTACTCTTTTCTTCATGACATCATTCTACTGATGTTCTGGTCACCTCAGAAAAGACTTTTCTCTTTCTTTGAATTTTCTCATTTTTTTGATCACGTATCACTAGTTCATTGTCTTTGGAGACGGAGTTTCGAAATATTATGTTATTAGCCAGAGGAGGCAGCTTGTCATATATTAGCCATGATTTACATGTGTTTTGATTTACTTTCAAGATGCCATCACTGTTATGTATGAATTTTATGATCACACTATCATGGGAACTACACTGTTGTAAATAATATCACTGTGGTATTTTGCATTGCTTATACCACTAAGGGTAGAGTATTGTAAGTTCTTTTATGTTTAGGCACTATGTCGCTCAAACAGTCTTATGAGGTAGATTGATTTATCTTTGGTGCAACAGGTCTACACACTCACTGTCTTAGTACCTTGCTAACCACATGGAGTATAGCATTTTCAGTGCAGGCATCTCCTTATTATTGGGAGGGGTACGCCTGCTGTATATTATCTCGCTGGTCTTATTCTATCTCAAGTACTGAAAGGTACTGTTTAAATAATTTCCAAAATACACATTGCATCAGCGTGTCAACAATGAGTATGTACCTGTTATGATTATGCAATATGCAGTTTGCACCTATGTTTGTATTCAAAACGCCGATAAGTACGAGGTTTTCTCTACCATCATGTTTATTGGGAAAGTTTAGAAATCAATGTTACAGTATTGTCGTTCCATTACGAACATGGTATTATCCAAACGTTACAAGATGGCTGCCATTATAGTGATATGAGTCCTTTTTTGATGTCTCTTGAGATCTGATGCTGCAGTCCTACCTTTGTTACCCTATTTTCATATGTAATGAACTCCGTCTTTGTATTTCACTTTGTGTGATCAAGGCCGCTTGACGGCCGAAACGCATCACGTTAACGATTCATGACTGAATAAATCGGTTTTGTTGATGTTTGCAGTGTTATTCCTGAGAGCGCACCTTACTCAATTTTGATTTTTTCACCAGCCACGAAGCGGCAACCGCTGAGTCGGAGGACGCAACCGGAGGCAGTTTCAAAGGTGGTGAGTGATCACAACGGAAATGCAGGTGGGGAGGTATTGGCGATTTAGATTTTCCCTGACGTAACAAAGCAAATCGCAGGGCTCTCATTAGCAGAGAAAATGTCAATGGACGCAATGCGGGAGCGCGAGGCGGCAGCCGAAGAGCTCTTTAGCATTCTCCCAAGCACTACGGTGCGGAATCAAACAGCACCAAAGAATACTGATGAAACTGATGCGAAATCCCTTTTGAAACAACTAGATGTGATCAAGGCCGGTTTTCCGGCCGAAACGTGTCATGGCATAACTGAGAGTTGAACAATAAAAAGACTATTCGCACAAGCAACGGAGTTCGTGCAATCCTTATCGCCGTATTGCTGTATGGAGGTTAAGGACTGATCGCTGGTGGAATATATATATATATGTATCACCGTTAACCCTTATCAAAAGGATGATGACGCCATGTTGAGATGCGCAAATATGTTTATTTGCCGGCCACCATTGAACGTGTTTGGGCTGCACAAAGGTATGAAGCGTGAGCTAGGTCTAAAGTTCATCGTTGCTTCGCCTGATATCTCAACACCTTGTTTTTGTGCTAAAGTTTCAACACTCCTGATGGTGTCTTGATTTGTGCTTTCACTTTCTAGTTCCTGTAATTCAAGCATTAAGTTGATATCATCAACTTGTAAATCCCCTTGGTGTATGCCCGATATAGTTGGCTCTGCCATTTGTGTTTTTCTTTTTGGTTTACTAAAAAGGCTTCTTTAACTTCCTGGTGAATTTAAAAATATGAATTCTTGTTTGGACATAGTCAATGTCTGCTTCTGGGCAAAATGATAGACCTAGTTGTAAAGCTATTTTTTCTTTTTCGGTAAGAACAATGTTGGTTAAATTGATAATAGAGGCTTCATTATCACATCCTATTTCTTGTTCCATTTCTTCTTCTCTTTCTCTGTTGAGTATGCGTTGCCTTGCGCCTTTCCTCCTCGAGCTCCTCTTCCTCTTCCTCTTAGTGGCCTTGGATTTATTGTTTGCAGCCTTGGTCGCAAATTGAATCGTCTTTCTTGCCTTTAAAAAATCAAGCTTGTCGATGACAGATGGTACTGGACCTGTAGGTTGTCCACTAGGACTCTCATCAACGTCAGTATCTATTTCTGAGCTCTGCAGGCTGCTATGTTCTGAGTGCACATCATGAGTGGATTTGCAAGTTGTTGTCAGTTTTTGCCTGCGCAGTGTGTCAAATTTTTGGGCAAAAGTTATTATTTGGCCTCTGTCGTAGTCGATTTTGTCGCACAAGAACTTTTGCGCCTTCTTTTCCTTAATGGACTCCTCCAGTTTGCGCAATCTGTCTTTCATTTCAACTTTATATTTGTTGATTCTGTCTTGATCAGATTCTTTATCCAGAGTTACTGAGATTCGCTCTATTTCTTCCATGATTTTTTGGCGGTCTATGTCAGCATATTTAATCAAAATAGCTAACATTCTTCTTGAGGACTCATTGTTGTTCTCCGCCCATTCACGGAGCATGTTAGGATTTGGTTCTTCATAGCTCGGTGCCACCATAATTCTTAGCCCTCTTGGCACGCGCTGTACTTCCAGATATCTCTGTAATGATTTTGATTCCCACCATTTAGATAGCTCTGTACGTTTGAGTTTTTCTAGTCTTTTCAGGTGTGTCATTACATCGGGTGATTTCGTGGGGTTTGATGTTGTGGCTGAGGTGTCTTTACTGCTCGCGATGCAGTCATCAAAAATTGATAGCGCTGCTTCCTCCCACTCTTTTACTTCTGAGGCCGACGTTGCTTGATTAACGTTAACTGAATACTCTGTAGATCAAGTCTACAGCATCTGAAACCGCCAGTGTCCTCCGTGTGAATACTGTCGGATTACAGGTTCTACCACTGGCTTTCGCTTTTCCCCCACCACTGCACAGACTTACCTGGATGCTCTGGCGTTTTCCACGGGGCCTCCAACTCACTGGACACCGCCACACAGACCAGTGCTGCTACTTAATGTATCGCCGTCAAGTCGACACCTTCTCAGCAGGAAGGGGGGGCGGCGGTCAAACGAATCCTTCCCAAGTTCCTGTGTCATACCGCTGCTGCTCCTGAACAAAGAGCGCGTCGCCACACCGGACCACACAAGCAAGGTCCGTTTACTTGTCACCGTTAACCCTTATCAAAAGGATGACGATGCCCTGTTGAGATGCACAAATATGTTTATTTGCCAGCCACCATTGAACGCGTTTCGGCTGCACAGCAGCCTTGTTCACCAATGCCGAAGTAAAGTTTTCAATCACTTTATAAACACATTTTTCCATTACTAAATCACAGTGATTTTATCAGCATCTCATTACAGTACTAACACAATCATGCACGATAAATGAGAATTGGTATTGCACATTAATTCACATACAGGGGCTAAATTGTGAACAGGAGTACAAGTAGATAATATTTGCTGGTAAATTGCCCACTTGGGCAAAATTGGGATAGCATGTAACCATACACCGGCGAAAGAAGCCGAACTTGCTCTATATTCATGAACATGGCGGTTGTGAGATATGTAAACAACAACACAGGATGTCCCTATTCACAACAGTTTCCTTGTGGAAGAAAAACTTCTGTATCTAGGTTTTAACTTATAAATGGATCATGTGCTATATATTCTTCATACAAAATACCACTTTATAGTACAAAATTGCGGAATACAAGATTATCTGCTGTGCATTTAAACCACCTTGTATATATCAAGCACTTATTGTGTCACTGATCACACTATGTAACCACCTTGTATATATCAAGCACTTATTGTGTCACTGATCACACTATGTTAACCACCTTGTATATATCAAGCACTTATTGTGTCACTGATCACACTATGTCACTTATTCACAACTCACTTTAATTTTCACAATGTTGGCAGTCGCATATGCAACTAATTTGTTTATATATGGGTGTTTATAAATGTTGAAATTTATATAAATATCTCAACACCCACAAAAAACCTGATTTAATTGTGATTCTTTACATTTTCGATTTATACTTTTTTGGTTGTGTGTTCCTTCTTAAAACATTTTTTATACTCAATCTTTGAAGGAAATAAATTGATCCTGCAATTGAATTGTACTTTAAGAAATATTGTGGTTATACCCGACAGAACCATTGTACATTTTGCGTGCATTTAAAACCAACACAGTAATTCTACAGTATTCAAAATATTAAAAAGAATTTTTATTATCATTACAAAATAGCGCTTCAGGTTTTTCAATAAGTTAAAAATCGTTTCTCACAGAGAAATAGTGACACAAATACATAAAAAATGTATTACAAAAAAACGTATTATGAAGAGATGTCGACGCAGCATTTCGGTGAGTAATAATTTCTTCACCTTCTTCAGGACAAAGTATTTTTCAAAACAAGTATATCTATTTCCTTTGTGACAAATTCCCAATTTTATAGGGGACTCATCTAGTTAACTTGCGCTTGCAATTCCTCTGTTGGGCATTGGTACTTAGCCAACGGGGAATATTTATCTTTAATTTTTAGGCCGAGCTTCAGGAAGTATGGTAGAACCACCGGCAATCCAATTAAAAAACTGTTACAGGTGAGGGCACTGATTGGACTCCTTCAACTGTCACCATTGGGCGTTTTTCTCATTGCCTTTTATCCAAGGGATATGTTGAGGGTCGTGCAGTACACTTTGATTTAACACAGTATCATGTATTAGAATTTTGAAGACCGAGCAGACGGCCTCCCTGTTCTACCGATACTTCCGGGTCTGGATTACGTGTCCTTACGTTGCGGGTCTGAATTAAATTACACTAATTAAATGTTAATCAATGAATTAATTAATATTAATTATTATCTAGTCATTGATTAATTAAAAATAAATTACTTCCTAGTCTTTACCCCTAAAAACCCCACAACCTGCACCTAAAATTAATTACACTATTACCATAATTAATTGTCAATTAATTAATTAATATTAATTAACAACTAATTAATAATTCATTAAAGATAAATTACTGCCCATCCTTTACCCCTATAAACCCCACAACCCGCACCTAAAAATAATTACACAATTGCCATAATCAATTGTCAATTAATTAATTAATATTAATTAACAACTAATTATTAATTAATTGAAAACAAATTACTTCCCACCCTTTTCCCTTATAAACCCCACAACCCGCACCTAAAATTTACCCCCAAAAAACGAAAAGCACAATTAACATTATAAAATCGCAATTAAAAAATATTAACCAATAAATTTATTATAATTACATTATTTCCCACCCAATTCCCCTATAAACCCACAACCCACTACGGAACTAAAAAATGCAAAATGTAATTAAAATAAAATTATTAACTTCTAAAAATTTAACACATATATTAAAAGACATAAACAATACTTATACAAAAAATACATCACATACATTTAAAATATATACTAAAGGGGGCGTGGCCAACGCGTCAAGATGGCGGTAGCACTTTGATAGTGCTCCGGACCCCTCCGTCATCCGCGTTGTAATCCACTGCCATCAGTGCTCTCATCGACCCCCACTGCTTCCCTGTCGTGTCTCCAGTGAAGGGACGTTCCCCTCCGTTCCAATTTTCCAGCGAAACGATCTGCTGAGGGGTGACTTCGTCGTGGTGTCGGCCTCCTGGGACCTTAAGATGGTGGCACCCGGCTCCTGGGACTGACGGCCCCGGCCCCAATCTCCTGCATCGGACTCTCTGCCCTGGTGTTAGCGGCTCCCCTGTGCACTGCGCCGCTAGAACACATTGCCTGCCCGGACTGTGCCCTTGATTGCAGTACATGTGGGCGCCCTCCCTCCTACCTGGCCGTGCTCCGCCTTCCGTGGCCCGGCCTTCGGGGTGATGTGGGCTGCGATGGACTCCGCTTCCTGCGGCTGCTGAGACGGCCGCTGAGTCGGGCGGCGGGGGGCTGCGAGATCCGCCGTTTGCTGCTCCGCTGGAGCCTGAATTCGACTCCGACCTGGTCCCCCGACTACGGCGGGGGGGCGGCCCGGCGTTCTTCATGGTTGGAGCTGCAGCTGCCCGTGCCTGATTCTCATGGAGTGGGCCTTGATCAAACTCTCACCTGCTGTTTGTAAAGCCTGGGGGAAGGAGACCCTTTCGGTCGCTGCTGTACCCGCTGGCCCTGTGTCCTGCCCCCGGCGCAGCGGTGTCTTCTGGATCCGCACTGGGGCTGCGGAAATGACCTGCCTTACCTCCTGCTCTCCTGCTTCGGACCCGGCGGTGGCGACCTGCTGTGAGGCAGTGGGTGAGTGCGAGATCCCTGTGACTGGGTCGGTGGGGGTTTCCTGGCCTGGGCGCCCCCCCGAGCTACACCCGACCGGCTGCACCCTGTACCTCGGGTGGTGTTGCTGCCCTTCTGCCGGGGCCTGGCCTGACCTGGTTCGCTCCAGCCTGGGGCGCCGGTGCGCCCACTACATACCCTCACCTGGCCTCTGCATATCGGCACCATTCTCCGCACTAGTGGCTGGGACGCAGGCTCCTCTGCGATTTGGGGCCTTGTGGGACGCCGCCTCCTGACCAACAGGCTCGGCCACAGGCATCGAGTGACACGACACATGGGGGTGGACCCTCCCTGCAGCTCCCTGCCCGACGCCCTGTCCCAAGATAACACCCGGGGTTAGCGCTCGCCACTTGAAATCGGCCGCACACATCGGGCGGCGTGGGGTACATCGGGGGCTCGCGGTCACCCCCTCGCATCGGCCACGCACATCGGGCGGCGCAGGGCTTCATCTACTGGCCTATTATCTTACCTTGTCGCTTGGTGCCCCGGTCGGGGTGCCCTCCCAGATCTGCTGTTCGACCACGTGGCCTCCGTCCTTGCTCCTGGACTATCACCCAAAGGCATCCTCTATCCAGCGCAGACCCCACGGGGGTGAAGCGGGTTCAGCCGCACCCACCGGGCAGCGGGAGATCTGTCCCCCCGCCCCCCTTTGACCCAGCTGTGCTCGACCCGCATAGACCCGGGGGGTCCCCCCGTTGGTTCGGCCATCACTCGGGCGGCGGGGGACGAGGCCCACGACCCCGGTGTGCCTGCACCCTTTGAGATCCAGGGTCTCCCACCGGGGTGGGCTTGGCGCCCGGGCTTGAGCATCGTCGACTTGGGTGCTCGCCCCCCGTGGTTGGGGTCGGTCACTTGGGGGCCTATCTCCTGCATCTAGTGGGATGTCCAGGACCTGCGCTTGCGGCCAGGATGGGGAGAGATCGCGCCCCGAAAACACCTGCACCACAAACCCAAACTAAAATGGACCAGTACACTACTGCTGACCGGAGTCCGACGAGGGGGGCGTCCGGCGGCCCCTCCCTTTCCGGGGGGACCTTTTGACTGTCCTACAGGCGATTGGCACCTCTCAGGCCTCCGTGGAGAGCAAGATCGGCGAGGTGCGGGTCGACATGGCCCTTATCCGCCAAGACCTCCGCAACGCAACAGCAAGACTGTCGGAGGCAGAATCACGCCTCTCTACCGCTGAAGACGAACTGGGCCAGTTGAAAACCCAGGTGGCCCGCCTGCAGACCCAGACCTCGGAACTGCACCGCCGGGCTGAAGATGCTGAGAACCGCTCGCGGCGGAACAACCTGCGCCTCATCGGTTTTCCCGAGAGTGCCGAGCAGGGACACACGGACACCTTTGTGGAGACCTGGATCAGATCCTGGATACCCAGAGACGCTCTCTCACCATGGTTCGCAATCGAGCGTGCACACCGCTCTCTGGCAGCCAAGCCTCCCCCCCGGGGCTCCACCCCGTCCCATCATCATTCGGATCCTTAACTTCCGAGACAGAGATGCTATCCTGAGGGAAGCCCGAGCCCACGGTCCCCTTAAATATCAGAACAATACCATAATGCTTTTCTCGGACTATACAAGAGACGTTCAGGCCCAGCGCCGTACATACACAGATGTCAAACAAGAGCTCCGCAACCTGGGTTTGCGTTATGGGCTCCTCTTCCCGGCCCGCCTCAGAGTCATTTTCCAGGGCAAGGCAATCTTCTTCGACACACTGCAGGCGGCGTGGACCTGGCTCACGGAGGAGCGGCCTCTGCGGCTCCAATCCGTTTCCCCCCCTCCCTTGTCGGGCCCTCCTCGGTCGCATCCGTCTCCCCCCAAACCACGGCGGAGGCACAATCGATCCCGTAAGAGAGGGGAGCAACGAAGGGGTCAGTCACGCTCGCCCGGGTCCCATTTGCTGATCTCCTCTGGGGCCCCTCCGGCTCTAGATGACCACAGCTGAGCCAGTTCGTTGATAGACCTGAACCACGGCCAAGACCCAGCTGCAACACTGTGCCCGGCCCTCTCTGACTCGGACCTTTCTCGGAGTCCTGCGCTCCGGGGGTCCGGTGATGATGCAGGTCTCTAACTGTGAGGTCCCATGGCAGTGACACTGGATCGGAACTCTTGGGGCACTTGGCATTAATATTCAACTGTTGACACTGTGTTATCCATCTATATGGAGGGGTCCATTGCCGTCGCTACGAATAGCCCTGCTAACCATTTTAGTGTAGCCTTTTGTTATTGCTTTTGGGCGACAGATGCTTCGAGTTTGGAAGTATAGGGTGGGGGTGTACGGAGGGGTTTGGGGTGGGGGGGCTGTTGCCCTCCGAACTCTACCTGTTTTGACTCCGTTCGAGTCATTGTTCGCAGCTTTGTTTGCATCGATGTTCTTCATTCTTTATGACAGCCTATCGCAATCACACGCCATCTCCACCGACAAGAGGCATACCATCATGCGCAAGCCGCACCTCCTTATCCTGGCCGCGATCCATCACCTCGCCGGGGACCTAGGCCCCCCTGGATCTTTTCTCTCCATGTCAGCTGCTTCCCAGATGCCCACACACTGTAGGTCCCGCCACATCTTATCGTGGAATGTCAATGGGTTACTAGACCGTATCAAACGCACAGCTGTCCTCAGGAGCGCCCAGTGCCAGGCACCTGACATACTCCTTCTTCAAGAGACCCACCTCCTGGGAACCCAATGCTCCTTCCCTGCCCGTTATGGGTTTGACAGGGTCTGGCACTCTGGTTTCACAAGAGGCTCCTGGGGGGTGGCTATACTGACTCGGCGAGGTCTTCCCTTCACTCCAATACATGTGATAACCGACACACAAGGCCGCTATATGGCCCTCTCCGGTAGGCTTGAAGGACAGGTCCTCAACCTTCTTTCAGCGTATGTCCCTCCAGTCACGCTCCCCTCAACTCTCCATCACCTTACGGAGGTAATCTCCGCTCTGCCCCAAGGCCAAACAATAATCGGGGGAGACTTCAATTCGGTGATGCAGCTGAGCCTTGATACTACGGGGGAACCCTCCTCAACACGCATCACCTGTTCGAAAAGGCTATCAGACTGGTCCTCTGCCCTTGGTCTATGTGACACCTGGAGGATTTGGCACACCCGTGGGAAACAGTACACTCACACTTCAGCAGCCCATCATACCAACTCCCATATTGACCTGATCCTCCTCCCCGCCACCGATTGCCAACTGGTCTCCGGGGTTTCTATTCTCCCACGTGGAATCTCAGACCACTCTGCTATTTCTCTCCGCATGGGATATACCACTGGGGGGGTACGTTCGATCTGGCGGTTCAACGCATGGTTTTTGCAAGATACGGAGAGCAGAGACGCGCTCGCAGTAGAAATGAAACATTATTTTCTTGCCAACAAGGGCTCGGGTCCCTCTGCAGGCACACTGTGGGAGGCTGGTAAGGCCACCTTACGTGGGGTGGCCAGGGGTTTGGTCTACACGAAGCGGGCGGAACAGACTGCTCGCCTGACTCAACTTGAGGCGCAAGCTGCGTGGCTGGAACTGACCTCCGGCGACACAGGTGGTGCCCATCCTGCCAGGCAACTAGCGATGCTCCGTGAAGAGATCCGCCAGATCTCCCTTGTCTCGGCCAAGACATTGTGGCGCTTCTCTGTGGCCCGAGTCTATGGATGGGGCGACAAAAATGGTAAGCTGCTCCACAACCTGGTCTCCTACCCCAAGGCCAATAGAATCATTCCCGAAATCCGAGACGCTGCTGGTACCCACCACTGTACTTCACCAGCTATTGATCAAGCTTTCGCGGGTTACTATGCGCAGCTCTACTCAGCCCGGCCCCCTGGGGCCTCTTTGGGTGCTCTACTGGACCGAGCCGTGGTCCAACTCCCTTGTCTAACCCAGACCGACTCGACAGACCTTGACCTTCCCTTTACTCCAGAGGAGATCCAAGGCGCTATCTCCCTAGTGCACTCCGGGAAGACGCCAGGGCCTGACGGCTTTCTGCAGGAATATTACGTGACCTACCGCGACTTATTGGTCCCTCACTTGGTTGACCTCTTCCAGCACATGGATGAGACGGGCTCCTTCTCCCCGGAGTCTGATGTGGCCACCATCATGGTCCTTCCGAAGACTCAGCCTCCTTCTCTTTCTTGCGCGGACTACCGCCCAATTTCTCTCATCAACACCGAAGTGAAAATGTTCGCCACCGCCTTGGCTCAACGTCTTCGCCCCTTGCTGCATGTTTTGATCCACCCGGATCAGTGTGGCTTTATGCCTGCTCGTGGCACGCAGCACTGTATATGGCGCCTCCACCTTGCCCTAGCTCATCGCCATCTGCTCACCCCGTACTTGGCCCTGCTGCTCATCGATTTTGAGAAGGCCTTTGATACGGTTGATTGGTGCTACTTGGAGGACGTTCTTGCCATTATGGGCTTTGGCCCTCATTTTCGACGTCTCATCCAAGTCCTGTACTCTAGTCCTAGAGCAAAGGTCCTGATCAATGGCACCTTCTCCGGGGCGTTCCCTATCCGAAGAGGCACCCATCAGGGGTGCCCTCTTTCACCGCTTTTATTCGCGCTGGCGATGGAGCCGCTGGCATGCCTCATACGCAACGATCCCCAAATCCGAGGGTGGTCCTGGGACCCCCACCAAATCGACAAAATTGCCCTATATGCGGACGACGTTCTGCTTTTCCTGGCTGACCCAGAGAACTCCGGCCCACGCTGTCTGGAGGTGCTTCACTCCTTCGAGAGTGTCTCGGGCTTATGGCTCAACCCGGCGAAGTCCACTTTGGTCCCCCTCCATCCCTCGAGAGCCTGCTTTGATTGGAAGTCCACTATCCCACTACGGAGACAATCGTTTAAATATCTGGGGATCTGGATAACCCTGCTTCCCGAGCTGGAATGGGCTCTTAACCTCACACCCCTGGTTACGAAAGCCAAAGCCGACCTTAAGCGTTGGCAGTCCCTCCCACTCAACCCCCTTGGAAGAGGGGCACTTTTTAAAATGATGATCCTCCCCCGTTTTTTATACATTCTTCAAAATATCACTTTTCACCTCCCGGGTAGTTGGTTCCGCGAGTTCGACGGGGTAATTACCAAGTTTTTGTGGGGGAGTGGGAGACCACGTATGGCCTTGGCCCGTTGCCGTATACCCCCCTTTGACGGCGGTATGGGAATGACCAACCTCCACCTTTACTATTTGGCCATCCGACTCATTGTTGTCCACGACTGGTTCGCTGGTGGCTGGTCTGATCCGGCCTACCGGACTGAGCTCAGAACTATGGATTTCTCACAGATTCAAGCTTACCTGTACAGGGCCCCCATTCCACAAACTACTCCGCTTATCACCAGAGCGGTCCTAACGGCCTGGCGATCAGCTCTGCGCTACACGCAATGGGACAAGAAACTTACACAACATGCGCCTCTGTGGCACGTCACATGGCTGCGTGAGACATCGGCTCTCAGGGGGTTCCAACATTGGGACCAGATCGGGATTTCACTCCTTGGGGACATTTGGGTAGGAGACCACATTAGGGCCTTCTCCGACCTGCAGCAGCGCCACTCCCTTCACACCACTCAGTTTTATAGATATCTGCAGCTTCGCCACGCCCTCAATACACATATTCCACCAGACATTTCCCTCCCTGAATTTAGTCCGTTGGAAGCTCAGGTCATGATGGGCAACCTGGGTAGAGGGGGGGATATACCGCTCCCTTGTGAACAACGGCCCGCCACCCTAGACTCGCTGCAAACCCGCTGGGAGGGATGGCTGGGTCCCCTGGAAGAGGCAGACTGGCGAGACGCCTTTATGGCTCCCAAAACCCTAACGACCTCCTCTAAATTACACCTCGTCCAACTTTACTACCTTCACACAGCATACCTCACCCCTGCGCACCTACATAGGGCGGCCCTGCGCCAGTCGCCGGACTGTACACGATGTGGCCAAGCGCCGGCCGATTTTTACCACATGGTATGGCTATGCCCTGGTCTCTCCTCCTTCTGGGCAGGTGTAGAATCGGAGCTCACACACACCCTGGGGTGGCAGATTCCTCACGATCCCTTGTGCCTTCTACTAGGAGTATTTGATGGCCTGGACGGCTCTCGAGCCGACAAGCGCTTCCTGGGCACGTCGGTGGCGGTGGCCAAGCGAGATATCGCTGCGGCCTGGTCGCATGCCAAGCCCCCTACTGTACGCAAGTGACGACGGGGGGTGGACTGGTGCGCAGCCCAAGAGGAGCCCCTCTTTGAGGCCCGGGGATGTTCTGAGAGATTCGAGAAGATCTGGGGCAAATGGCTAAATCTGCTGTTTTGAATTCTATGTTTGTTCTCCATTTGTATTGCTGCTCTCCTTCCTCATATGAATATGGCTTGTGCCGGGACAATACATTTAAGCCAAACCTCCCGCTGTATGCCGATGATGGACTTCGGTGTGTTGTGCACTTCTATGCTGTCTTTTATGTTTTTGTTTCTACAAACGCTAATAAAATTGATTATCAAAAAATATAAATATATACTAAAATACATAACACTAATTAAAAAAATCTATATTTTAAACAACGATATTTTAGCAAACGATATTAATGACTTCTATATTTTTAAAATCAATATTTCTTACCTTAATGTCGATATTCTTGACCACAATATTCTTGCTGTCGATATTTCTGTGTCACGAAATTTAAAATTCGATATTAGTGTAAGTTGACATTTCAAACTCAATATTTTGACTGAATACCAAGTGCTGTAGCTGTCATATGAGAAGAACTAAATTTTAGAATAAAATACTATTTCTGTTTAGAACAAGCTACATGAATGATTCAACAACTATTTGTAATACATTATTAAACATTGAATTCACGTTTTTAATTTGAATTGTTGATACATATTCAGGAAAATAACTTTTAAAAATTAGACTACTTGAACATCCAGCAGCAAATTAGCATTACCCTGCCAGCAGCTGGCCACTGTTAGTGATTCCCCTAATAAAGTGTGAAAATTGCTCCAAGAGCTGAAACAATGGCTTAAGCCTTGCCACAGGGAGACCTTGTTGAGAGGTGTGTGACTTTTCACAGCCCCTTCAGGGTAGCTGGAGAGGGTTTACATACTTCATTTACTTAAAATAGACCAGGGTAAGGCCTGCTCATTTATAGTTAAGTGTGAAGGAAGACCTGGGGAAGACAAGTCTTTCTTCCCTGGGCCATCTCTAGCCAGCTTGGCACCAGACCAGTGGGAGGGAAAGCTTGTCCCCGAACCAGTTTAGTAGGGGTTGAAGAGGAGCAGACCGTTCATTTCCCTAAACACACTTCTGGCTGGACACCAGAAACTTCTAAGGGCAAAAGGGTGCTGACATTGTTGGATTTTACTTGGAATAGTGTGTTGTGGGATAGTTTGCTGTAATGCAATGGGTTGCAAACGTCAGGAGGTCTGCCCTTAGGATTGTTTTCTCATTGAATAGGAAGTGTCCAGGTGCCACTGGCTAGTGAATCCTACAAAAGTTGCTTTTCACTCCCAGATCTTCAGAACACAACTGGACCTGAGGAAAAGCAGAAGAGTCCTGGATGTGCTGTCTGTGACCTGTGTGGAGGCTTGTAAGGCTGGACCTGCTCCCACCTGACTGTGGAGTGGCCTCCAAGAGTCAGTAGGCTGACCACCTGTGTAGTTTCAGTGACACAGCATGCTAAAGGAAATTCCTGAAGGTACCGACGACCTGTCACAACTAGACCTGAACTGGACGTTGCTGGTGGCTTCCACTAGAGTGAGTCCTGACCTCCAAGTACTAAGGTCCTGGGAGCCTTAGGTTTGACCAGGAAGAGCTGCTCCAGAAAGTCTGAAAAGTTGTGACATAGAAAATCTTTGGACTTCCAAGATCTCAAGAGCGTAAGAGGGCCTTGCAGCAAAGATGTTCGACTTTGACAGGACTTTTGTTGCTACTACTTCTAGGTTTGCCCTGGGGAAGAATTTGAGATCAAAATAGGCACTCAGTCAAAAGGTAGAAATCTTTTTTTTACAGTTCTGTTTTATTGTAGTAAGCATTAAAACGCAGAGACAATGATCCATCATTCAACACCCACCTGTGAGTTTACCCCTGACCACCCCCCCCGCCCGTCCAGCAATTACAATTTAGACTGGTTGATCAGCAAAGAATCATCACTTGTCATGGCAGTAGATGTACAGGCGTTGCCTCTGTGTTCATTGCATTTTCTGCATATTTTCACCCATTTTTGGGGACATCACCTCCCCTGATATACCACCTTTTCTGCAATCATGCACCAGTCCGTATAGTTTTTCCAGTCTCTTAATTGTGGTGGCTGTTCCACCCCCCATAGAAGTGCAATGTTGCGTTTGGCCACCATCAGTCCTAGTGTTATCCAAATTTGCTCCATGCAGGTTAGGTCCGACATGTCCCAGATAGTGAGGAAGCACCACTTAGCAGTAGGCTCCATGTTACAACCACTTAATTATTCATACAATTGACCACCTCTTTCCATGAGCTTTGCAATACTGAGCACTTCCATATAATATGAAAAAATATGGCTACCAGACTGCATTGTTTAAGGCACTGTGTATCTATGGTCCTGCCCATTTCTATTAAGTTTGTACATGAATATTAGGACCTGTGTAATACTTTCAGTTGTACCAAAAGGAATCTGGTCGTCATGGCCACTCCCCTAGGGGATGCCAAGGCTTCTGGCCATTCATCATCTTCAAAACCTTCGAGATCTCGCTCCCATTGTGCCCTCAAGTGAACTAGGGTGTCAGGTGAGTTGTTAATTATCTTTTGATAATTAAGAGAAATTGACTTAAGGGGCATGTGGGCATAAAGTAGCCTGTCCTCTAGTGGGGAGGCCTCGTTGAGCCCCGCACCTACTGGCAGCACCTTCTGCAATGCATGTCGCATCTGTAGGTAATCATAAGTTTCAGTGGGTGCTAGCTGATATTTGCTTTGCAAGTCCACTGAGTACTCGGTTTCGATTAAATAATACTCTGTGGTTTTTTAGCAGTCCAAATGGAGATTCGGGCTATTTGCGACCTCTAAAAAGGGTTGTAACATGTATCAACCTCTTTTTTGTGAGTTGGTAACCTGTAACCGACTCGCAAAATAGGGATTGCAAGTCGCTATCAGGAAGAGGTGTGCCGAGGGCGTCCCTTCCTAATAGCGAGTCGCAAGGGCATTATTGTTTTGCGACCAGAATGCAGTTGAAAAATGACTGCAGTTTACCGCCTACTTCAAGGAGGTGGTAAGCCACTCACAAATGGGAAGGGGTATGCAGGGGACCCCTTCCCTTTTGTGATTGGCAGCAAAAACGTTTTTTAAGAGCAGGCAATGGTCCCACAGACCACTGCCTACTCTTAAAAAATTAAACTGAAACTTTCATTTTTGTTCTTGAAATGCATTCCATTTTCCTTTGAGGACAACGGGCTGCATTTCATTTTTTTTTTAAACTGCTTTATTGAAAAAGCAGTCACAGACATGATGTTCTGCTGACCCCAGCCGGCCACCATCCGTGTGAGTGCTGGCCATTCCCAATGAGTCACAAAATGCGACCGGCCTCATGAATATCAATGAGGCAGTTCCTTTGCAACCCATTTGGGAATTGCAAACAGTGTCTCAGACACTGTTGTACATCAGTGTTTGTAACTTGCAATTTGCGAGTCACAAAAAAAATGCAAATTGCGAGTCGCAAACACTGAGGGTCGTACATCTGGCCCCAAGGGTTATTCCGCGACAAGTGTGCCAATCAGGTAGGCCGTATATCACCCATATTGGTGAATGGTCCGAGATGCCCCTATCCAAGTTTTGGGCCTTGCGAAAGTGGAGGGTGTACTGCGCCAAGATAAGGATGTAGTCAATGTGGGAATGACTACTGAGTGAAACGTGTATTGCTGTGTCGTCGGGTTGTAGAAGCGTCATATGACCATGAGCCGTTAAAAACTCAGCCCACGGACAACGAGAGGCTGTTGCCGGTCTAGGGAGCAGACTGTCAGTTTCGTCATCGAGAGCGATATTAACGTCACCACTCATCAGTACTATCCCCTCTGGAAGGTGGAGCAGCAGTGAGCTTAAATCAGAAAATGTAGCATCATCCAAATGTAGAGGAGCGTATACCGAAATTATGTTAATTGGTTTATCTTCCCACACTCCAGAGATCCGCACATACTGGCCCTGGGCATCCAGCCTTGTGTGTTGAACAGTTAGGCGTAGCGTTTTGCGCAATAGGATGCCCACCCCTCTTGAGCCAGTGGTGTAGCCTGCGTGGGTTACTAATGTGTAACCCCATCAGTCTAAGTCATGATATGTGCTCCCTTTAAGGTGTGTCTCCTGAAGGGGGACTATTCCAGACAGTGTCTCTTAATGTACTGCAGGACAACCCCGCGTTTAATTCTATCTCCTAATGTATTTTCATTCCAGGAGAGCAATTTCATGATTGAGTCTGCTACCGGGCTGACCATAGTGGTATATGAATCTGGAGTAGGGTGTATAGCTGTCTAATTGCAGGAGGGATTGAATGCAGGGGGGAATGTCCAATCAGAGCAGAGTGGATCATGCTCCAGCGAACAATAAAAATAATAACATATTTCAAACATAACAAAAACAGCAACAAAAACCCCAATTTGAACCCCTTCCCTGCCTCCCTGCATGGCAGATCTAGAACTGCCCACCTCCCAATTCTGCAGAGTGCCTGTCACCCCATAACATTGTAATAACTGTAGGTGGCTGTGACCAACACCAAGTGATTACCCACCCACCTCCCCCATAGAAAAGGAGTAAATTTACCGAAAGTGTGTCTCATCGCACAGCCACTTCTCTGCACCCATATCATCTGCAGTTTGGTGTCAGGTTTATGAGGAACTGTCAGCATGAGCGGAACATTGAAGTCCAATAATGTCAAAGGTCTGCCTGTCAATCCAGAATTGCCCTACTGTGTCTGCATTCAGTGGGGTTGTGGATCATTGCGAATCAAGAATTCTGTTCCTGCTGGGTGCCAGGACACTGCTGCAGGGCTCCAGGTTCACCTTGTTGCTCTGAAGCATCAGTATTTTGCCCTCTCTGCCAAATCGCTGTTGTGGTTTAGAGCCTCCCACGGTCCTCCAGCTATACAGCCAATCCCATGCATCTTTAGGGTTTGTAAAATACCAGGTCTTGCCATCTGCCGCTATTCTCAGTTTGGCCGGTAAGATCATTGAGTGTTCTCAAAGCTCTCTTAACCTTTCAGAAAACTGCGCCTCAATTTTTGAACTTTTAGTGTGAAGTCCGGAAAAAAGGTGATAGCGCATTTTCCTAGGTAAGTGGGGGAGCACCACGAGCCGCCTTCAAAATGACATCACTGTGCTGGTAGGTAAAGATACATGGTATTATGCGATGAGAAGGTGCACCTGGTTTGGGTGGGGTGCCAGGGATCCAAAGGGCATACTCAACCAAAATATTTTTGAGAGGCCTCTGGATTGCAGCATCTTGAATATAATGTCTTCCACAAAAAGATCCACTGCTGGCCCTTCTGATCGTTCAGGGCCACTGTTAGACCTGGCACTGTTGGCGTGGGTCTCCCTTCCATTTTTTGCTGTTGCCTCATGTGTTTTTGCTGGTTATAGATGCTTTGGGCACTGTGCCACTGCTATTCAGTGCCACAGTGCAAGTGCTCCCTATGGTAAATTGATGTATGGATTAGTGACTCCATGATTGGCTGGATTGGTTTACTTGTCAGACCCTAGTACAGTGCACTGAGTGTGCCCAGGGCTTGTAAATCAAATGCTGCTGGTGGGCTTGCAGCACTAGTTGTGCCACCCACAGAAGCAGCCTGTAAAAGTGTGTCTCAGGTCTGCCATTGCAGAGCCTGTGTGCAGTCTGATACTGCCATGTTGACTGGGCAAGTGCACCCACTTGCCAGTCCCTAAACCTTCCCTTTTCTTCATATCAGACACCCCTATGGTATGCCCAAGGGCAGGGTGCATTGTAAGTATAAGGTAGGACATGCCCTGGTGTGTGTGGCATGTCCTAATAGTGAATTACAGCCATTTTCGTTTTTCACTATTGCAAGGCTACCTGTTCCCCATTTTTTTTTTGTAAACAGATTTTATTAAGTTACTGTGGCATAGCATAGGATCAATACATTGGGACAATGGGCTTACATTGTACGAAGTAAATCGAGCTCCATTCCCCACCACTGGATAATTCACATCCTAACAGTCTATTCTGTCATGGCCTCATGAAGAACACAATAGATAATGGAGTAACAAAACTAACCCACCTACCCACCCAGTCCTCCTCCCTCCCTCCCCCTTCAACTTTTACCCACCCTATCCCCCCCAGGCATGTCGCTCATTCGTTTGAACATCTGTGGAGAGCCAAAGTCTGACAGTCAGGACGTCTAACATACTAGTATCCACCCATTCGGATCAAGCGTGAAGGGGAAGGGGCGCACCCACACAGTATATTCATCCATCAGCCATCCAACAAGCATATCTAAGGTTGTCCAATCATCTCCTCGTACCATCTCATTCACTCGGGGGGAGGGTCGATGGCATCATCGACCGGGTGCTTAAGCACCTCCACCAATGCCCCCACGTCTTTGCTGCTTCCAATATTTTTTCATTACCCGTTCTGTGGGCCATTTGGAGCCTGTAAATTCCTTCACCATCCGCCCATTTTGTAAGTTCCCTCACCCACCTCAAGACGCTGGGGGGAGTGCTCGCCTTCCAGTGACTGGTGATTTCTCTCTTGGCCAAGACGAGGCCCAGATCAATAAATTTACTGGTAATCTTGTTCCGGGCAGTGTGAGGAAACCAGTGTAATAAGCAAGCTCCCGGGGTAAGCTCAATGTCACGGTCTGTTATGTCGTTCAGTCTGGTCAGTATCTCCCTCCAAAACCCCACCAATGAGGGACAAACCCATAACATATGTATAAACTCGGCATTGACTAGATTACATCTCGGGCAAACTGCCCTGCCCCCCAAAATACTCATTGATTTTATGTGGAGTAAGGTATGCTCGGTGGAGGACAAAGAAATGTAATAATTGGAACCGCGCATTCCTGGTGCTCTTCCATGCCCTTTCTACCAGCGTCTCCCATGGCTTCTCTTCAATGGGCACCCCAAGATCTGTCTCCCATTTGAGACGCAGGCTATCTAGGGGTCGTCTGAGCTCCTGGGTGATTCGCCTGTACAGGCAAGTCACTGCCTTAACCGTCCCAGCCGCAGATACCACATATTGACAAGGCAGGGAAATTGGTGGTTCCACCATCCCCGTCTTCCAATGTTTGCGAATTGCTGCTGTCAGGGAAGCATGCAGAAGAAAATCCCCCCCAGGAACCTCGTAGCGCTCCAGTAAGTCATTGAAGGGCAGCAGGGTATTATTGTCGTAAAGGTCCCCGATGGTGGAGATCCCCGCCTCCCTCCAAGCACGCAGTCCCCGCCAGTCACCCCCATGTGATAATGCCTCACAGACCACCAGCGGGATCTCGGGTGCGTACGGGGGTCCCCGTGAGGCCCTGCGATTGGCCCGATTCCAACACTGGCGTAGTGCCCACAGGTCTCCAGGAGTCTCCCCCTCCCGTAGAGGTAGTCGCAGCAGCACTCGGGCAAGCTGTCTCAGGGTCGGGTCTGTAGACCCAATACCCTCTTCGTCGCGGGTCCGCCTAGCCATCCACTTCGTGAACCATTGTATTTGGGCTGCATGGTAATAGGCCTCGAGATCCGGCACCGCGAAGCCCCCCTCGCCCCTAGGCCTCATCATGGTGGCGAGTGCTACTCTACGCCTCCCGGTACCCCACAGAAATCCCGTGATCATGGTATTGAGCTGAGTAAAAAACTTCTGCGGGATCCATAGTGGCATTGTGCCAAAGTAGTAAAGTAAACGCGGCAGCGTGACCATTTTCAGGAGCGCCACCCGCCCCGCCACTGAGAGAGGAGGGTCCCCAGAAGTCAAAGGCGCTCCTGGTGTTCCGTATCGCACGTCCTATATTACCGTCCAACACGTCAGCCGCCGCATGATGCACGCAAACCCCCAGATAGGTCAGGCACCTACTCTCCCACATAACATCCGACACATTCGGGGTACATTCCTTCCAGGTCGTGTTGGGAATAGGCACGTCTTGTTCCAATTAACCTTAAGGCCCGCTACTCCCCCAACCTGCTTAGTAGGGCTCTGGCGCCCTGCAGCTCGGACGCTGAGTCGGCTAGGAACATTAAAAGATCATCTGCGTACAGTGCTATAAATTGGGTGTGATTCATCACGTCCAGTCCACGATAGTGGCGCCCTGAGCACGCATGTACAGCCAGAGGCTCCACCGCCAACGCAAACAACAGGGAGACAGCGGGCAGCCCTGCCTCGTGCCCCTACCCACCACACAGGACTCCGAGATCACCCCTCCCGTGCGCACCCTGGCCCTAGAACTCTTGTATAGTATTGCCGTCCATGCCACAAATTCCTCTCCCAACCCAAAAGCTCTTAAGACTCTAAAAAGATATGGCCACTCAAGACTATCAAAGGCTTTCTCGATATCAATCGATAAAATGCACGCCTCATCCTTATCATAGGTGGTCGCATCCAGCAGGCGAAACAGCCGCCGTATGTTCATGGCCGTACTGCGAGATGGAACAAAACCCGCCTGGTCCCCGTGAACAAGCGTCGTAATATGAATCATCAGACGATCGGCTAAGATACAGCTTAGTATCTTGTAGTCTAAATTGAGCATGGCTAAGGGTCGATATGCCGTGCGGTCCCAGGCCGGTTTATCCGGCTTTAGGAGCGGTACAATTACTGCTTCCTTCGTCGAATCCGGCAAGCACCCATCCCTTTTTGACCTATTATAAAGGGCCATCAGGCGAGGGGACAAGATATCCACGTACGTTGAGTAGAACTCAACCGGGAGTCCATCCGTACCAGGGGTTTTGTTTCTGGCCATGTGTTTTATGGCCTTCCTAATCTCACCTAATTCTATGTCACTACCCAGGGTCAGCGCTGCGTCTGCATCAATTTGAAGTAGGGCAATGTCCTCTAGAAACCCTGCATCCTCCATCATCTCCGGATCCAATTGGCTCCTGTACAGGGAGGTGTAATATTCCAAGAACTGAGTATTTATGTCCTGTTGCCCATAGTGGCTCGAACCATCAGTCCCTCGGATTTCTAAGATCGCCGACCCTCTGCGCGCCGGGTTGGCCAACCAAGCCAGGAATGCCCCAGATTTGTCCCTCTCCGCGTGAGCCCGAGCTGTGTACGCTCTATAATCAAAACACCTCAACCGTTCCACCTGTAGCGCTAGTTCTTCCCTGGCCTCTAGAAGGGCTGTCTGTCTATCTTCTCTCTCCGGCCTATCTCTTTCTGCGGCGCGCAGCCGCTGTTCTGCTGTCATCACATCACTCTGGAGGACTCTCCGCACACCTACCGCCTCTCCTATACATCGGCCCCTAATAACGACCTTAAAAGGATCCCACTCCCTGAGGGGGCTGGTAGCTGTGCCAGCGTTGTGCAGGAAGTAGTCCTCTATGGCCGTGCCTATGGTCATCCGGAACACCTGATCTTCCAACAGTTCTGGACGAAGTCGCCAGGTAGGGATTGTGGGCTTAGTTCTCACCCAGTTCAGGGATATCAGCAGGGGATTATGATCAGACACCGTCCTAGCCAAGTATTCACTCCGAGTGACCATGGCATGCACCTCCGGGGAGCAGAGAATGTAGTCTAAACGCACGTGTAGCTTGTGGAGGGCCGAGAAATAAGAGTAGTATCTTTCCATCGGATGATGAACCCTCCAGGTGTCTATTAACCCCCAGTGCTGTTGCCAGTCCCGTCTGGCCGCAGCGATCCTGTGGGCTGGGGCGTCTGGAAGCGGCGGATGAGAGCGGTCCAGGTCAATGTCAACAATGCTATTGAAGTCCCCCCCCAGTAGCACAGATCCCGTCAATGGCTGTGCCAATGTCTGTGATAGTTGTACTAAAAATGCGTGTTGATCTACATTGGGGGCGTATATACTCCCCAGTGTTACGTCCCGACCATCAAGGCGCCCCGTCACCACTACGAACCTACCCCATGGGTCTATAATTTGTCTATCGCATTGAAAGGGAGTCCCCGCTCTCACCCAAATTAAGGCCCCTCTGGCAAACGCTGAGTATGTGGTGTAAAACACCTGTCCCCTCCAATGGCGCTGCAGTGCCGCACCTTCCTTCTGTGTCAAATGAGTTTCCTGCAGTAATGCAATTCGTACCCCCCTTCGCACCAGGTAGGCATGTATTCTATGCCGGCGAGACATAGTGTGCATCCCCCTAACATTCCAGGTTATGCATTTGATACCTCGGCGGAACCCATGGCTCAATCCCCAGAACCTTTCGTGTCTCCTCCTCTATAGTGACATGCCTGATCCCAAACCAAAACCCCCCAACTAAGAAAAAAAACCAACTCCCATTCCCCAGGACAGGCGCACACAAACAAGTCCCCATCCAAACATAAGCAGTCGAACAGTAAATCATGGGAGCAGCAGAACGCAAACCAACCCCACCGGACCCAGGGTCCCCCCGGTCCCCCCCATGATCATATAGCTCATGGTGGCCCCAGTACACAGGCATGACATCAATCAACCTCCAACCCGGGCTTGGAATAGAAAGCATCGTCCAACAACTGCAGGCAGCCCCCTTAACATACGACCTGTGGCATGTTCAACCGAACATGCCGTCCGCCGTTTGCGGAGTGACAACCGGGAGGTCCATGTCCAAGGCCCCAGGAACACTGCTGGCCCCGGAACTCCCAGATCCTCCCAGCTCCGGATCTGTGACAGTACTGCCTGGACTCACAGCGCCCCGACTGATCTCCGCCACTGCCTGAACCGCCCTAGAGCACTCCTGGCTCCGGCCTGTGGGCGACGGAGTCCTCCGCGGAGTTGTTCCCGATCTGGAGGGTTTGTTTCTCTCGGGCCCGGTGCAGGAGGTGATCGCGGTCCCGGTAGTGTAGTAACCTTACCACGAACGGTCGCGGGGGAGCACCAGGCTTAGGCGGTCTGGCCGGGACTCTGTGGGCACGTTCCAGGGCGTAAAAGGGGGAGAGGCCCTCCGGGGCCACCTCCGTTCGCAGCCAGGATTCCAGGAATTGCACAGCATCAGCCCCTTCCTCTCGTTCCGGAATCCCCACTATGCGAAGGTTGTTCCTTCGAGACCGGCCCTCACTGTCCTCAGCTCTCATCTCTAGCACCTTTACTCTAGCTTCCACCACCTGCAGGGCATGTTGTAGGGTGTCGACCTTGTCCGGAATGTCCTTTACAGCGTTTTCATTGGAGGTCACTCGCTCTTTCAGTTTGCGGTGATCATCCTTTAACAAGGTGAGATCAGTTCCTATGGCGTCAATTTTTGCCTCTAGGGCCGTTCTTGAGGATGTGATGTCCTTCATAATGTCAGCTAGAGTAGGATCTTCCGGCGCTCTCTCCGCGCGTCCCCCAGCCTCGTCTTCCTCCTCATCTGCGTGGTGATCCAGTTCATCCAGCAGCAAGACCTCGAACCCCTTTCTCCTGGATGTGCGGCCCATCGCGTCGGCTCCGCAGGAGGCCGCGAGTTATTGCTGGAGCCGCGTGGGCGACCAGGGCCCCAGTTCAATGGCCAGCCATGGTGCCCTCAGCGGCCGTGCTAAGCGCCGCCCCACAGCCTCTTCCAGTGACCCCCAATGTGGCGAGGGGACCCCCCTCTCAAGGGTCGGCAGAGGGTCCTCCTCCACAGGCAGCAAGGGTGTAAATTCCTCTTATGGGGGCCTCAGTCTCGTGACTCAATGTCCACGGGGCCGTGTGGGCCAGCTAATACAGGGAGCCCCAGTCCTTCAGGTGGTCAGTGCCCAGCGCCCTCCAAGAACCCGGAGCCACCAAAGCCGCTCTCAGTGTCAGGGCGTCTTCATGCCTCACCTCACTTCCCTCACAGGTGAGGGGCCCACAAGTCACCGCCCAGGCTCCTCTCTCACATCGCCCGCCGCTGGGGGCTTTTTGCCGCAGTGCCTCCTGCACCCCAAGCTCGCGCGCTCACTGTGCTCCTTCTCAGCGGGGGTCTCAGCCAGCCGCAGGTCACAGAGGACCGCCTCAGAAGTAGCGAAGTCCTCTCCAGTCCCTCACTCGGTCTATAGCGCCCCGCACTTCTAGCTCTCGGTCAGGGCTTCTCGCTCCGACATCTTAGGGTCAGGCACACACGGGGAGGTCGCCCCCTGCTTCTTCCCCCTTCGCGGTCTCTCACCACTGCAGGCGCAAACAGGTCACCACCAGCAAGCCAGTTGCGGGTGTCCCTCCTGTTGTCCGGGGGTTAAGGTCGTCTCTCCGCCGTCCGCAGCTACCAGGAGTCTCCGGCAGAAGTCGCGGCCGCCATTTTGGAAGACGACGCGCCCAGGAACCGAGCGGGTGAGCGAATCTTCGTTTTCTCCGGTTTACGGTCAGCAGGCACTACCAAATTAGAGCCTGGTGTGCCCCAGGTATTCCGCCACAGGATGGTAGGACTGGGGCCACCCCAGGATATCAGGATTCCTTGCAGCGGAGGAAGGCCACAGAGGAGCCCCGAGGTCCACCGCGTTCTACATCGGCGTCAAGCCACGCCCCCCTCGCTACCTGTTCCCCATAGGCCAGAATGGGCAGTTTGATTATTACACCTTATAATCCTAACTGACCCAGGGAACATGGTAGAAAAACGAATTTAGTATGCCTGAACTCAGAATGATAAAATACATCTTTTAGTGAAGTTGGTTTTAACATTCTGTGTTTGAAAATACCACTTTTAGAAAGTGGGTATTTTCTTGCCTAACTATCCAAGCCTGCCTCTGCTAGGTTGTGTATTCCTTGTCTGGTTTGTGAGTGACAGAGGCTAGGGGATTCCAGGAGACAGGGTGAGTCAGCACAGGGCTGAATAGAGAGATCTGCACGTAGATGGGTGGGAGGAGTTGCACCTGGGACCTGAATAGGGCTGTGCCTTCCCTCCACAATGCTGGCTCCACCTCCTGTGGTGCGTCTGATGTCCCTGGCCTGCACTGTGAAAGGAAAGAAGAAGTCATGTAAACAGAGTGCTCCAGGACTGACCAGAACTGGTTTGGACTAGGCAAAGGCCTCTCTGCCTTCAGAGACAAAGGATTTTGGTGTATAAAAGAGGGGACCCAGAGCCCAGAACTTTGGATCACTTTGGGAAACAAGAAGAACCTTTGCTGAGGAGAGGAACCAGAGAAACTGAGGAAGAGACTATCCCTAAGCTGAGTGCTGTTTGGGGGATTGGCCTGCAGTGTTTGCCTGACTGCCAAAGAAAGGAGAGAGGAACTTTGTGTGTGCTTTCATCAACTTGTGAAGGATCTCCAAGGGCTTGAGATAGAGCTTGCCTCCTGCTGAAGTCTCAGGGACAACAGACTTCACCCACCAGCTCCCCAAGAGTCTTTTTGGAAAGTGCCTGCTGCTGTGCTGGGCTTTCTGAGGGACTGCATGTCGCAAGGAGCTGGAAGCGCGACTCACGAAGAGGAAGCGTCGCCGCCGCAGCCGAAGCGCCTCGCATCGCCGGAGAAAAGGATCGACATCACATCAGACGCCGCCGCATCAACGGAGAAGCGTGTCGTCGCCGCCGCTGCAGCTGTCGCATCGTTGCCGAAGCGCCTCGCATCGCCGGAGAAGAGGATCGACGTCGCATCAGACGTTGCCGCATCACCGGGAAGCATGTCGCAGGGCCTGTCGCGGCTCAGAAGAATCGTTGAGTCACCACACGGCCGTCGCATCGTTGCCGAAGCGCCTCGCATCGCCGGAGAAGAGGATCGACGTCGCATCAGATGCCGCCGCATCACCGGTAAGTGTGTCGCAGGGCCTGTCGCGGCTCAGAAGAATCGTTGAGTCACCACACGCCCGTCGCATCGTTGCCGAAGCACCTCGCATCACCGGAGAAGAGGATCGACGTCGCATCAGATGCCGCCGCATCACCGGGAAGCGTGTCGCAGGGCCTGTTGCGGCTCAGAAGAATCGTTGAGTCGCCGCACGGCCATCGGGCATGCATGCATCGTGTCGCATCAAGAAGACAACGCCATCTTTGTTTCATTGCACCGGATCTTCATCGCATCACGGCGCTGCTTGTCGCATCGCCACGGAAGCGCAGTAAGAAACCGACGCATCACCTCCCCACGCGGAGAAGAACCGACGCATCCCCTACGCATCAGTAGAGACCCGACGCATCACCGTTCTTGAGTGTAAGGAACCGACACATCACCTTCCCTGCAACACTTTCGTTGTATAGCGTTACGCATCCTAAGGTACATTGAACTCAAAGTGTCGCATTTTTCATCTTAAGAGAACTAAGCTAAGTCTACCATTTTTGAAGTACAGTATTGTGGATTTTTGTCGTTTGTGGTCTTGTGTTAAATCTATATAAAGAATACTTATTTTTAATATACAACTGGTGTGGTGTCCATCTGTAGTGTTATCACTTGATTACTGTATGTGTTCACAAATGCTTTACACACTGCCTCTGAGATAAGCCTGTCTGCTCGTGCCAAGCTACCAAGGGGGTGAGCAGGGGTTATTTTAGGAGTGTACCCCCTTATCCTGACTAGACGCAAGGGTCCCTATTTGGTCAAAGGTACCTACCTCTGCCAACTAGAGACCCCCAAATCTAACATTGGTGGTCAGCGGTGAGGATTCTGGACTTGCATTTGTGACTCATGTACAGTGATTGGTGAACACTACTAGTGAGTGCAGACCAAAACGCAACCACATACTTTTGGTAGATTGTTTTTCCTGGGATTTTCTATTTTTGCAAAGAACTGCCAAGTTTATCCACCATGGATAAAGCAGCATCCATAGCATCTGTTGATTATGAGTGGGAAGAGGAGAAACTAGAATGCTACAATGTGAAGCAGCTGAAGCACTTCTGCAAAAAATTTAAAGTTGCAATGACCGGTCTCACCAAGAAGGATGAGTTCCAAAAGGCGCTGAGGGCCTGGGTCGAAGCAAGGAATACCCCTGAGAATGAGGAAAGGGTTGAGAATGCAGATGAGCAGCTGGAGGGGCCATTGGGTCCAGAGGGGAGGAGAGCAACTTCCCCAGTAGGTAGCAGTGTTTCTGCCAAAGGCCTGTCCCCAGAGGAGTTGGCGTACAGGAAGGAAATCAGGATGCACGAATTGGAGCTTGCCAAGCTCAAGTTGGGTGGGCAACTGGAGTTAGAGAATAGAAGATTGGCCCTGGAGGAAAAGAGAATGCAGTTGGAGCATGAGAAAAGTTTGAGGGAGTTGGAGTTGAAAGCAAGGAGCTTAGAAATTACTCCCTCTGGTGGCAGCACACCGTCCGTGCCTGTGGAAGCTAGGGTGTATATTCCTAAAGATGTGGTGAGAGAGTTTTATAAGAATGATGATATTGGGCAGTGGTTCAAAGCCTATGAGGTAGCCATGTCTTCCCACCGGGTCTCTGAGAAGGATTGGGGAGCGGGGTTGTGGGGACGGTTCCTTAGTGAGGGGCGGGACACCCTGTTGGACTTGCCTTCTGAAGTCCATAATTCTTATAGCCACATGAAAGATGCATTGATGTCCAGGTATGGGTTGACTCCTGAATTGTATAGCAAAACCAAAGGGGATGATGGACAGAGTGTTGAACATTGTAAGCACTCACCCCCAGTCAACTGATCTGGGTTTAATCCATCATCATTCTTTAGCTCACCCCAGTTCAGACATGCCCATATGCAAATCAGTCTGACCCTGTGCCTCATGGTAACAGTCCAGCCCGAACTGCCAAGCCATGTCTTCCCTGGACCGGAAACAAGCATTCTGGGACCGGTTTCGGGTTCATAACTCATCAGCCAGGCTATCTTGAATCCAGTGGCAAAGTGAGCAAGGGACCCACGTCTGGGCATACCCTGCCAACTTAGGGCGAACTTAGCAAAACCAAAGGGGATGATGGACGGAGTTTTGAACATTGCAAGCACTCACCCCCAGTCAACTGATTTGGGTTTAATCCATCATCATTCTTTAGCTCACGCCGCCACCCCAGTTCAGACATGGCCATATGCAAATCAGTCTGACCCTGTGCCTCATGGGAACAGTCCAGCCCGAACTGCCAAGCCATGTCTTCCCTGGACCGGAAACAAGCATCCTGGGACCAGTTTCGGGTTCATAACCCTCATCAGCCAGGCTATCTTGAATCCAGTGGCAAAGTGAGCAAGGGACCCACGTCTAGGCATACCCTGCCAACTTAGGGCGAACTTAGCAAAACCAAAGGGGATGATGGATGGAGTGTTGAACATTGCAAGCACTCACCCCCAGTCAACTGATCTGGGTTTAATTCATCATCATTCTTTAGCTCACTCTGCCACCCCAGTTCAGACATGGACATATGCTAAAGAATGATGATGGATTAAACCCAGATCAGTTGACTGGGGGTGAGTGCTTGCAATGTTCAACACTCCGTCCATCATCCTCTTTGGTTTTGCTAAGTTCGCCCTAAGTTGGCAGGGTATGCCCAGACGTGGGTCCCTTGCTCACTTTGCCACTGGATTCAAGATAGCCTGGCTGATGAGGGTTATGAACCCAAAACAGGTCCCAGGATGCTTGTTTCCGGTCCAGGGAAGACATGGCTTGGCAGTTCGGGCTGGACTGTTCCCATGAGGCACAGGGTCAGACTGATTTGCATATGGCCATGTCTGAACTGGGGTGGCGGAGTGAGCTAAAGAATGATGATGGATTAAACCCAGATCAGTTGACTGGGGGTGAGTGCTTGCAATGTTCAACACTCCGTCCATCATCCTCTTTGGTTTTGCTAAGTTCGCCCTAAGTTGGCAGGGTATGCCCAGACGTGGGTCCCTTGCTCACTTTGCCACTGGATTCAAGATAGCCTGGCTGATGAGGGTTATGAACCCGAAACCGGTCCCAGGATGCTTGTTTCCAGTCCAGGGAAGACATGGCTTGGCAGTTCATGCTGGACTGTTCCCATGAGGCACAGGGTCTGACTGATTTGCATATGGCCATGTCTGAACTGGGGTGGCGGAGTGAGCTAAAGAATGATGATGGATTAAACCCAGATCAGTTGACTGGGGGTGAGTGCTTGCAATGTTCAACACTCCGTCCATCATCCTCTTTGGTTTTGCTAAGTTCGCCCTAAGTTGGCAGGGTATGCCCAGACGTGGGTCCCTTGCTCACTTTGCCACTGGATTCAAGATAGCCTGGCTGATGAGGGTTATGAACCCGAAACCTGTCCCAGGATGCTTGTTTCCGGTCCAGGGAAGACATGGCTTGGCAGTTCGGGCTGGACTGTTCCCATGAGGCACAGGGTCAGACTGATTTGCATATGGCCATGTCTGAACTGGGGTGGCGGAGTGAGCTAAAGAATGATGATGGATTAAACCCAGATCAGTTGACTGGGGGTGAGTGCTTGCAATGTTCAACACTCCGTCCATCATCCTCTTTGGTTCTCCTGAATTGTATAGACAGAGGTTTAGAAATTGCAAGAAGGTGGAGTCAGGTACATGGGTAGAGTATGTAACTTTCTTTTGCAGAGCATTGGATGGTTGGGTGAAGGGTAGCAAAGTTAATGATTTTGAGGGGCTCTTTGATTTAATTGCATGGGAGCACTTGTCAAGTAATTGTTTTCCAGAGCTACGCCAGCACCTTATTGATAGCAGGCTGACTAACCCTAGGAAGCTTGCTGAGGAGGCGGACCGCTGGGTGAGCACCCGGGTCCACAAGGGTCACGTGGGAGACTCCGCCATGAGTGGGCAGGGTCCCCAGCAGAAGAGTGGGGGGGACAAGGGTAAACAGAGGGAGTTCCAGAAAAGGCCCCAAAGTAATCCCCAAGGGAACCAAGGGAAGGGTTCCCAGCCTCCACCTGAGAAAAAGCACGGGGCCCGACAGGTAGGCCTGTTCCCAGGGGACCCCTGAGGTGCCACAAGTGTGGTGAAGTGGGCCATAAGTCTAATGATCCCCGGTGCCCACAGTTTGGAAAGACAGCACCCACTGGTGCTCCACCCCGGCAGATGGCGAGTGTAGCCCTGGGGGAGGAGATGGGTGTCCAAGGTGGGTGGGGGCCCGTAGAGATGTCCCTTGTCTCTTTAGGAGACTGTGAGGTGGTCCCCAGAACCCAACTGCCTGATAACACTAGAAAGTATAGGCAGTGGGTGACCATCAATGGCCATAGAGTGGAGGCTCTTCGAGACACAGGAGCCAGTGTGACAGCTGTCAAGTGTCACCTGGTGTCTGAAGAGCAGGTTGTCCCCAATGCATTTTACCCAGTTGTTGCCGCTGACAACACAGAGAGCCATTGCAAGGTGGCTCAAGTTCCCTTTGAGTGGGGGGGGGTCTCTGGTACTCTTCAGGTAGCTGTGAGGCCCGCCATGCCTGTTGACTGTTTGTTGGGGAACGATTTGGAGAGCTCACCTTGGGATAAGGTGATGTGAAGTGCTCATTTGGAGATGTTGGGTCTGCCTGACTGGGCGTGTGTGACCACACGGTCCATGGCAGCCAGTAAGGGTGTTCAAGAGGACCTGGAGCCTGAGAGGGGGGCCCAGGTGCCTGCCTTAAAGAGAAGAGGCAGGGGGCGCGGGAAACCGGCCCCGAAGTTCCCACGGTCCAGGAGTAGGTAGACCCTGAGGGGGATGCCCTGGGGCCTACAGGGGGACCTGCCTGAGCTGACCCATTGGCAGCAGGAAGGAGGACCCTCCAGGGAAGAGTTCTGCGTGGAGCAGAAGGAGTGCCCTTCTCTTGTGGGTTTGCGGCAGCAGGCTGCAGACCAGGCAGCAGGTGATCAGTCTGGATCACATTGGATCTACTGGGAGAATTACCTCCTGTATACTGAGCCTAAGGTTGCTGAGCCTGGGTCAGCCCATGTGCTGGTGGTACCCCAGCGCTTCAGAGCCTTCCTACTGGGGCTGGCTCATGATGTGCCGTTAGCAGGACATTTGGGGCAGGACAAGACCTTTGAGAGGCTTGTCACCCACTTTTATTGGCCCCAAATGCGCAGGAGTTCAGATACTCACTGCAGGACCTGTCAGACTTGCCAGGCTAGTGGAAAGAGTGGGAGGAAGCAGAAGGCTCCTCTCCAGCCATTCCCTGTGGTCAGCACCCCTTTGAACGGGTGGGTATTGACATTGTGGGGCCACTGGACCCCAAGACAGCCATGGGCAACAGGTTCATCCTGGTCTTGGTGGACCATGCCACCCGGTACCAGGAAGCCATACCTCTGAGGACAGTGACGCCCCCGTGGTGGGACGGGCACTGATGGGAATTTTCTCCCGAGTGGGATTCCCTAGAGAGGTAGTGTCTGACCGAGGTACAAACTTCATTTCCAAGTATATGAAGTCCCTGTGGCAGGAGTGTGGGGTAACTTATAAGTTCACCACTCCTTACCACCCCCAAGGAAATGGGTTGGTTGAGAGATTCAACCGATCCCTAAAAGGCATGATTATGGGTCTTGAGGAACCTATGAGGCATAAGTGGGACGCCCTCTTACCATGCCTGCTCTTTGCATACCGTGAGGTGCCACAGAAATCTCTAGGGTTCAGTCCCTTTGAGCTTCTCTATGGTCACCCAGTGAGAGGACCTCTGAGTCTGGTCAAGGAAGGCTGGGAGCAATCTCCCAGGAAACCTCCCCAGGATGTATATAGCTACATGCTGGCCTTCAGGAACCAGACTAGGCATTTCAGGCAACTCGCTGAGGCGAATCTGGAAGCCAGCCAGGAGGAGATGAAGTGGTGGTACGACCAGAATGCCACTCTGGTAGAGCTTCAGCCTGGTCAGAAAGTGTGGGTCATGGCCCCAGTGGAGCCCTGTGCGCTCCAGGATAAGTGGGCCGGACCATTTGAGGTGGTGGAGCGCAAGAGTCCTGTTACCTACTTGGTGGACTTGCGGTCTCCCAGGAACCCCTTGCGGGTCCTGCATGTCAACCGCCTGAAGCCCCACTTGGAGAGGTCCGAAGTGGGCATGCTCTTAGCGACAGATGCTGGAATGGAGGAGGAGACTGAGCCTCTTCCTGACCTCATGTCGGCGACAGAGCCAGATGGCTCAGTGGATGGTGTGAACCTCTCTTCCACCCTGACCCCTGAGCATCAGAATGACTGTCACCAGTTGCTGGGACAGTTTTCTGATCTGTTCTCCCTGATTCCCAGTGTCACTGATTGGTGCGTCCATGATGTGGACACTGGAGACAGTCCTCCTGTTAAGCACAAAACTTACATGGTAACTGACAGGGTGAGAGCTTGCATCAAGGAGGAGGTCTCCAAGGTGCTTTCGTTAGGGGTGATTGAGTCCTCTAACAGTCCTTGGGACAGCCCAGTGGTCTTGGTCCCAAAGGCTGCCGCACCGGGTGCCACGCCAGAACTCCGGTTCTGTGTGGACTACCGAGGGCTCAATTCAGTCACGAGGACTGACGCGCACCCCATCCCCAGAGCTGATGAGCTCATCGATCGGTTAGGGGCTGCAAGGTACCTCAGCACGTTTGACTTAACGTTTGGGTACTGGCAGATCGCCTTGACTGATGGGGCAAGAGAGAGGTCAGCATTCTCCACACCAGATGGGCACTAACAGTTCCGGGTTATGCCCTTTGGGATGAAGAATGCCCCTGCCACCTTTCAGAGGTTGGTCAACCAGGTGTTGGCTGGACTGGAAGAGTTAGTTGCCGCCTACCTGGATGACATTGCAGTGTTCAGCGCCAGTTGGGAAGAACATCTGCGCCACCTCTGGGAAGTGTTGATGGCACTGCGGAGGGCAGGCCTCACGATTAAGGCGAGTAAGTGCCAGATCGGGCAGGGTCCGTGGTGTACTTGGGACACCAGGTTGGGAGTGGCCAGGTGGCACCCCTACAGCCCAAGATTGAGACCATTCTGACTTGGGAGCCCCCCAAGACCCAGACAGGGTGAGAGCCTTTTTAGGACTCACAGGGTATTACAGGAGGTTTGTCAAGGGGTATGGCAGCATCGTTGCACCCTTGACAGAGCTGACTTCCAGGAAGCAGCCCAAGAAAGTGATTTGGACTAACACCTGTCAGAAAGCTTTTGAGGCCCTGAAAACTGCCATGTGCACGGCGCCCGTGCTCCTGGCACCCAACTTCTCCAGAGAATTTATCGTTCAAACAGACGCTTCAGAGCATGGTGTGGGGGCTGTTTTGTCACAGATAAATGAGGAGGGCCTAGATCAACCCGTAGCCTTCATCAGTAGGAGGTTACTTCCACGGGAACAGAGGTGGAGTGCGATTGAGCGTGAGGCATTTGCTGTGGTCTGGGCACTGAAGAAGTTGAGACCATACCTGTTTGGGACTCACTTCCGTGTTCAGACAGACCACAGGCCCCTCAGATGGCTGATGCAGATGAGGGGTGAGAATCCAAAGCTGTTGAGGTGGTCCATTTCCCTACAGGAGATGGACTTCACGGTGGAACACCGCCCTGGTACAGAACACGCCAATGCTGATGGTCTGTCCAGATTTTTCCCCCTTAGTGAAGAGAACTCCCAGGAGGTAGGGTAGTTCTCCCCACATTTCAGCTGGAGGGGACATGTGTTAGACCTGGCACTGTTGGCATGGGTCTCCCTTCCATTTTTTGCTGTTGCCTCATGTGTTTTTGCTGGTTATAGATGCTTTGGGCACTGTGCCACTGCTATTCAGTGCCACAGTGCAAGTGCTCCCTTTTGTAAATTGATGTATGGATTAGTGACTCCATGATTGGCTGGATTGGTTTACTTGTCAGACCCTAGTACAGTGCACTGAGTGTGCCCAGGGCTTGTAAATCAAATGCTGCTGGAGGGCTTGCAGCACTGGTTGTGCCACCCACAGAAGCAGCCTGTAAAAGTGTGTCTCAGGTCTGCCATTGCAGAGCCTGTGTGCAGTCTGGTACTGCCATGTTGACTGGGCAAGTGCACCCACTTGCCAGTCCCTAAACCTTCCCTTTTCTTCATATCAGACACCCCATGGTAGGCGCAAGGGCAGGGTGCATTGTAAGTATAAGGTAGGACATGCCCTGGTGTGTGTGGCATGTCCTAATAGTGAATTACAGCCATTTTCGTTTTTCACTATTGCAAGGCTACCTGTTCCCCATAGGCCAGAATGGGCAGTTTGATTATTACACCTTATAATCCTAACTGACCCAGGGAACATGGTAGAAAAACGAATTTAGTATGCCTGAACTCAGAATGATAAAATTCATCTTTTAGTGAAGTTGGTTTTAACATTCTGTGTTTGAAAATACCACTTTTAGAAAGTGGGTATTTTCTTGCCTAACTATCCAAGCCTGCCTCTGCTAGGTTGTGTATTCCTTGTCTGGTTTGTGAGTGACAGGGGCTGGGGGATTCCAGGAGACAGGGTGAGTCAGCACAGGGCTGAATAGAGAGATCTGCATGTAGATGGGTGGGAGGAGTTGCACCTGGGACCTGAATAGGGCTGTGCCTTCCCTCCACAATGCTGGCTCCACCTCCTGTGGTGTGTCTGATGTCCCTGGCCTACACTGTGAAAGGAAAGAAGGAGTCATGTAAACAGAGTGCTCCAGGAGATGACCAGAACTGGTTTGGACTAGGCAAAGGCCTCTCTGCCTTCAGAGACAAAGGATTTTGGTGTATAAAAGAGGGGACTCAGACCCCAGAACTTTGGATCACTTTGGGAAACAAGAAGAACCTTTGCTGAGGAGAGGAACCAGAGAAACTGAGGAAGAGACTATCCCTAAGCTGAGTGCTGTTTGGGGGATTGGCCTGCAGTGTTTGCCTGACTGCCAAAGAAAGGAGAGAGGAACTTTGTGTGTGCTTTCATCAACTTGTGAAGGATCTCCAAGGGCTTGAGATAGAGCTTGCCTCCTGCTGAAGTCTCAGGGACAACAAACTTCACCCACCAGCTCCCCAAGAGTCTTTTTGGAAAGTGCCTGCTGCTGTGCTGGGCTTTCTGAGGGACTGCGTGTCGCAAGGAGCTGGAAGCGCGACTCACGAAGAGGAAGAGTCGCCGCCGAAGCGCCTCGCATCGCCGGAGAAAAGGATCGACGTCGCATCAGACGCTGCCGCATCAATGGAGAAGCGTGTCGCCGCCGCTGCAGCTGTCGCATCGTTGCCGAAGCGCCTCGCATCGCCGGAGAAGAGGATCGACGTCGCATCAGATGCCGCCGCATCACCGGGAAGCGTGTCGCAGGGCCTGTCACGGCTCAGAAAAATCGTTGAGTCACCGCACGGCCGTCGCATCGTTGCCGAAGCGCCTCGCATCACCGGAGAAGAGGATCGATGTCGGATCAGATGCCGCCGCATCACCGGGAAGCGTGTCGCAGGGCCTGTCGTGGCTCAGAAGAATCGTTGAGTCACCGCACGGCCGTCGCATCGTTGCCGAAGCGCCTCATTACTGTATGTGTTCACAAATGCTTTACACACTGCCTCTGAGATAAGCCTGTCTGCTCGTGCCAAGCTACCAAGGGGGTGAGCAGGGGTTATTTTAGGAGTGTACCCCCTTACCCTGACTAGACGCAAGGGTCCCTATTTGGTCAAAGGTACCTACCTCTGCCATCTAGAGACCCCCAAATCAAACAGCCACCAATAATATGAATATTATTGCCCTTTTTAGCAGCCCTCATAATCCTCCACTCTATCCTCCAAGGCCCCTGTAACAGCATGCTGTTCATTGACCTGGGTTTCCAAGGTCATATTGCCTGATTTGAGGTTGGAAATTGAGTCCTCCACTTACGTCATCCTGGTCTCCATGTTGCAGAGGTCAGCCCGGACTAGCATGACCTTCAAGGATACTGAATCGATTTTGTGCTCCAAAGAGGTATGGACCCCCTGACTTGCCTCCATAATGTCATCGAGTGTGAGCACTCTCCATCTAGGGATGATTAATCTGTAGGAGTCTGCTTCTCCTGGGTCCCTGTCATTAAGGTAGAGTCTTTAGGTAATGCATATTTTTCAAGCTCGGTTTGGTGCATGGTGTGGGCTTCTCTACCACCAGTCATTGTTATTGGTTTATGAAGGTAGCAACCAGCTGCAAGGTGCTATGGGGTTGGGAGTTAGGGGGGAGTCCACCCTGGTAATCTCCACCGCCTGCCCGGGGAAATAAGCTCAACCCTGTGGCCTGTCTGGTGTCCAGCTTCTGACTCCCCAATCTTCGCAAGATTTGTGATCCAGCTGGTGGGACCGTACTCCTTGTCGTACATTGGTATCGGGGCGTATGGATACCAACAAAGGAGGCACTCAAGGCTCCATCACAGAGGAGGGACATGTTCCCCCCTGTGCCCAACAGATCCTCACTTGAACTCTGTACTCTGTAGGCCACAGTGAAGAAGGTGGTGAGGGCGTAGCGCTGCATTGCAAAGGTAGAAATCTTGAACTCATAAAAGCATAATAAGTATCCACCTGTTGAGAAAACTTTGGCGGCTGTAAAATTTTTATTTTTTCCCACCAAAATCAACGGCTTCAACATGACCTTGTCCAACGGCAATCCAGAGGATTTCTACATAGATTTCCATGTCAGAGCCTGAGGGGGTCATTACGATGGCAGTCGAACTTTTGTTCATCCGCCATCGCTGTGGTAGTGGGACCGGCCGCCTACAAGGCGGCCTTCCCAACTACCCCATTACGATGCGACCAACACCGCGGCGGTCGGAGCGGCCATACTTTACATTGTGGCCGGTGCTGCTGGCTGCAGCACCCACCGCAATGTAAATAGGGCACTGTTTACATTTCCCTGCACTACTTGGCAGGCACCATGCGGTGCCTGCCACATGGTGCATGGAAATGTAGGGGTGCACCATTGGTGTCCCCCAACCCCCAAGAAAAAGTGCCCGGGCAGAAGGGGGGCCCGGTACGGGCCCCCAAAGTCCCTTTCCGCCAACTTGTTCATGGCGGGTTACTGCCATGAACAAGCAGGCGGAAAGGGATATCATAATGGCAACCCAATGTAACTGCTCCGACAGGCAGTCAGAAAAGGACCGTCTGTCGGAACCATGGCGGTCTTTCCGACCGCCACGTTTCACCAATGCTTCCCCCCACCATCATAATGTGGCGGGCGGAAAAACGATGTGTGATGGTGGAGGGCCCGCCACCGACAGGCTGGCGGTGGCGGGCCTTCCGTCATCGTAATGACCCCCTAAGTCAGTGCAGTTGGCCTGAAATCACACCTAAGTCATGCACAATCACAAGTAGTGACTTCTAATTAGCACTTTACTTTTTCTTGGTTCTTTTTGCCCTAAAACTTTAAAATTCATATCTCCGGTTTCCCTTGTTGGATTTTTGTCATTTTGGTGTCAATTTGCTTATTTTTTATTTTTCTATTTTTACTAATTTGTTGTGGGATGTTTATTGTGTTTTGACTTTTTAATTGTTTTGGTTGGTACTGCTGAATACTTTACACCACTGTTTCCCAAACTGTGGTTTCAGCTGATTTCTGAAGGGTCACGAAAGAGCAATAAATAAAGATGCCTTGAAATTTGGTGATTATCTTGTCACGTTTGCTATGCTTCAAAGACTGAGGTCAGAAATGTCAGGCTACGTCTTCTGATAAATTGCTGCTTATTCAATTAAACAGGGATTGGTGTTTACTTTTCTTACTCTGACTGCAGAGTGACACAAGTTTTTATGGAAACATTGCTGGGGTACATGAAGCATGAAAGGAAAGGCTGTAGGATGTTATATTTTGATATGCACTTTTAATAATGTGTATAAAAACCTGGTGATACACACTGTGAAGCCATGAGATCACTTATGCCTTTCCGATACAGTTCAAGGGCTGGGGTAGTTCACAGCCGATGCCAGGATGTGAGAAGTCTGTATTCTATTTTATGTGAGACCTTTCTCTGTACTAGATCTACATATATTGGCATGAAGGAAAAACTTGGGGGATGGGTTAGTATAGACCTCAAAAACCTATGTCCCACAATAGCTGAACTGTCAATATTTGAACTACCCCATAGTTCAGTGCTATACAGAACAGATCCCATTGCTTTTACATTATACATTGCAAGAGCTGGGGCTACCCTTCTAGATGCAGTCCTATTGAGGATTTTGGCTATATTGGCTATATTTGCAGTCTGCTGGATAAGGGACCAGTGGGCCTTCTCCAATTGAAATGTGAGTCTGATACCTAAATAATCAAAAGCAGTTACCTGATCTAAAGGGGTATTGCCCACTAGCATGCGTCTATTTCAGCAGCTCACCTTGCGATTGGAAAATAACACACTTGGTCTTTGAGCTATTAAGCTCCAAGCCCCGCTCATCGCAGAAGGAATTAAAGAGGTCGAACAATAGCTGGAGCCTGTGTGGTGACTTATAAATCAGCAGGGCATCGTCTGCAAAGAGGAGGGCTGGAATCCTCCTCCCTCAAGTTTGGGCATGTCACTCTCGTCCCTGCTCGAATACTCTAAAAGGGAGAACAATGTAGGGGTGAGGACACATCCCTGTCTGACTCCACAATCTCCCTGGACGGGCTCGGCCGGCACAGGTAAGAGCGGTGTGACGGGGCGGGGTGTGGGATGGAAGTCAACAGACGACAGGATAGGTAAAAATAAATAAATATAATAAATGAAGCCACTTACCTTGAGTCAACAATGCAGCAAGCACAAGGTAAGTGTTTAAAAAAAAATGTAATTATACCTATACCGTCGCCTGTCCACTTCCGCCCTGCCTCACTGCTCTTACCTGTGCTGGCCGCGTCTGGTTTGGTCACCTTCCCATCTTCCCCTCCTCTCACTGGGCCATATTATCAGCATGTAGCCTTACCAAGATGTTCAATAGGGGAGTAGGGATGCCCATTTTCTCCAATACCTTCCAGAGTTTCCGCCTCAGAACCAGGTTGAAGGCAGTGCATAGATCAACAAAGGCAACAAAAAGCTTGCCCTTGTTGATTAACACCTCCCTCCACTAAATACAAGAGAACCTGAAGACCTGATCTAGAATGCTAACGTTGGCTCTAAAGCCCTAATGCAAATCAGACTGGACACCCTCTTCTGAAATCCAATCATGCAGATGTATCAGCATTTACTTGAAAAAGATTTTTCGGATGGAGCTGATCAGGCTAATGGGTCTATAGTTCACTAGTTTCCATGAGGAGGGAAAATCCAGTCCAGAATGAATTGTGTTGGATAGGATATTTATGTATGGGCCTCACACTTCCGGGTATGCCTTGTACAGATCATTGGATATTCGGTCTGAACCCTGGGCATACGCAGAAATGCAATAATTAATTGCAGCCAAAGTCTCATTTAATGAGAACGCAAGGGTACTTGAATCATCTATGTCACCCTCATCTTGGGACACTCTATCACTCTCCTCGACATTACTCTCATTTAAGTACAAATTTACTAAATGGGCTACCTACTCGTCTGGTTGTACCCAAAATCTACCTCGGATTTGGGGCCGTTAAGGCAGATTGCTGCAGTCCTCCAAAAAGATGTTGTATCTTTTACAATCATGGCTTTATGTAGAGAAGACAACAATGAGTTCTCCCAATACTTTTTAGTTAGAGCCAGATCTTGCCTATGCCTGACTCTACACCTCATTGTATCTGGATGGGAGTTATTCTTTACTGCAGTCAGGAGCTCGCTTTTGGCTAACCTGCATTCACGTTGTACCATTAAGTGGTCTTGGGCCCCTTCTTCTCCCTTTGTGTGGTTTTGCCTAGCAATTCCCTGACTTGAGAAAATAGGAAGTCATGACTTGAGCTCATCACTGCCCTCCAATGCTCCACAGAGAGTTGAGAAAGGTGGTCAAGCTCTTTCTCCATTCTGTCTTTGGCTGCCTCTAATACTGGAGGGTTTTTTTACCACACAATTCCACCTGATGGTCTTCCTATTCTTGGTCTGGGAGAGGCCACCTAGATCCGTGTTGCCCCTGAGTATTGGTTTAGTAACTAAATTATCTAAAAGTGTCAGACTTAGCGCATGATGGTCACTGTTGGATCTGTCCACCACTACCATGTCTAGAACTGCTGGCCAAAGCTTCACATCAACCAAGAAATAGTCAATTCTACTATGGTGGCCCTGCCTATTGAATGTCATTCTACCTTGTTGGTCTGAGGGAGTCCTACCATTTTTAGGTCTTAAGTCATAATTAAGTGTTTGTGCTAAAGCCTGGGCTGCTTTGGTGGTCCATCTCACACTAGGGAAATCTAAATGTGGAATGCCCCACTGGTTGTCCCAATCCTCTGCAGAAGGGGGCCTCTCAGTGGTTCAAATGTAGTGTTAAAATCTCTCATCACCTGCAGGACACCATACCCCATGAGCTCAGATAGGGATCGCTCTAGAACATTTAAAACCCTGGTCTCCACAGGACTAGATCCTACTCTACTATGAACATTAAAAACTTTTCAACCCATCTGCATAATGTCAAGAGAGTCAATGGAGATTTCCCCTGGGCTTACACTGAAGAGCTGTTTTAACCCAAATTCCAAGCCCCCCAGAGGGTCTATCCCTGCCACTCTGTACTGCATCAAAACTATAGAAATTGAACCCACTCCTATGGAAGGAGGACAGGCATCATGTCTCTTGGAAGAGGCAAATGTCATGGGAATCCACAAATTTGCCCCAATCCACCTCAGAAAGCAGTTTGGAAATTCCTGCCACATTCCCTGACAATATTTTAAGCAATGGCAGCTGAGTTGAAGTTGCAGTAAGGGGATCTCCAATCATCGCCTCACAGCTTGTATTGTTGTTTGCGTGCATATCCTACCCACTACTCAAAAAGGGCCACCCAGGAAACCTTGAATGGTTCATTTATGGGATCCCCCCAGTTTCAGAGTATAGATTAGATAGCGGGGAATTAAAAGCCTGATTGGACCGGCCATCATCAATAGATTGCTCCAACCTTACCCAAAATCCCTGGCCATCAAAATTCAGTCAAGGAAGAGCAATAGAGGACCCACTATTTGTGTCCCCCGCAGCTTGGGCAGCACCACAAATGTCCAGTCTGACATCAGCTGCCGGGGCGTGGCATTTGATCAAGATGCGGGTATTCGCTTGGGGATACATCATGAATCAATGTCCATAAGACCATCAACTATGTTCATATGAGAGGAGCAAACCTTCACCTTGTTGCATTGTTCCTCGGGGCTGGAGAGCCTTCCTACACTCACTATGTCACTTCTAATAATAAAATAGCAATGGTGAACTTCTCGGAACCAGTGTTTAACTTTGTTGATAAGTAATTAATGATCTTCCGTGGCGCTCACTATCAACTTGGGGATCTGGGTAAGATAGATTATGGCCTAATAATACCCTGTCTGCCTGTGAATATAAAACCCATTTCACACCATCCCTCTAGATTTTGTCAGATGGAAACTCCCCAAGGGGGGACCACACAAGCATATGGCTCTTGGTTTCTACTCTAATCCTTCTCTTTACTCCCTCCTTTGGGGCCCCACCCCAGTGAAACCAGACTAGTATCCCATATGCCTAGAGCTGTTACTTTAATGGGGGAGGGCGGTTAGAGAGAATCTGGGGAGATTGGGTAGTATTTACCAGGGGGGGCTGTTGGGTGGTTACAGTATGCAGCAAAAAGTTGGGTCCCCCATTGTTGCTGCTCAGTTAGTTTTCCACCCTTTCACCCCCCTCCAATATGGTACTTTTAACAGGATTAGAGTTTTGTTTCCCACATCAAATCTCCTCTAAACTCTCCACGGCCTTCTTCAGAGCAGCTACCTGCTTCCCTAGGTCCCCATTTATACCCATCAAACAACAAAGGATTGAGTAACACTCCATGATAGTAGCGCTGGTCGTATCAACACGAGGGCCCTCGTTTAAATCAGCAACAGGACAAAGAATCGAGAAGCGGTTTCGGCACCCTATTACTGCTTCATTACATATAGACAGGGGCTTCTGTATGACCCCAGACTCAGGGGGCGCAATGATTTCCTCACTTAACAATGATCCTACACACAGCTGGGGTTTGCCAAATATTTGAGGTATACCTTTGGTGGGCACCGCTGTAGTAAGATTGGTAACATTGCTGCTAGAGGAGGGGTTTGGATTAATGATGTCCTTGCATTCGGATAGTAAATTATCAATGCTGTCCATTACATAGGATAGGGACTTCTTTTTTGCTTTTGAGGACACTGGTACTCCTTCTGCTGCCTTCCTTTTGCCCATTTTAGAGATGAGAACTAACAGCAAACACTGGCACACAAACAATAATACCGGGATAAGAGAGCAGCAGTTACATCAAACTTCACCACCCCTGGCAAAAGATAGTTTCATATATGCAAGGTGCCGAGCGTACACTCAACAAAGACTGATCTTCCCTTAAATCCTGGTCTGTGACAGTACACATGGGTCACACAAAGAACCACTTCCCCCATCATCTCCTCTCCCAGATACACAAAATGGAAGAGAACGGCTGGGAGTCATTAGCAGAGTACTACCAATGTAAAAAGGCGATGCCCTCTTTAGGGGACAGACCATCCTGATTTCTACTCTTGCAAAAAGCTCAAGCAGATTTGATTAAAAAAGCACTGAAGGAGGCTACATTCGGAAAAAAGTACCTCAGTGATAAGGAAGAGATGACCAATGTGCGGAGCGGAGAATGAAGTCCCAAATTGAGGAAACCAAGGGGGTTGGCCATGTACTGCTTCTTCCTGGCACTAACGAGCTCAGCACAGGCCTGCTCTTGGCCAGGGCTTCGCCTGGGCACCGCCCACGCATGTCTTGTGCTGCGGGAGGAGAAGCAGCACTTTAAGCGCAATGTCATGCGTCTCCCAATGTCAACAGCTGTGGGCAATTGGACCAGGCAGATGGACCCTGGGACAGTGAGTCCCACCAGGGCACTGGATTCCTGGATTGCAGTCATGCAAGAAAGGTTACATGTCAGGAAAGTCTGGACATCATTGTAACCCTTATAAAGCACAACTTGCTACAGTTGCTAACCTTCTGTCCTGAAATGTTAAAAATTATCATGGTGGGAATTAAGAGACAGTTAGGTGTGGGCATACAGCAAAGGAACTGCAATATTTAGTAGGGGTTTTCTGTTTTCCATAACAAAGGTAATATTGTAGCACTGCAGCTCTTATGTGGGCTCACAGATCAAATCAGTAACTCACAGGAGGCCTTAATAGGTGGCAGACATTTCTTTATCTTATGATCTGTATTCATTCATTTATATTTATTGTCATTATGTATTTAGAGGAGAGGAACAGTCTCTATCCAGAGCTTTCATTTGGATGTGGCTGCATGAATACTGAAACATACTCTTCACCTTGAACATAATTGCCCAACTCCGCATGGCCTGGTATCAGGGTCCAGTAAAATGCTATGTCAAATAAACTCACGACCCTTAATAGTTCAGTGCTGCATTTTCAGCCCAGCTTGGTCTCATGGGATCACAGCAAACAAAAACAAAATCTTTGCTCCTGTGTGACCCTGACAAAGGGTCAGTTGTTGATGTGAAACACGTGTGTCAGGGACAGCAAATAATGTGTATTTGAACTCTCCTGTAAACCCTTTTTTAACAAGATAAAAATAAATGAAAAAGATTCTCATGATTCCTCTGTATAAAAAAATATCTATTGTAGACTCCTGTGCAGTGTGAGCTTTTTGATGGGAATATATTTTTCTGACATTTGGAGGTTTATTGCTACACACTGGCATCATAAACTGAATGGAACTATCCAACGCACTATTTGGATTGGGAAAGGCAGCGTATTAGTTCAAATAGGTAAGAAAATTAGTCAGACATTGCTGTCAACATTAAATTATAACGTGATGCTGCTCTGATCTGATTATAGTCTACCTTGCTTTAGAATTATCTGTGAAATGCATGGCTGAAATATAAATGTTATACATTTTGCAAAAAGTATGGCCATTGTTTATATTTAAAAATCAGGTGACAGAGATTAGAGAACCTAATTGGATCAGTTGAATTAGTCACCTTCAGAGATAATAGGATAAATGAGATGTCCTGAACAGTATTGGAGAATACACACATTCCTTCTATGCATAGTAGTTTTCATAAAAGGTCTAGTGCCTTAGCTCTATCAATGTGCATTTTACATTTTAAACCAGACAAAATATTTCTAAGAATTGTAGAATTACATCTACAGTTGTTTTCCGTTTGTTTAGTCCTGTATGCTAGTGAATTGTCTACCCTTTTTGGCAGCTTCCCTTAAGGATTGTCTTTTGCTGAAAAGGGCTCTTTCGGGTTTACAATTTAGAAGAACAAACATTTTTACAATGAAGATCAACAACCTTCTTTTTAACCTTGTCAAAATCCAGGTTAAGATTCAGTTTAGGTTTCTCTTTTCAGTTTTTCAAATCTAGTTCAGCTTCTTTCTCCTTCAGTCTTTCCTTTTTTATATAGATAGCTGCTGCATCAAGTGTTCTACACCCCACCACCATTTTCCTTGTTTGCTGACAATAAGATAGAAGAGGTGAAGGAGCTTTAGCAATATCAGACATTCTTTTTAAGTTCAAGGAAATTGTATTGACAAATATAAAGGTGTCTATAAAAAATACATGGCAGTAACCTCATACCAAAATGTCCATAATAAGCAAAGATACGAATATACGAATCGGACTTATAAATGACAATACATGAGAAACAAATAATACATGTAAAATCTGAATATCAATAATTTATAAAAGAAAATAGGAACAATTAGGGGATCAAGGGGGTTTGAGAACTTCTTGTTGTGATGGCTGTGGCTGAGAAAACCTTTTAGCACTTGCATCAAGAAATATTGTAACAGGTGACCATAAACGTTTCGTTGCCAAGTTTATAGGGTAAACAAAAGCAGTATCTAACCTATGGTTGTGACAGACAGCGTACCACCAAGCTCTGTAAGAAATTTTTGTAAAGTCTTTCCAATTTATAGTAATTTGTTGAAAGGCGACAGCTAATAACAGATCAATAATTTTAACATTGAACGTCACGTTTTCCCAAGCAGGTGAGAGGCTTCCTAAGAAGATGTTGGTGAAGGAAAAGGAAAACTTAGTGTCGAAAATTAAGTTGATTTGAGTCCATACTTGTTTCCAGAAGTGACATACAGATGCACAGGAGAATAACATGTGAAATAAATCAGCATTTGGAGATAAACAAGTCCAGCAAGCGTCTGAAACAGTTAACCACTAAATGGCATCCCCTCTACTTATCTTAGTGGGGACGCTTAGATACCATCAAGATGATGTTGTCGCCCATAGTCTTATATACTATATCCAATATACCAGTTCCAATCCCTGTTAACTCATTTAATAAGGTTAATTCAATTCTCTCTTCTTTTTTATGGAATAACAAAAAATCCAGAATGTCTCTGAAGAGATTAACTCATTCCAAGGATGAGGGCGGAGTTAATTTTCCAGATTTTCGGGCGTACCAGAAAGCATTCCTTCTACGTCAGGCATCTTACTGGTTACGTGAGCCCATAGATGATTGCCCTTTGTGGACCTCAATTGAATGTCTCTTTCTTTCTCCCTTCTCTTTCCATGAATATCTTTCTTTCTCACGCAAACCACAGCATCTCTCTACCCCCATAATCAAACTGACCTCTAAACTCCTCCAGCCATCATCTCATCCCACACAACACACTATTGATTCTTTCTTCAGTTCAACCATTTGGCACAATAAAAGTTTGCTTATTCATAATAAACCCTTCTATTGGAAAACTTGGAGACAGAGAGGATTACTTTGGATTCACCAATTATTCTCCCAATCAGTCTTTTTATCCTTCTCCTCACTTAGCCAATTGTTTAACCTACCTACTTCATTCACTACTAAATATAATCTCTTAAAGGAAGCTGTGATGACTACTTATACCCAAATATCCAGCGCACCTATTATTTCTAATAGCCCCGACTCCCTCTCACAACTGCACGTTATGTCAAAAAACACACCTAAAGCTTCCATTATATATAGATTTCTACAAGGTACTACTACTATTAGGCAGAAATCTAAAATAGAGGAGGCGTGGGAAACTGATTTTCAGACCTCTTGGCCAATTCTTTTATGGAAGAACTTATGGATTAAATTACGTAAATCCTCTAGGGCAGCAAACACAATGCAAACATTGTTTTTTGTATACAATAGACTTTTATTATCACTGCAGGTTTTAATATCAGTCATTCTGCTTCCTTGCAGGTCGATACACAGGTTGACTTCAGTCCGTCCGCCATCGTTTCGGATTTGGAACCGGCTGCCTGTGAGGCGGTCTCCCCACAATCCGAATTACGATGTGACCACCACCACGGCAGTCGCATCATCTATACTTTGCATTGTGGCGGGGATGCGGTTAGCAGCCCCACCGCAATGCAAGAAAAAAGGCACTTGCATATTCCTGCACTTCGTGGCAGGCACCATGCGGTGCGGTGCCTGCCACAAGGTGCAGGGATATGTAGGGGGGCACCATAGGTGCCCATCAGTGCCCTTGCCCCAGGCCCAGGGATGAAGGGGGCCCGCTACGGGCCCCCAAATCCGTTTCCGCCTGCCTATTTGTGGTGGGTTGACTGCCGCGAAACGACTGGCAGAAAGAGATATCATAATCCCACCGCCGCAATGCTGGGCAATGTTGCTGCTCCGACAGGTGGTCGGAAAAGGACCACCTGTCGGAGCCGTAGTGATCGGTCTTTCCGACCGCCATGCTTCCCAATGTGCCCCCCACCATCATAATATGGTGGGGGGAATTCGCATTGAGATGGCGGAGGTCCCGCCACGACAGGCTGTCGGTGGCGGGCCTTCCGCCATCGTAATCAGGCCCATAGTTTGTCCAATCAGGACAAATTAATTTTATTTATTAGATTAATACTGGAAGTAACCATGAGGAACATTGCTAGTTGTTCCAACTGTTGTTTGTGTGTGTTATTCAATGGAAGCAGACTCCTTCTGTCTTACCTAAGACTGAAACTTTAATGTTAATTCCAAAGACCATTCATTACAAGTCAAACAGGAGAGATTTACCAGTACTTTGTATAGTCTGGTAGTGCCAGACTCCTATCAAAGTTGTAGTGTGCTAATAGACAGCCCTAGTGTTTTTTTTTTTTTTATTTGAATCATCTAATAGCGTTTTTTAATTCTTTACACTCCCACTTCAAGAATGTTACAGAGACTAGTCTAAATGTATATAAAAACTTAAGAGACTGTTAATTTTATATATATATATTTTTTTTTTTTTGGTTGTTTTTTGTTTTAATTTAAGAAGCCTTTAATAGACTTACAAACGGTATTCAGAGGTGGTTAGGAGTACTGGTCGATATCATACTTCGATAAAAGACCATTAATTCCGCTATCCTTCTATGGATAGTACAGTCATTATAAATCAATCTATTTGTGGAATCCCTAACCATGCTTCTGAATCAGTCAAACATATTACACCATATGTATGCCGGCGATACGTAACTTTACATGAAAATATCTACCTTAGATTACCACACGAGGCTAAATCTTTGAAGACATTCAATCCTGGATGTCTTTTCCCACATGAAAATTCACTTTTAAAGACATAATTCTTTCTCATCTTCCCACCACAGAGCTCCATCCCACTTCAGTCTTGTCTGTGCTCTTTGTTAATATCCAATTGGCAACTGAAAATATTCAAATGCATCAAATGTCTTAGTTTCATCCTTGATAAAAAATGTATGTGTGCCTTCAATATCAGATAGGTGCAATAACAAATATACGTGCAATACCAGCAGACACACTTAAGAGGCTTAAGAGGGATTGAACCTTTAATACCTACTGCTGCTGACTTCAGAAGAGTGGGTCAAGCAATGCTTGTAACAAATAGTTGACTATGGAAATACACTTGCCTGCAGGTATTCCAGTATGTCAAATGGATTCTATGAAAACAACCTTACATGCAACAGTAAGACTCGTCAAAGGGGTAAAACCTTTTGAACACTTCCCACCAGCCATTCAAATCTGAACTGGCTTCCCATCACAGCTAGAAGTATTTTTGAAATTGCTTGCATAACTCAAGTAAGCCCAGCAGGAGAAGTCCTGTGAGATTTCCTTCACAAAAACTCATCCACTAGGATCTGTAAGCAATCCTTAAAAAGTTCAGAATCCATGTTCCTGGAACCTTCCAGGTTCATGAAACAACTGGACGTTCAGTTTTTCAGGTACTGATCTTAAAATTTGGAACTCTATTCCCCTCCTTAATATGCACAAACTCATCTTTTTAGGTCTTCAAAAATTATCTGGAAAAAGTAAGACTCCAGTATTATGTTCAAGAATGAGCCCACTAAGTGAAAGTCAGACAGTAAGTTAATGATACAATCTGCTGTTTGCCTGTTGATATATCTTAAAGAGGGCATGGAAATATATGTACTATATGCATTTAAGATGGCTGATCATAATGTACACTTGAAACGACCTGCCATTGCCTTATCATTAAATCCTCTCTTCAGTTCCTTCCTTATACAAAATAATCTCTAATAAATCTAAATCACTTGTCATGATCATCCTTGGTTTCTTAGCAATACTCAAAAGAGATGAAAGTGACCCCATTTGAAGCACGTTTCAGAGCAATCCTTGAGTCGTGGACTGGAGAGCCTCCCGTGACGAGGACGAGCACGTGACCACGGTGGGCAGTCAGCAGCAGTCAGTGGCAGTGAGCGGTCGGCAGCAGCTGGGTAAGCCCAAGAGCCGGGTGCTGGGTGCCAGGTCCCGGGTCTGTGGTTGGCAGATAGTGCCCTCAAAGGGAGCCGGCCGGCCAGGAGAGAGCGGCAGAGGTAGAGGCAAGTGGGCTGTGTCGGGAGGGACTACACGGTCCGGCGCAGCCAGCCTGGTGACCAGCCCAATGCCTCATCTACAGCCCAGCCTATGCCATTCCATGCCGCTGACCCAGGGGAGCACATCGGGACACAACGGTGAGGCCAGAAGCCAGCGTCCAAAGCACTGTAAACATAACCAGGGAAAACAAGAATAAAAACCACCTAGGCCTGGTAAAACCGTCCCAACAAATGACCAAGTACACAAAAGATGAACAACGTATTCACAAAAGATCGGTGTTAGGCCTACCAACTCCCAATGAAAGTACCAACCCACACAGAGGAGAACGGGAAGTCACACTACAGAGATGCTTCCAATCAAATAGAGAATAGCATGGGAGGATACTGATAAATATAAATCTACATCCCAGTAACACAAAGAGCCAAGAGCTAAACCAACAAACTGAAAACCAAGTCTCCAGCACACCTCCAGCTCCACAATCAAGAGCAGATGAGCCAATAAAAATCTTAATAATCAGATACTACTAATTCCACAGTATACATCACAAGTGTCACAAGACTACCTAAACAGAGGAAATGTTCTGAACCTAATGGCAGCCATTCCAACGCTAAACAATCTATCCTCATCTGACCTGTTAGCAATTGAGTTCACCAAGCAGGGGGATAAGAACCAAACTGGAAATACTCTCTCAACCTGGAAGACCGCAGAGACCGTTTCACTAATTCTCCACAGTTCGAGGCCTGGGGTATTACACTGTCAAAACCCATAAAGCAAAGCTATCCATTAAACCTGCTACACCTGCACAATACGAGGCTCGACCCTTTTGGCGCTACCCCAGCACACTCAGTATTACAAAGTGCAAGAGGTAAACAGGGACACAAGGAACCAAAACCAAAGACACAAGACATGTCCTACCCAGAACACCACAGATCCATGATGGACACACAACGAGAATGACATACAAGCAAACGTAGGGTATCTCAGCACTCGCCATTAAACCTCCTGTCATGGAACATAGCAGGTGCAAAGCATGAACTGCAGGACAACACCCCACCGGACAACTGGAAAAACTATGAAATAGTAGTCCTTCAAGAAACATGTTGATTACACCAGTCCAGGTTGCAGGATACATTCTCCACGACGTGAAAGCAACAAGACCCCAATGCTACGGTGGACCAAAGAGTGGCCTTGCCGTTTACATCTCTACTGCATTAAACATTACATCTGCGCAAATGCCTGTGACACCAACGTACATAAAATAATAAAAATGGACTTGGGACCCAACAAAGTGGCAAACACTATCATTCTTATCAACAAGAGAATAAAAATCCCTATTCAACAAACTGATAACTGCCATAGCCGAAATAAGGTTCGAACATCCAGCATGGGTAATAATAGTAACTGTCGACTTTAACGCAAATCTAATACATACGCCTGAGAAAGATGACAACATATCAGCAGCAAATGCATTATGGGCAGTACAACCTCAAGACCACTCAACCCACAAACGATATGACTCATGCAGAGAAAAACTAGTGACAGACCTAGAACATCTAGGGATGAGAGTACTCAATGGGAGAACCGAACAGGACAGTCCACCGAATTGCACATACTATGGCCCAAACGCCCGCTCCATAATAGATTACACAATTCTCACCCTGCCGCTGCTTGCCCAAACAAAGGAATTTTCAATCAAATACACCACCGAAAGTGACCATTCTTGCCAACATCTCGAACTGATAACCTCCTTTTCAAGACACATGATAGCACCACCTGAGCCAGGGTCACCGACTACGAACAACCTCAAACGGTTAAGATCGACAAGCAATTCACTCCCCAAAATAACCGCGAGGGCAAAGGAACTGATAACAATTCACGACCCACAAGAGGGCTCACTGGTAGGAGCTTGGGCCACCTTCCTAACAAACCTACTAAAGGAACCCCCAACAACAAACCCGCACAGAAGCCTGAAGGGCATCCAACACAAACACCTGTGTAGAATAGCCAGGAGCTTAGGAAAAGATCTAAGAGATGTGATCAGATCCACAAGGGGCTCCACCGTACCCAATACCACATGGGAACAAATAAAAGAACTGAAGAAGCAGTACAAAAACACATTTGGGAAGATAAAAGAACCCAACTAGACAAATTTTGGTCCAAACGTCTACACAACGCCAAACGATCAAACACAAGAGCCTTCTGGGAGCTAGTAAATGGCCTTGCAAGATCCCCAAAGGTAATAAACGTTGCTTGTGTCACAGAGTCAGCCTGGATACATCATTTAACCTCCACTTTTTCCATAGCTATTGATAAAAGGGCTACAGGAAACCCCAAACTACTTTCCTGCCAAGGACCACAATACAACAACACAGACTACGCCTACAAACCCAAGTGCTCCCATATTTCCCACAGAACCAGCTGGTCTAACAAAACAGACCAACCTAGCACACCCAATAGTTATGACCCCCAAAGAAATAGTAAGCATCACAGAGAGAACATTGGCAATAGAGCAACCACCAACTCAATACTCAGGAGAAGAAACATCCAAGGTCATAAGTTCAGGCAGACTAGATGGGGCACCAGACCCAAATGGTATACCACAAGCAATCTACAAACTGGATCCTAATTTTTGGCCAGTCCCATTGTCCCGCCTGTTCCGTGAGGTGGGCAGTACAAACAGACTTCCAGAGAGTTGGAGAGACTCAATAATCAACCCAGTGCACAAAGGTGGTGATCGAACAGATCCAGCCAATTATCGAATGATCGCTCAAATAGATTCAGAAGCAAAATAATACGCTTCATTGATTCTCGCCGACTTGATAGACTGGTCTGAGAACCAGACCCGTCTACCAAAACAAAAACAAAAGCTATGATTATAAGTCGCCGTGTCCACAAACAACTACCATTCAAAATCACTGACACAAAATTGGACGTGGTCAGCAGCTACAAATATGTAGGTGTACACATGGATATCCGATTAACCTTTCAAAAACACAACGAGAACTTACTGAGAAATGGTAATGGATTAATATGCGCCTTCTGTTCAATTGCAAAGAGCTTAAATGCCCATCGTTTGCTCCACTACTGGCAGTTATTAAAGCGAAACTCCTGCCAACTGTAGCCTACGCAAGTGAAATCCAGCATGGGAAAGACACAGCAATCCTGGACAGCCTCCAAACACGGGCATACAAAACAGTATTTTCCCTACCCTGCAATTCTTCACCGGCGCAGGTCTGGCTGGAATTGGGGCTGCAGCAGCAGTACCTACACAGAAGATACGTAAAAATAAAAAACTGGTACAAACTTTGGACCAACCGACTAAACCCAATCAACAATGTTCTCTGGAAGGCACAACACGATGATCCCCGGTCTGCTTACATCAAATATTTACAATCATCTTTAAAGCTTACAAACACAACAGGTCTCTGGGAACAGAATTTACCATTCTCTTCCTTTCAACAAATACTAAAGAAAGGGGCAACAAAGCACTCGCTATTGGAAGATAAAACCAGATTAATTAAGCTAGCCCACGCATGGATAGTACTACAATCGTATAAAAAACCTCAACCGGCAACATACTTGGATCTGATTTATTCCCACTATCTAAAAACTTTGGGGCATATTAGCAAGACCGGCGATAAAATTATCGCCGTGTAGCGGCAGGAAACTGCCGCTAAAACGGCGATAATGGGCTTGCTAATATGCGTTATAGAATTCAATAGAAGCCCAGGTTAGATGTGCAGGACATCTAACCTGGGCTTCTATTGGAATTCCATTACGCATATTAGCAAGCCCATTATCGCCATTTTAGCGGCAGTTTCCTGCCGCTAAAACGGCGATAATTTTATCGCCGGTCTTGCTAATATGCCCCTAAGTTCCTAGCAATACAATTTGGATCATTACCATCTAACGCAGACCAACCAGGCTGGCAATGCAAGGGCCCAAAGTCATGTAGCCTTTGTGGAGCGCCAAAACAGGACCTCATCCACTTAATATGCATCTGTTCAGTTTTAAATCCCTACCATCGCTTACTATTGAAAAAACTGTTCAACACAAGGGGCATTCGTACATGCAGAACTGCAATATTAAAATGTCTCGACCCGAATGACCCACAGCTTAATTGTAACTTAGAAAAGTTTTTAATTCAGTACGAGAAACTAATAAAACACAGATTGAGGGGATAAGTACTACAGAACCGTTGAAATTACGCCTCACAAAACCATCTACCTACTTTTTCCCTCCATTTTTTTGCATTATTGTAAACCACAATTTTTAACATGTATAATTCTTGCATTGTTGTAAATCAAAATTTGTAATGGTATATTTTTATAGTGTCACTCATTCAGTTTTACAGGTAGATTCTTATGGTTTTAACTAACTAAACAATAAAATGTATTCTGATTCTGAAAGTGATACCATTTACCAGGTGCACTTATACATCCACATAAAAATAGATCATTAGTTTTGACAAATCATTGTACGTTTTTGTATGGTACTTTGTCAAATGAATGCACTTAATGCCTAAATTTATACTTAGTGGTAACTCCCATAAATTGTTCCATTCAAGTGAATTATAGAGCATAGTAATAGGGCACAGTAATAGTTATAATTATTGATACTTCTTCCTCATGCAACCATTTGTTCTGAATAGTAACCCATGTAACACTTGTCAATTTGTAGAAATATATTGAAAGTAGCATAATTATATGTATTACAGGGAAAGATTTGAGACCCAAAGAATTATCAAGGGTATCAAAAACAGTGGCTCAGCATTGTTTCCCATATCTGTTGAGTGACTCCACTTTGTGTGTGAAGCCATTGGTCAGTGTTTGGCTTTTTGGATTCAAAGCACTTTGCATTCTGGGACTTCTAGTTTTCCATTTCAAAGTATGTTTATGGGTTTAGAAATCACAGCAGATACAGTGAGAAGGTGTTACACATGACATAGATCTATTTGGCAGTTTTGAACTTTCCCTTTATACAGAGTCATTGATGCCAGAGGAAGATAAGGCAGAGTAGCTGACCATAGATAACCACTTTGAAGTAAGTAATGAAAACTTATGAAAATGCAATGCATGGGAGAAAAGTCTGCAACTCCCAACATTTCATGTTTTACATCACAAAAAATTCTTTCAAAGCGCAACCGGGCTACCGCCTCCTGCAATTCTAATCATTGGACTTGGAATTGTAAACATGGAAAAGGGACAGAAGGGGCGTAGCTTCAAGGGGGGTATTTGTGGTGTTACACCCCCATAATAAATGTATTTTCTGGTAAATAATTGGGTACAGGTGCTTTCAGTCGGGTTTGGTGAGGAGTCTGTCAGATTTTGCCAGACGTTTTACACACACAGACAAAAACACACACTCTCTAGCTCTCGGTTTTGAATGTCTTCATAAATGATTGTAATTTTACAAAATATTGTGATTTCTCGCACTTAGTACCCCGATCAATCCACATTTCTTTCCCTTTTCATTGCCTTTTAAGCCCCTCTCATGCACCCTGCTTGTGGTATAATGTATTTTAATATTATATTGTTGGAAAACCTGAATCTCACCCCCCCAATCTTACTGACCAAGCTACGCCCCTGCATAGGTCATTACAGTGATTTCTTTTCAACTGGTTCTGCAGCAATCACTGAGATGAGGAGCAGCTGTGTGTGCTTTGATTGCCCTGATCATATAAAGGAGCCCCCGGCTCACCTTTCCCTCTTGGTTGCACAATATGCATCCCCATGCAAAAGAACTGGACTTGCACATTTTGTTTAGAGTTTGCAGGGAGATGGCTATTGATCCTATCCACTAAAGTCCAGCATTTCACGGCTGCAAACTCCAGTGCCTAAAAAAGCAATTGTGCGTGAAAATGAGAGAGCACAACAGCACCATATCTTCCAAGATATGATGGTGTTGCTCTCTCCTCTAGCACTGGCATACCTCAGATTGTCTTGTGACAGTGCACACCCCCTTGCACCTTAGTTCAAGGGTGTTTGAGTGATGTCAAGCTTAGGTTTTATACTAAATCTTGACAAAGTGTAACATTTTACCACTGTGTATGTGCATTGTAGGGTGCTGCACACAAGAGAAGTTGGAAAGGTTTGGAGAAAATAAGGGGCACATTTATTATTTCATGCAATGCAGGGCAGCAAGCAAAGTTGCTGCTCTGTGTTGCATCAAAGGGATATGATGCATTTCTGCTGTCTCCTAACATTGGTGCACTGTGTGTTGCCTAGGTGCCTGTTGGATGTGGCCCTTTTTGCAGGGTCATCCCTGAACTTTTTGCCTTCCTCCTGTATTTTTTCTGACCTGTTTTTGTTGGTTTTATGACTCTGGGCAATTTACCACTGCTGATCAGTGCTAAAGTGCATATGCTCTCCCTATTGTAAATTGATGTATTGATTAGTGACTCCATGATTGAATTATTTGATTTACTTGTCAGACCCTAATATAGTGCACCATGGGTGCCCAGGGCCTGTAAATCAAATGCTGCTGGTGGGCTTGCAGCACTGGTTGTGCCACCTACAGAAGCAGCTTGTAAAGTGTGTCTTAGGCCTGCCATTGCAGAGCCTGTGTGCAGTCTGTGACTGCCATGTCGACTTGGCAAGTGCACCCACTTGCCAGTCCCTAAACCTTCCCTTTTCTGCATATCAGACACCCCTAAGGTAGGCCCAAGGGCAGGGTGCATTGTATGTAAAAGGTAGGACATGCCCTGGTGTGTGTAGCATGTCCTGATAGTGAATTACAGCCAATTTCGTTTTTCACTATTGGAAGGCTACCTGTCCCCATAGGCCAGAATGGGCAGCTTGATTATAACATCTTATAATCCTAACTGACCCAGGGAACATGGTAGAAATTCAAGTTTAGTATGCCTGAACTCAGAATGATAAAATACATCTTTTAGTGAAGTTGGTTTTAACATTCTGTGTTTGAAAATACCACTTTTAGAAAGTAGGTATTTTCTTGCCTAACCATCCAGCCTGCCTCAAGCTAGCTTGTGTATTGTATGTCTGGTTTTGTGAGTGACAGGGGCTGGGGGGCTCCAGGAGACAGGGTGAGTCAGCACTAGGCTGAATAGACCTAGCTGCATGTAGAGTGGTGGGAGGAGTAGCACCTGGGCCTGAATAGGGCTGTGCCTGCCTTCCACAATGCTGGCTCCACCTCCTGTGGTGCGTCTGATGTCCCTGGCCCACACTGACAAAGGAAGAAGGTGTGCACTGGCAGAATGCACCCAGAACTGGTTTGGATTAGGTACAGGACCCTCTGCCTTCAGAGGACAAAGGATTTGCTTGTATAAATAGTGGGGCCCAGACCCCAGAACTTTAGATCACTTCTGGAACAACAAGACAAACCTTTGCCAAGGAGAAGAACCAAGGAAGCTGCAGGAGTTTGGACTGCCCCTCTGCCAGTGTGCTGTTTGATGGGTTGGCCTGCAGTGGTCTTCATTGCCAAGGAAAGGAGAAGGAACTTTCAAAGAACTTTCATCATCTTGCAGAATATTTCTCCAAGGGCTTGAATTAGAGCTTGCCTCCTGCTGAAGTCTCAGGGCTACAAGACTTCACCACCAGCTCCCTCCTGAATTCCCTTGCTGGGGATTCTGTCTGCAGAAGCCTGCGTGTCGCTGGGAGCTGGAAGTGCGACTCAACAAGAAGAAGCGTGTCGCTGTCACAGCTGTTGCCGTCGCATCGCCGGAGAAGCGTGTCGCCGCCGCAGAGGCTGCCGCCGCATCACCAGAGAAGCGTGTCTTCATCGCAGCTGCCTGCTGTCGCATCACCGGAGAAGCGTGTCTTCGTCGCAGCTGCCTGCCGTCGCATCACCAGGGAAGCGTGTCGCCACCGCAAGGGTCGCCGTCGCATCACCGGAGAAGCGTGTCGCCGTCGCATCAACGGAGATGCGTGTCGCAGGGAATGTCGCGTCTCCAAAGGTACAGAGTTAGCCGCACGGCCGTCGGGCGTGCACGCATCATCTTCACATCGTCGCATCGCATCAAGGGCGCACTCTCATCGCTTCGCACCGGATCGTCGCACCGCATTGAGGCGCCTGCTTGCCGCATCGCCCTCCCTGCGGACCCTTTGTTTGTTTTGCGTTACGCATCCAAGGTACTTTTGTGAGAAACGTGTCGCATTTATCAGCATCTTGAACTAAGTTACTTCTACCATCTTTAAGTCTATTTTGAGTACAGTATTGTGGATCTTTGTCGTTTGTGGTCTTGTGTTAAGTCTATATAAAGAATACTTATTTTTATAAAACCTGTGTTTTCACTGTATTACTGTATGTGTTCACAAATGCTTAACACACTGCCTCTGAGATAAGCCTGTCTGCTCGTGCCAAGCTACCAAGGGGGTGAGCAGGGGTTATCCAGGAGTGTAATCCCCTTTCCCTGACTTAGAAGCAAGGGTCCCTATTTGAACAAAGGTGTATATCATTGCCAACTAGAGACCCCCAGTTCTAACATTGGTGGTCAGCGCTGAGGATTCTGGACTTGCATTTGTGACTCATATACAGTGATTGGTGTACACTACTAGTGAGTGCAGACTAAACGCAACCAAAAGCAAGGACGGTTGCACCATGGTGCCAAAGGCCTGTATTACAGGCAGGAATGGTTTTGTGCATGAAGCTATACCTTACTGCACAAAAACAATCCTTAAAAACATTTTCCTCTTTCTATGTATGCTGTAGAATGCAGCACACAAAGAAAGAGGAAGTAGGAGGAGAAATAAAGATATTTCTCCTCATTACACTTGGTTCAGGGAGTCGTAGTATTTTGGCTACAATCCCATGTTTTCTCCTATTAGTAAATGTGGGATTGCATCAAAATCCCTGGGTGGATAAATGGGAATGCCCATGCTCCACACATGGAGCACCTCCCTGATGCAAAGTAACGCAAGGCAGCACTATGGAAAAATCCCATGCAAAGCCAGAGAAATCTGATTTGCATGGCTTTGTTAATCTCAACTAACAATATGCGTTGTGCTTGCGCCAAAATGAACCCCCCAGCGAAAGACTTTGACTTGCACAGCTTGTTTTATAGTTTCCCAGGAGCTGGCCTCTGGTCCTGTCCACAAAAGTCCAGCTTGTCATGGCTGCAAAGTCCAGTGCCTTGAACTACCTTGTGTGAGTCAATCCCAAGCCTAACAGAGGAAAAAGAGGACTCTAAGACGTATGTAGGATTTAAAAATTGGATAAATAAGGCCCTTGGCGAAATTATGCCACTAAAAACTAGCAAGAAACGGCAACAAGGGGATCAAATCAATTGGTTCTCTCAGGAACTAAGACAACTAAAAAAAAGAATGAAAATAATGTGAAAGAAAGTGGAGACCCAATTATGATGACTTATGCAAACATGTCTATAAAGCATTCTTAAAACAATATCAACTTGCCATTTGGACAAGCATCTTTCCATGGTCTCCCAAGTTAAGAAGGTGGTGGGCTGCTTCTGCTGCCTTCTGAGAGCCTTAAGCAAGACTCTGAATTGGCTCCTGATGGAATCACATAGAATTCTGATTCAAGGACTTATTATTTCTCGCCTCGACTATGACAACCATCTTTCCCTACCGTGTCAGTCTTGGTCATCAAAAAACTTCAAATTATTCAGAATGCTGCAGCACGAATACTGTTAGGTATCCTGAAAACACAGTCAGCATGGGCAGTGGTTAAAATCTCCTCTGGCTGCCCGTAAGTTGCAGAATACAATTCAAGACACTACGTATGCCACATTGGGCAAAACACAAAGTGGGCCGACATGTTCTCCACCAGCTAGTCACCTCCCATCGGACCAATAGAGCTCTTAGTTCTGACAATCTTGAATTTTTGGTGGTCCTCAAATTCGAACCAGCTAGAAGTGAAGATCGCTCCTTCACATAACTTGCACCTAAACTCTGGAATTCCTTCCCGATTAGCCTGAGAATAGAGGACAACTTTGTGAGTTTTAGAAAGAAACTAAAGACTTATCTTTTCCCCTAACCATGCTTATTCCTCTCTCCAGCTAGAACTGACAGCACTGGGAAGCCTGGTGTAGGGGAGCCATGTGATCTACAAATCAGGTGAATGAAATAGAATAGCAACAGTAATAGAACCGGCAATATATAATTACAACATGGGTGACATTGGGTATCAGCCACCACCTCAAATGCTGCTCTGGCATCAAGCACCGAACCAGTTGCTGCAGTCACCATCTGTGTGCACAAATCACACTGCTATGTTTGGCCTCCACAAACAGAACGTGGTGGGGCAGGTGGAGGGGGTGAGGGGGAGTGGGAGCGCAGGTGGGGCAAATAAAAGGAAAACTTGCCTGAAGCTGCCGGCTGCCTCCCATGTCACGCCTCTTTTCTCAGCAGACACTGGGACAGCATCACAGCATCACAGACTCGCTGTGCAATCCCCACGCTGCTCTCATGCTATGAGAGGAGCGCCGCGATTGGCCTGAGCTGACTCATTTGATGCTCCACTTAGGCACAGGAGTCTGTGCTGTTTCTCCAACCCGGATTTTCGATACAGCTGGGTTGGAGAACTCTAAGTGCGCATGTGACTGCCAGCCAAACACACATGCGTGCTTAAAAGTGCACAACCAGTCCTCCTCCCCCATCCCATGGCCCGCCCCTCCCTGCACATGATGGCTCAGAGCCAGCAGGTGAAAAATAAAACGATGATAGTATATTGTTTTATTTTTCAGCTGCTGGGTCTGAGCCAGTGGGGTGACGCTCCTCCGCCATTAAGGAGGTGACCCTGCACAACAAAGCTTCTGTCTTTATAGAGGGCCAGTGTGAAGTGCACCAGGCTTGAGAAGGGCTCATTTGCCTCTTGAATCTCACCCCTCCCTAACTGTACTATTGATACCTGACATAAACAGCAACGAATGACTGTCCTGTGGACTGATCCAAATGTGACATGTATTGTGACAATGCAATGACCTAAACCCCAAAAACGTTGAAGAGGGCTGACCCAAATCCACTCTATGTATATTGTTATCACACTTTTTCTTCATTGCATGAGCTCTGTCAGAAGGATAAAACTATCTTTGTGGCAGATCTAAAAATGCCAGGAGAGCTGAGAGTTGAAAGTTATATTACGAAAATAAAGGATTTGTGAATTCTTTTTAAAAGGCAAATATGTTAACCAATCCCACTCGTGTGCTTTTAATTCTACTTGCGAAAATAGTATTGTTCGGTCCAGAGAGCAAGATTCCCATGAGTGGATCAAGCCAAAGCCTGCAAGCACGACTTTGACGGTTTTCCCGCCTCTCATCACATCCTGTTCATGAGAAACAGAACATATGTGTGAATCATAAAAGTTTACCAATAATGATTCACAATTCGGAATACTTCACTCGAATCTTTTCATGCATCTTGAAATAGAATATTCCAAATACAAAAGTAGTTCACATATCTCCAAAGCAATAGTTAGACTCTCTTTGTGTGCGCATTTGCAGTGCATTTGCTGAATCATAATGTAAAACATATGCCACTGCCTGTGCTTCTGCATCTAGACATTTTAAGTACTGTGGTTGGTCTCTTTACAACATCCAGTTACAAGCAAGTTGTTCACGCCCCTTGATTTTTAATAAGATATGGATGGTCCTGGAAACAGAGTGCAGCGCAGGGACCGCTGCCACACCCCTAGTAACGTTGAAGGAGTTCAAGTGGAAAATTAGGAATCAAAGGCCTTTGTTCTTGGAGAGTTTATTGTGAATTTGTAAGGGGGTCACTTCGGCCAAAGTGATGGCATTTTTTTTAACACGAAGATTTCCAATTACCTCTTATTTCCATGTGAACCGATTCACAAAGTAAGCAGTAAATATTCACTCGTAGATTTACACCAACATCTTATGGTAGATTTATTACTTTCTGGAATTCTCAAAATTTCTAGGAAACTGCACCTAGTGCTGAACCGGGCACATGCTTCCACAGGGCTGACTTTAGCGTTGGTGGTGTCCGGTGTGGCAACCTTTTTTACTTCCCCCGACCTACTTCTTTATGGATTCCCTCAATACTATTCTCCAGTGGTCCCCCTAATCTCTTCTTAGCCCCTCTCTCACATTTATTTCTTTTATAGTGCTACTCATCCCAATATAGACTGTCGAGCGTTTTACATCACAAACAGAGACAATGAGTCATACAAGTGTGTAAATCAATGTATAGGAAATGTTATTTAAGACAATGAGGACTACAAGGTGTAGGAGTCACATGTCTTACATACTGGTAGGCATTATATTTTAAGAGTGCTTGGCCTGGAGAAACAAAGGGGCGGAGTTAACCAGTGGCGGCTGGTATTTAACGGTGTTGGGGGCGGGTTGCGCGGGTAAGGGGAGTGGAGGGTGGGAATGAAAAAAAATAAACTTTTACCTGTGTGCCGCTGGTGCCTCTCGGTCCTCTTCGCCCTCTTCCAGGACTCCAGGGCAGGAAGCACCCGGCTCCCAGGCCACCCATAGCCAATCACAACACTGCAAAAGTAGGCATTTACATTTTAACTCTCAGATGTTCAAAATGATCACACATCTATTTACTTTGGATGTAGCCTAAGGCTAACAGTCGCACTGACCACAGGTTGCACATTTTAGCTCATGCAGCCTGTGGCGAAACAGGAAGAACATACTTGATGGCATGAAATATTTATTCTACTTTATTCATTTTATATGGCATAACATGCCTAAAAATAATTTTGAGCCTCATCAATCCCTAAGGCACTGTCTTCTTTATTTCTTTACCCATCATGGCCATGCACATTGAAGTGACTAAAGTAAGATTCTTCTCATCTAATATTGCTCTAGCCTGTAACTTAAATGCTATCCAAATGTAGGAAGATTTTAAGAAAAGGGTTGAGATACAGATTAGTGTGAGGAGTGCAAATGAAAAAAAATGGTTCTAAATACAATGAATAAGCTGGTGAAGTGGGGAGGTGGAACAGCCAGACTCTAATAAGTTATCTTATTTCTCAGCTGCAATGCATGTATTCAACCACTATCAATTTCCTCATTAATGGGCTTAGAAACATTTAGCTTCTGTCTTAGAATATTGAAGGACTACATGGAGATGGAAAAAATAATTGTACCTTTAAAGAAAACATAATAGCAAAACAGCAGGTAGCAGTCTGAGGTGTTATCAGATAAGGAAACCATAGCATTCAATAATTAGTCCAAAATATGTATCATGAGGTCCAAACAGTTGGGACTTGTGTTGAGCACAAATTTTATTCAAGAAATTGAGGATTTTTTGATCTTTAATACTTTTGCATTTTCATAATGTCCTTCGGAACTGGACAACACCTGACATGTGTTTCTTCACACAGTGACTTTTTCAAGGCTGTAAGGTTATTAAAAACAAAGTCCAAAATTCAAAAGATGTCTAAAGAAAAGCAGATCCACGGGGTCCATCTGATGGGAGAATACAGGTGTCGAACGGGTGCCTGGCTTTGGAGTACGTGTGACTACAAGCCACCGCCCCCCACAGGGACCCATGGTGTAAGGCTACCCTACACTATATAGTCACTTTGGCTTTCAGGAATTCTGAGGGCCCCACTTAAAACCGTAAGTTGCATCGGTATTTTTTACTAACACAGGTCAGGGTGCGCCTTAGCTTGCTCATACCGCCGTGGTATATGGTCCTGACGAATGCCTCGCTAAGGGCGATTGGAGGCAGAAACATGTTGACCACACCCCTTTTCTCACATAGGATGTAGCTGGTCAATTTATCCAGCCCAAAACATCCACCACACTGTTTTTAACTGTGCCTGATTTTCCACAAATAAACTTTTTTCTGGATGAAATCAAGGCATTTTTAATTTTTCACTATAACTTTTCACACTCACAAAACACAAAAAAACCCGCTCCGCTGTAGTCAGGTGTCGTAGCACACCAGGGAGGCACCAGGCCTCTCTGGTGGGAACCCAATGATGAAGCATGTCACCAACCAGGTTGGTGAGTGAGGGTTCTTTTAAAAAACAAGAGTGACCCCTCTTGCTGGCTCTTCATTTGTTGGCTTCACTCTTCTGTTGTTTAAGTGATATTGTAATTTGGGGGACCGAGAGTGGTTCCAATCCTTTTTCCCTCCCTCTCTCGTTGATTAACTATAAAGAAAAGCAGAGACAAGCGTATTGGGTGAGTATCATATGCTAAACGTTAAGAACTCAATTTTGATATAAAACCCTAGGTTGGAAAGTAATAAGTATGAGTTTTTTTGAGAAAGTAAAGTGGAAATTTTTCGAACAAAACTGATTAGACTGTGAGTCGAGGAACAGGCTTGTCACCAGTGATGAGATGCAAAGTACTCAAAAGCATGTGAATATTAGAGCTATAGAGTGAGATCAAGCATATTCTGTGACGAGAGTATGAAGAAACAAACACATCTGTGGTGCAAAAAGAAGTGTCCAATATGAAGACTCAAACTATAGGAATCAACAAACCTTATATCAGGTATAGATGAGGTCATAAATTCGATGTGAGATGACCCATATGCAGTGATGGGTATAAAGTGTGATGCTCTCAGGAAACAGCACTTCTGCGGGATGTGACATATAAATAAAAGGACGCAGCTGATAAAGAAGAACAGCTTGTTGGTAAATAGCATGTATGAGAGAAGAAGTGTTCATCAATCCAGTCATGAAGTGAAAATCTCAACCCTTGCTCAATTATGGGTCTGGGTACAGAAAAAATAAAGAAGTACAAGATGCAATCCGAAAACAAGGGGGGGTGGTGTGAAAGGAAAAGAGCAAGTCTGAGCTGTGTCTGATTTTTTCTCTTGCTGAAAAGAGTAAATGTGAATTCCATAGTGATGCACTACGTACACGATTTCCTCAAAACATATGTACATAATAATAAAGGGGGAAAAAGGGAAAACAAGGGAAAAAAAGTAACGACTCCAACCTTGTCGCAGAAGGAAAAAGTTTTCCCTTAAATCAACCCTCACCCGCCCGGGTTACCCATTGGTGGCATGCTTCATCATGGGGTTCATCCCTGACCTGCTACGTGGAGGGGCGTGCTACGACCAGTGACTTCACGGGAGCACTGATTAGTGATGTTCCTATACACCTATGCTGATTGAGATGGTCATGGAGTGGGTTATATAGTGCATAAAAAGATTAAAAATATCTAACTAGTGAGAGAAAGGTAATTTTATTCGCTCCCCTGGCTGATATGATTAAAAATTGGGGATGTTGGGAGACTACTGGGGTATATGACCCACTGTTTCCCTGGTCAACTAGTTTCAAGCCCTACCCCAAGGCTTTTCTTCTGTACCATAGGGGATTGTGCCAACTCCTATAGTCACTTCACTTTACTATAGCAAAATAAAGGATGCGCAATACTGAATGAAATTAAGGGCAAATCCGAAAAACTTTATACAGCACCTAATTAGTCTGTTTTCCCGGATTTGGAATCATGGGGCCTGAATATGGTCTTTACATGTACGTAATGTATCCTAGCGATGTGCGGTTCCCACTGGGGATCCAGTATAAGATATATATGTGTATTTTGTGTTTTGTGTATTGTATGTCCATGTTTTACATCCTATTTTATCACATTTCACAGCGTGTTCACAATTTTTTGAGAAAAATGTATCACTACCCACCATAAGCATGCATGCAGAATAAAACTTTTTTAAGGCCCGTAGGCCGTGCATATTTTTTTAATGATCTTTCCTTGTCTCTCCAACCTCTACAGTAACTTGACAAACTGAAAACAGACTAATTCGGTATTGTACACATTTTTTTGTATTTGTCCTTAATTTCATTCCATCCCATTAGAGCCACTTTGTTTATGGGTGGTAGAGTACTACGGTTTTGCAATTGGAATTCGGTCACAAAACATTAACACATACCATAAAGAACCACTGTTTGGAAGGGATGTCCTGAACATGCCCCTTCCAAATAGCAATTCCTTATGATTTCCTAAACCCATTTAGTGATTCGATAACATGTTGCTGAATTGTTAAAAGGGATTAGCACCTATGTACAAGCAATTAAGCAATCAAAAATCCTGTGATTTAGCGAATGCCAGGCTTTGCAACAGCTAAATAGCACCGTACCTCTGGCCCATACTGCTTAAAAGTAGGGAGAGTGTGGTATTTTGACTTTGCTTACCGTAGAGGACTAACTCAGGAGCCAAACCCATCAAGCATTTTATTATTGATATCTGTTTTTACCCATATGGTTGCACTGCTAAGTACATGAATTTCTCTTGTATTATAATTTCGTTAACTGTTCAAATCCAAAAGCAATTTTAATAATACTTCATGTGTATAACGCCAAAATGACCAGTGCAGTTGTAGTTGATCCATTAGTTGTTTTGTATTGCATTGCTTGTTGTAATATGGGGAATTATGTAACCTGTATTCTTACATTCAAGATTGAAAACACATGGGATGTGCTTATTATTGCATGCAAATTTACAATCCTTAGTAGAAGAAATATGCCTTCTCAATAACCTTGTCATGGATTATACATTTGTGAACACCATAGGTATTTGTCTAGCTTTATGGTGCTTCTATGACTAGTGACAATTATTGCCAGTTTCAAGAGGTTAATTCTGTGATGCCAGAAATAAGTCAGTCACCTACATCTTTAGTGAATTAGACTGATTAAGAAAAATCTTGATACAACATTTTCATCTGGGGAATTACCATTCGCTCTTTGATTTGATTCCTCTTTCTGAAATATTAATCCACTATATCAATGTTATGAAGTACTAGATAAATACAAGGCTCAGACACTTAGGTGTAGGAAATGCCTATTTTTGCATGATCACTCCCAAAGTTGGACCAATGCTGCTGGTTTTTTAACTCTGAGAGTGTACTGAGGGCTACTAACCGGACATCGGTGCCAGTGCTCTGACCCTTAAATATGTATGATTGATTGGCTTATATGCAATTGGCATAATGTATTTTACTTGTAAGCTCCAAGTATATGCTCCCGGGGTTCCCAGTGCCTGTAAGTCGTCCCTCGTGGCAGCAGCACTTATTGTGCTATCCTGACAGTGACAAAATGAATTAAAACATGTTTCCAAGTCTGCCACCTTTGAAGGGCAAATGGTGAACCTAGAGGGGAGTCCTAGTAGACAGGTTGGTGTCGGGGAGATAGAAGGAAAAATGGTAGCTATTTTGTTTTCCCCTTGGGCGTGTAGCCTTCAAGTAGCCAATCCTCTAGGGTGGGCTGCCAAGCTCCACACATCAAGAGAGAGGTCCTGTCCTCTTGGGAGTGTGCAGAATATTGGACAGCTAGGTGTCACACATCACAGGAAGTCATCATCAGGCAGGAGAGGACCTGGTATTCAATTGACTATTAATCATCACATCCCAGAGAGCAATTTCTGGGCGTAAATATGGCCCCCCTGGCACCCAGACTTCAGAGGACCTGAAGAGAGAGGCTGCACCAAAGACTAGACTGCACCTGCTGATCCTTGGGCTAGCAAAGAAAGGACTATGCTTATGGTGCCTGGCTCGATGAAAAATTACTCCTGAGCTCCAGACAGAAGAGGTGAACTCCTAGAGTCAGTTAGCTAAATTCCTGTTACAGTTCCAGGGCCACAAAAGCTGAAGAAGCCAACTTTGGCAAGTCAGTAGCCACAATCACTTGATCTCCACTGACCACTGGCGTGCAGCATGGGAAACAGAGTCCCAACACCCTGACACACAGACAGTCATGTAGCCACTCACAGACCCACTCAGACAGACTTGCACCCACTTACAGACATACTCAGAAACGTATGCATCCACTCACGGATCTTGTCAGGCACTTATGTATTTACTCACAGACCCACTGAGACCCTCATGTACCCACTTACATACCCAGTTAGAGACTCATGCACCCACTCACACACTCACTGAGGGACTCATGCACCCAGTCAAAGGCTCACTCAGTGACTCATGCACCTATTCACAGGCCCACTGTGACACTCATGCACCTTCTCACAGACCCATTAAGACATTCAGGCACACACTCACAGATCCACTCAGACACTTATGCACTCACTCACAGACCCACTGAGGTACTCATGCACCCACTCTCAAAGCTACCCAGACACTCATGCAGCCACTCAGAGACCCACTCAGACACTCTTGCACCCACTTACAGACACATTCAGAGACTCATGCATCCACTCACAGACACTCATGCACTCACTAACAGACCCACTCAGACACTGATATACCCACTCAGAGACCCATTCAGACACTCATGCACCCACTCACAGACCTACTCAGAAACTGACACACCTAGTGACAGACTGTTGGAAACTGGGCTTCTTTGAAGATGCTCCCCACTTTTTGCTCCATTTTTGACAGTTAGATTCTGGCTTTTGACTCTGAGAATGCACTGTGACCTGCTAACCAAGCCCGGTGGCTGTGCTCTTTCCCCTAAAAGTGTGTGAATTGGTACACCCAATTGGCAAGGTACATTGCCCCCTAAGTCCCTAGTATACAGTACCAGTGGTACCCATGGCAAGGTTAGTAAAGGGGTCAACAGGGCTGCAGCACTGTATTCTGCCACTCTGTGTGACCCAAGTAGAAGTGTATCTGCAGGTCTGCCATTGCAGCCCTGCACAAACAGCCTATCTGCTCAAGAGGGACTCTGCACACACCATGTGTTGCAGAGCCACACCACTGCCTTAATATAAGTGAGTCACTCTTAAGGTTGTCCTCCTAAGCCTAGGAGATAGAGTGCATTATATTAAAGGGTTCGGATATATATGTCTATTCGTATATATCTCTATAGTAACCCTGCAAAGCAAGGTTTTAGAGTAAGTGACCGGCGGTCCATAGAGTAACATGGGCTGGCAACCAAGAAGACTCCAGATACTCAGCTCTATTGTGGAATGACCGAATTGTGTCATGTTTGGTGTCAAACACCATGCTTTTTCACCCCAAAAAGATTCTTGGGTTGAGGGTGAGCTGGTATGCTCAAGGGTGCCACCCTGAGTGGGTGTCCCCCTAGGATACTGTGACACAGTGCCTTGGCGGGCTTCCCTGAGCTGTTTGCTACCAAGACAAGAGTCTGCCCTCCTTGTGGGATGTGCTAGCACTTCCCCAGGATGGACACAAAGGCCTGTGCAGGAAGGAGGTCACACCTCCTCCCTCCCAGGCTGGCTAGTGTTTACAGTCCTCAAGGGGGTGAGCCTCCATGGCTTTCACCACCTGTGATGTGTAATTCCTTTACCTCCACTCAAGGACGAAGTCCTTCCTACTCTGTCTAGCCCGACAGCGGGGAAAATGAGTTATTCAGGAAGCATACACCTCCAAAAGGCTAGCCACACCTTTAGGGTGGGCTAGGAGGTCTGTACAGCCAAGGAAGGGTTCTGCCATGCTGGAAGACCCTAAATTAGAGGACTCTTGGTAGAAAGTTAATGTACACCCATAGGATGTTGTTACCTCAGGAGTGGGTTAGCCGCATGGAACCGTAGCCTATTGGCCACTGTCCCTCACTCCCTTAGCGCTCCCTAAAATAGGATTTAGGGTGCTCACCTGATCCCTGAACCTCAGTTCTGACTTTGGATCTGAGAAGAGGCACAAAAAAGTTGCTGTCACTGACAACAGGACTTTGGACTCTGACGCCGTGCAGAGATAGGACACTTAAGTGCCCTAAAGAAACCATATACTGGAACCATGTGTTCAATAAGTGCCTGTGGCAAAAGCTCAATGCTCCCAACAAGAGGGACTCCTGTGGACACCAGAAACTGAAGCAGACTCCTCTGGATTGGTGGGACAAGTCTCTTGCAAGCTGCAGGAAAATCAGCGTAGTGTGACAAGAATTGCATCCCACTTTCTCCAAGTTTCAGCTGCTACACCACTCCTGTCGACCTCCAGCCGCAGAAGTAACTGTGGACTACATTTGCCATATCCAAGGCTTGGTAGTTGCCAGTCAGGTGATCGATCTCTTGAACGACAACTCCAACCTGAGAGCACCTCATAGCGACCACAACTGATATAGGCAATGACCCTGCTGATGTGTTCCTGCATCCTGAAGTTGGAGTCTTCGAGTGTGTGGTAAAGCATCTTTGGCACAACCTGCCATAGTGATTGACAGCTGCCAGCTACCTCTGCACCCGGAGCTGCCAAGCAAGGTAGAAGAAATCTAGCAGTTAAGCCCAGGTCCTAGGACCCCAAAGGCCTCTACTGTCCATGGCTAGAGTGGAACTCCATCTCCAACATTGGTTTTGTCAAGTGCTGCCATTGACAGCTCCAGTGGATCCCGTTCAGTACCAAGGCCAGCCAAGTCACCCCTGCATCTGGACTCCCTGGGCAAGGTAATGAAGTGACAACTGTTGGAACTTTGGCTAAGGACCCGCATGACCCTATCCACAAGAGGGTTAATTTTAATTCACCCTGCAAGTGACCGAGTGTCACTGTGTGTTCCCCCATTCATTTCAATGGAACCAGTTTGACAGATTTACTCCATCTATTAATGAACGCTTTAAAATCCACAACTCCTGTTGTTTATATGATACAAAGTTCATTTTGGTGTCTATATTTATATAAAAATAATGTCTATTTTTATAAATTGGTGTTGGATTTCTTTTGAGTCGTCTCAATTACTTATGCATCATAATGGTACTGTAAAAAGCTTAACACCAGTTCTTCCAGTAATGCCTGACTGCTCTTTGCCAAAATACCAGGACTGAGCTAAGGATTATTGTTGTTGAATCTAAGGTGCATCTCTGTGTATTGTGAGAATATTACATGGTAAGGTCTCCCAGCCATAGCACATAATATTCCAACTTGCATCATAGACACACTGAAACACTCATGCACCCACTTACAGACCAACACAGACACTTATGCACTCACTCACAGACCTACTCTGATTCTGACGCACCTACTCACAGACCCACTCAGACACTCATGCACCTACTCACATACCCATATAGAAACTCTCACACCCAGTCACACACCTAGGCAGATGCTCTCACACCCACTCACACATCCATGCAGACACTCTTACACCCTGTCACACAAACATACAGGCACACACACACCCACTCACACACCCATACAGACACTCTTGCATCCCAACACACAAACATACAGGCACTCTCACAGCTAATCACATACCTATACAGACATAAATGTTGGTTGTTAAATGCTTGAATTGATATCAACCACTGGTATATCTGTAGATTGCATTGTTAAGCATATTGTTTTGCTTGTTCACAGTGCCACTAAAGACACCTGGGACTAAATCTATTCATTGTGTGGTCTTTTTTAGAGGGGTGGAGCAGTTGTGCTGAGTTATGGGAAAGATCACTCTCTGTGGACTCACACACTCACTCACAGACCCACTGAGAAACTCAAACACCCACTCACAGACCCACTCAGACACTCACACATACTCTGGAAGATACACTCAAACACTCATGCATCCACTCACAGACCCACTCAGACACTCTCACTGCCACTCACCAACCCACTCGGACACTCTCACACCCACTCACACACCCACATAGGTACTCATGCACACACTCAGAGACCCACACTGAGACTCACGTACCCACTGACAAACCTGCTCAGAGACTCATGCACCAACTCACAGACCCACTCAGATACTAACGCACCCACATACGACCCATACAGCTACCACACACCCACTCATGGACCCATACAGCCACTCAAATACCCACTCACAATCCCATTCAGCAACTCACACAGCTACTCTCTGACCCATACAGCAACTCACACATCCACTCACACATGTACAAAACCACTTGCATACCTACTCACAGACCCATATAGCCACACACTCACCCACTCACCAACCTATACAGCCACTCACACACCCAATCTCAAATATTACAGTTAGGAAATAAAATTAAAAAACGTTAGAAATTCACTGAAAAAACAGAGGTTACAGGGACGTTATAGTTAGGTAATAATATTTGAAAACCTTAGAAATTCACTGAAAAAAACAAAGGTAACAGGCATGTTTTAGTTAGGAATAGAATAAAAAACAACTTAGAAATTCACTGAATAAACCAAAGGTTACAGGGACATTATAGTTAGGCTCACATTTCACTCATACAAAACCATTCAAATTCAGCAGTTATAGTTACCTGAGCTAACTATAACTTATGCCCCTACAATGCGCGGCTTATGACCTGATTACATCACTGATAACATCTCAAATGACATCACTGATGACATCATCCACAGAACCACTCACACACCTACTCACACCCCCATACAGCCTCTCATATACCCACTCACATACCCCCATACATAACCACTCACATACCCATTGACAGACCCATACAGCCACTCACACACCCACTGACTCAACCATAGAGCCACTCACAAACCCACTCACTCACCTATACAGGCACTGACACAGCTACTCACTCACCCATACTGCTATTAACACAACCAGTCACTCACCCATACAACAACTCACACAGTCATGCACTCACCCATACAGCTACTCACACCTACTTCTTCAACTATACAACCACTCACACATCCATTCACTCACCCTTACAACCTATGAACACAGCCATGCACTCACCCATACAACTACTCATACACCTACTCACACACCCACACAACTACTTACATAAATGTACACACATCCACTTACATACCTGCTGCATTGAAGTCTTTAGATGGAGATTAAGAGCAGCAGTTCTGATCTTTTAGACAATGGCTGAAGCTACATCGTCTCTCCAAGATGCAGATCCACAACCTCTTGAGGATGAAGAAAAAACGCTCTACCTTGCAGAAAAGAAAGTGATGTGTGAAAGTACTTTACTATACCTTCTGGGGAAAAGAAGGTATCAGAAAATATGTCAAGTGTACAATTTGTAGCAAGCAGTTATCCAGAGGCACTACAAAGAAGTATTTGAATGGAACAAGTTTTATTTGGAAGCACCTAAAAACAATTCATGAGAGGGTGAATAACCAGATAATGCGAGAGAAAGCATGTACAACAGGACAGATGACCTCTATAGCAGCCATGGGAGAGCCACCTTCTGACATGGTTACTCACTGCACAAAATGCCATATGCTTTATCAATGTAAAATGCCTTCTGTGGGTGCGTTCTTGGATACAGTGAAGAAGCATCACTGTTAATTTGGGGGTTTTTGCATTCAAAGACTACAAAATGATTGTTGAAGAGTGAAGCCAGTTGCTTCTTTTCATTTCCCCAGCCTTACCCTTTTCACCTCCTTCTTTACTTTTTGTTAAATTTTTTTTTAAAACAGTTAAAAAAAACCTTCAAGAAAAAAAATGGTTCTCGTTAGAACCGCCACCTACTTAAAGAGCTAACTCTGTGTTTTTAATGTGTCAGTGACTGTATCGGTGTGACCGTGGGTGTATCAGTATGTGCATGAGTGTATTCTTAGCTGTGTTAGTGTATGTGTCAGGGAATGCATTAGAGAGTGGCTGGGAGTCTTAGTGTATGCATCAGTTTGTTAGCATATGCATCAGTGTGTACCTGAGTGTGTTATTGGATGAATTACTGCTTAGCCGGGTATGCCATTGTCTGCATTGATGTATGACTGGGTTTGTCAGTGTCTGCATAGTTATGTCCCTGGGTTTGTCAGCGTATGCATCTTTGTATGCCTGGGTGTGTTATTGAATGCATTAATGTTTATCTGGCTGTGTCAGTGTCTGCATTACAGTATGCCTGGGTGTGCTAGTGTGTGCATTGAAAAGTCACTGGGTGTGTCAGTGTCTGCATCAGTGTGTGCCTGGGTGTGTTAGTACATGCATTACTGTTTAGTTGGGTGTTTTTAGTGTATACATTGCTGTATGACTGTGCTTGTCAGTGTTTACATTGGTATGTCCCCGGGTGTGTCAGTGTATGCGTGAGTGTATATCTGCATGTGTAATTGGGTGCATTAATGTTTGGCTGGCTGTGTCAGTGTCTGCATTGCTGAATGGTTCTGTGTGTCTATGTCTGTATTGCTATGTCCCTGTGTATGTCACTGTATGCCTAAGTGTATGCCTGGGTGTGTTATTCAATGCATTTATGTTTGCCTGCCTGTCTTAGTGTCTGCATTTTTGTATGCCTGGGTGTGTCAGTGTCTGCACTGCTATGTCCCTGAGTGTGTCAGTGTATATGTCACTCTATGTCTGGGTGTGTTTTGGATGCATTAGTGTTTGGCTGGATGTGTCAGTGCCTGTATTGGTGTGCAGTTGGTTGTGTCAGTGACTGTATCAATGTGTGTCTAGGTGTGTCAGTGGCTGTATCTGTGTGAGCCTGTGTATATGAGTACCTCTATCTCTGTGTAGCTGGGTGTGTGAGTTGCTGTACTGATGTATGCCTAGGTGTGTTAGTAACGGTAGCAATCTGTCCTTGGGTGTGCACCCTCAAAATGTAAAGTTATGGAACAACACTGCAAAAACGAATTAGTAAAGTACATTGCCCCAATATATGGTGTCTTTGATCTCCATAAAAAGAAAAAACTGAAATATTTATTAGTTTTACAATTAATAGATTTGCAAAATTAAAGTACAGTTTCAACAATGCATAAAGACGTAATTCTAACAAATAACTAGACATTTCTCATACTGTAAAGGTATATATTAATATGAATAAGCATTTAATTTCCCCTTTTTTACTGTTCTCAGCTGCTTTACTCATGCACCGCAAATGATGTACTTTTTTAGAGAGACATCATAGAACAGTGGAGAAAAAACAATGTGAAAGATTGTACAAAAAAAAAAATCTGCACACTACCTTAATGAAATTAGTGAACACTATGAGTTGCACTCACTCCGAATAAATAAACATAACACAACTTATTTAACTATTATTAACCAATATTACCTATTTACAAATCGTTTTCTACACAAACCTTTCAAACACATGCATGTATATCTCTACAACACCACAAAAGAAAGTGATGTTTGGAACCACTTTACTATACCTTCTGGGCAAAAGAAGGTAACAGCTAAATATGTGCAGTGTAATATTTGTGACATAGAGTTACCCAGCAGTGCTGTCAAGAAGTATTCACATGGGACAAGTTCCAATCAGAAGCACTTAATAGCGATTCATGAAAGGGTGTACAACTGAATCATGCATGAGAAACTAAGTGCAGCAGAATATTTCACCACTATACCACCCTTGGGAGAACATTCATCAGCTGCGGTCATCAGAATACCAGCAGCCTGTGAATATTTGAGTGGGATGATTACTCACTTTTCAGAATGCCACATGTTTGCCGCTGTAAAAAAGTCTTATGTGGCTCCATTTTCCCTACGACTGTACCTGTGTGAATGACTGTATAGGTATGTGAGTACATGTATGAGTACCTGGATGGGTGTATTTTTGACCCTTACATTAACTTAATAATAAATATATTTATATGTTTTTACATATTACAATACAGTTTAAACCAAACAATTAACGAACAAACATAACATATTTAACTATTTACTAATACAGAAATACACTGAAACTTGAACTTTTCCAACAAAAATTAGCACCATAGCAAAAGAAGGGAGGATTCCTAGAAATGTTAAGATGAAATTTGATGAAGATGTATACAGGAGGTGTAGACATTATCCTGTGTAAAAGTTTGAGAATAGTATTATTTGTAGGATTTGTAAGGATTAAATTGATACAGTAGAACCTCACCCATGTACACGCAGTGCTGTTGTCTATTTACTCTACCTCTGCAAATATTGGGACGAATGAGTACTGGTATCATCGTCATGTTGAGCTTAAGTACATGTTGTGAAATTTAGGAACACTAGCTTGGTTTATAACCCTGAATTGTGCAGAATATCCATGGGATCACTTAGATTACTTTCTCAGAGAAACAAACTCTAACATTGAAGCTGCTGATAGGACTTCAAGGTACAGTTGTGCATTTTCCTTTACATGTGAAACACTATACTGAACCTATGGGTGTAGAGACAGAGACTACCCTTTTTTATTTAAATCGCCACGGTTTGGTCAGAGCCTGTGGCTGCCCCACTATTTATATTAGGGGATTAGGGCATGGGCCCCCCCCTCCCCAAGCCATTTATTGGCCCCAGAGACCCCATACTCCCGGGTCCGCTGCATAGTTTTTTGGGGAGGGGGGTATGAGGCCCCCTGCCCTCTCATGTTATGGTCCCTGGGGCCCCATCGCCTGGGGCCTGCCAAATATTTTTTGGGGATGGGAGCTTTGGGCCTCTCTCCTTGAGACATGTAATGGTCCCATCACCCGAGGTCTGGGTGTACTTATTTAGGGTGCCATGATTTCCCGTGAGTGGGATTCCAGTGCAGCAATCCCTTTTTTTCAGCATTGAATTGTAGATATTTGGGATTGGATAAGCAGCTTTTGGCACAAGTTGATTTCATTTCTTTCACAATAAGAGAGCGAGAGAAGAGGAGTCCTAGTTGCGTTCTCCCAAATATCTACAGCTGCGGGAAGCTGTAGGTTCTAACCGCAGGCATCTGACCTTGACGAATGTGTGACTACCACAGGGTGCCTCCTGCCAGATGTGCATGTACCTTTACCACCCAAATATAGGGTTTTCTGAAGGAAAGTATCCTTACTCAAGGTGAGAGCCATAGGCCTCTTTAAATGCATGGCACGACTGCTTAGACAAGCAGGGATGCTAACAGCCCTGACAAAGGCCTTAGACCCAGATGGGCTTTAAATGTTGGCCGAAACATGTTAGCTTTATAAGGGGTAATTGAGACATTGATTCTCAATAATAACCCCACACTCTGTTTTTATTCATGTCTAGGGTACCCACCTATTAAAGGAAATTCCCTGGGGTATGCCCCAAGACATTTTTACCTCTTATTTTCTTGATTCCTGCCACAAATCCAGTCATGATTTATATAAGACCTCCCATATTTTTGGTTGAGTCTGTCCTGGTTGTACCATCATACCAGCAAAGGAGACCTCTTTACCTCAGCATTATGTCCCTGAAATACAGGTTCCTAGACTATCATTGTAGATGGGTCAAAAAACCTTAATTTTTAGGTGGATTCAGTAGTCCTTTTGGTGCCCTGTAGCTGCCATTACATCTTCCTATTTTTCCAACCTAGCCTACCCTATAGAAGTCTTACATGCCTCACTCTATTTTGCGGAATCTCCATGGGTGCATCATTTGTTCAGTCTAGTCTGGTTTATGGAAAAACTCTTAATATTGGGAATTTCAATTCCCTTCCCTGTAAGCTGCAGATTATTAAGAATGGGTCCATCAACATGCTATCAGGCACTCATATGATTGACCAGACACAGAAGAATCTTTAGTGGCCTTTGCGAAGTCATCTGTGTGTTGTATATATTTAGGTGTTTCAATGTTCCACATTTCTTCAGTGATAAATCAATCATTTTACCCAACACAACCTTTAAGGTCTACCTTACTCAGCCTTTTGCTGCCCCATAGTTCCAGAAATCGGAAATAAGTGAAGAAAGTTTCTGTGCAGTTGTTTTTTAATTCTTTGTCTCAAGATCTGTCACTCTTTAGTAAAACTTGAAACCTGTACTGTTCTCATCCCTATCAGAAGCTGATTATTTCTTTTTTTGCTATGGATGTTACCTCTGTGCCTTTCTTCTCGATAAAAATTAAATTAAATGCAGGCCTTCATTAAGTTGTCCCTCACTCAGGAACCACAGCATTTCTTTCTCCACTCAGTGGAATAAAGTTGTGCCTGCCAGGCACCCATGCATGAGCACACACCAGAGGCTAAATGCTCTGTGTTTCTATTATTCTTCTGACTAGAAAGGTGGTGGGTAAACAGAGTGCTGAGTAGGTTTTTTTTATTGCTGGTTTCCGTAATCCCGACATTAGGAACCACATTTATGACCCAAGTTGCGTCGCGCTTGCACCATGCAACGTAGTACACAGCAACGCAACTAAAAAATAAGGTTTATGCAGCTAAGGAAGGCCACTTTTTGTGTCCTCAGTGGCTTCATAAATCTTGAGTAAGGCAATGCAGGACAAATCACTGTGTTGCCTTACTCTGCACTAGGGAGGCATTCCATGGGCGTTGCATGTGTGTTCCCACGCAGCTCCCATGTTTTTTGACACATTCCCAGATTCATCAGAACTGGTAAACCTGGGAATGAGCCAAAAAGGTATGCCATCCCAGGAGGGGTGTAACACGGAGAAATATCATTATTCTGCAGCACACTTAGAAAGAGGAATATGCCTTTCAGGAATGTTTTTTGTGCAGAAAGGTGCCCCTTCCTTCACAAAAACAATTCTGCATGCAACACAGGCACCCTGGCACCATGGTGAAAGAGTGCCTGCGTTGGTGCTAGGCAGCCAAAACAGCGCCAGCACCGGGGAAAAGGCAGGAATGCGCTGTATTCTTTTAAATATGGCACATTCCTGCCCTTTTCCTGTCACGCAGTGCAGCTCAGCAAAGGTGACTTGCTGCGCTGCATTGTGTGACAATGTCTTTAATATGCCCATAGGTGTGAGCAGAGGGCAAAGATGGCGACACAATTGTCCACAGAGTGGAAGCCCTTAAAGAAACATTTACAGGTAGGCTAGGGCTACTCTACGCATAGACTGGCTTCCCTTTCAGGTAATGAATGTGTTTTGTGCTGGTGCCTAGAGGGGATCAAGGTGACTTGCTGGTCAAGGCATCTGAAATTCCATCGTCTGGCCAGCTAGCGTGTGGACTGTTATAAGGGGTAAGTTGGAATGCTCAATCAGGGAGGCCTGGGAAGGGGGGAAGGGGGGAAGGGATGCTACATGGAATACCATCTACGTATTGATGGTGTCAACATTTTGCTTTCTGTACACCTGGCTCGGAGGTGCACTAGAATGGGAGTCCTTCATTGTATGCCTCTGCCTCTGTGCGCTTCCTTATAATGGACAATGGGTCTCCCTCCTGAGCAGCCCACAGTGGTGAAAATAAGTGTGAATTTGTGTTAGTAGCTAATACTGGGCGTACACAAAGCCATCAATTTCACTGAAGGTGCATCTTTGTATTTGGTGTAGTCGTAAATATCTGCCAGGACCAGGGCACTTTTATAAAGCAAATTGAGCGTATGTATTGATGTAATATAGTACTTGTTTTATTTAGCACAAACCTAGCTAGGGAGCGGCATAGTGCTGTACAGCAATTGAAGGTTCTGTGCTGTTGGTTGTGAGCTTAAGTCAATCCAGGGAGCCCAGGGTCTCCATGGTATTACACCTCTGGATAATTGTAAGAAAGTATTTTAAGACATCCCAATCAATTTAGCTGATCATATGTATAAGTAAATTTTATTATAAAACTTAGAATTTTGAAATTAGGTTTTTATTAGCGTTCTTCTAAAGTATATATTTATAAAGACAAACACGTCGGGTGCAAAATGTCATTTGCTTTACTCGGGTGGAGGAATCTATTGATTCTGCAGTTACAATGGGGGCCTTTTGGCAGCATGGTGCTTTGCTTTTGTGCTGCCTCTCAACCTGTTTCCTTTTTGAAGCAAAGTTGGAGGGTAGGGTGCAAAGGCAAGCAGAGAACTTGTGAGCAATCAAAGACCTCTGCCACCTGGGAAACAACAAATATTCACCCACACTGAAAACAAGCTCTCTGAGGGCCTCATTTACAAACCTTTGATGCACAGCAGCGCAGCAGTTCTTCCTGCTGCGGTGCCGTGCGTCAAAACAAAAAGGCATGAATACGCCGTATCTACAAGATACAGCACATTCATGTCCTTCTCCCCTGCGCTGGCACACAAACAGGAGGTTGTTGCAAGGAGCAGGAGGTGGGGTGGCATGGGGACTGCTCATACAAGAGGTGTGGCACCGCGGCCAGGGCGACTGACGCTGGAATCTGGGGCACACGGTTCGAACCCCGGCACTGGCGGCAGGTCAGCCCAGCACCATGTGACTCTGGGCAATAGCTTGCTTAATCTCCCCGACGGCTCCCAGCGCCGGGATGCCTTCGGGTAGCTGTTCGCGCTTTACAAATACTGGATTTACATTTTACAAAGATCCTTGACATAGGTATGTGCTTGGACTTTGAGACTCAGGTAAGTAAGAATGATCTTCCGTTTTCATTGGTAGGGGAGTCAGGATATTTTCTCAGTTCAAGGCCTGCGCGTGATGTCGGTGTCCTGAGTTCGGTTCTCTGGTAGGACTTTGGGAAATATCGCGGGAGCGTGTGTGGATGCACAGTGTGGTCTCACAGAAATGTTGTACAAATGTTATTTGGAAACGTATCGCTCAGTTGGGTGTATCTAGTGGTTTCTCCAATGAGGTGATATTCTTGGGGATAATGTTTGGGGCACGGTGGTGTTAAGAGATGCGATTGTGGGCTACGATGTTTTGATGCCAAGCCAGTGTATCTATGTGCACGTGTGTGGTCCTATAGTGCTAACAGCCTTTTGTGCTGAACTGTATTCTGCCTAATGCTCCCTCGGTGCCCTCTGAGGAACAGTACCCAGTGCACCCATCAGGCACATGACCCAGTGAGCCTTCGACAGGCCTCATTCGGTGCTTCCTGTGAGATGTGTGCATTGACTTTGCTCCCTTGGTGCAACCTGCTCGGTGCTATCATGGCCCCCTGGTGCACATCGCCCAGTGAGGCGCCCCCACCAGGAACGCACCCGGGCCATCGGCGGCCCGTAACTTGTTTTCTGTGTTTTTCTTTCCTGCAGGTTTCGTTGCGATGAAGCCGAGTGCCGGAGCCGCGGGAGCTGTCCGTCGTCGTTCCTGGGTCCCGTTTTTTCAAGCAAGGAGGCGTCCTAAGGTGGTGATCAGCGGGCCGGTGGCATCGGGATCCCCGCAGGCTGGGAAGTATTCCGGCAAAGCGGAAGAACGAGCAGCTGAGGCCGGTAAGCAGGGGAGCGGCATGAACGCTTAGTGCTGTGGTCTGTGATGCCTGTTGCCTTGTGGTAATAAGGCTAGTGGTACCTGTTCGACGTTACGTATTTGGCTGTAGTGCTTTGTTTAAAAACGGCAGGAACTGCCGAGGAAGGCTGCGCACGTCAGGGGGCAAGGGCGCTGTGTGTAATTGTTACTGATCGCAATAACGTATGGGATGCGCGCCTTCCTCCCGCATGCTCGGGCCGATGGCGATGTCTAACGGCAGCTAGGGGAATTTGATGTGTACAAATCAAGTGTAGGAGGAATACATATGTGATATAATTTCTCTCGCACAAAAAAAAAAGGGATGGCCGTCTTCTGACCAACTGAGCAGTTGGCAGAAGGCCTCATCTTCTATTCCTTCATTAAGTTTTGTGTTACCTTTGCCCCGCCGCCTAAAGATCTGCACACACGGCGTTTAAAGTATTTGGGAGGCATTTCGCATATACAGAGTATGACGAGTCCAGCTTAGATGACGCCCCTCCTAATGAAAAGATCTGGGAAGTATGTGGGCAGAATATGCACAGGGGATATTTTCACTAATACTTGGAAGTGCCAATAGGGATCCTTATGCCCGGTTAGCTGACTGCTCTGTTCCGACAGTCAAACACCGGACGTATTATCTTTGGAGAACCTCGCCTACATTTTGTTGCCCTAGATTGTAACATCACAAAAGTCTCAGGGCCTCATTTACGAGGCCCTAGCAGCACTTTTGCGCCGCCGGAGCATCACTTTATTTACGCTAAGGTGGTGCAATGTGCCTCATCATATTTACAAGGCCACACAAAGCCACTTTACGTAGTTTTTCATGGTCTTGTAAATATGTGCTCCTTTCACGCAGAACACTGCGTGAAAATGGCGTTCCCTGGGTGTTGCTGTGGGTGTTCCCACGCAACACACTTGGAATCTGAAGCCTTCCCAGATTTACGAGGAATCGTAAACCTGGGAATGCATTAGATTTCTACGCCTCCCCAGAGGCGTAGGCGTGGCGCAATGAGGAGAAATACTTTTATTTCTACTAATTTTGTCCTCTTTCTATGAATGCTGCATTCTGCACCTCTCCTAATTTACCAAAAGGCCTGGATAATGTTGAAATTAGCACCACTGTAGGAGTTCACCACTGCAACAGTTGTTCCAGACCCAGAACTGCATAAAAAGGTCACAAAGGAACAGCAGTTCAGCTGATGATGCACAGGCAGAAAGGCATATGGCAAAATACTTGTTTTCACAGTTTACTGTAGTAGCCATTTTAGCATCGTGGCCACCACAGAGTTCTAATAATAAGCTAAATTAGTTTGCCCCTCAGAATGTGACAGCATCCGGTCCCCAGATGCAAAGCACATCTGCTTAGAAAGACCTGCTTTACAAACGTTTATATTTAAGCACAGTAGAATCCATTAAGTGACTTAGGCCCACATGCATCAAGCTAATTTGCGAGCAGAAACATTGCGAATCAGTAAAAAATGCCGTTTCCGATCGCAAAATAGCCAGTTCTGATGCATGAAGCAAATTCGCACAAAATAGTAGTTTTCGCATTTTAGCGCTTCATAAAATACAGAATCGGTAATACCGATTCTGTATTTTATGAAGCGCAATTAAGAAATCGCAAAATGGGATGCATCAAGTTTTCGCAAATACAGAACTAGCCAAAATCGCTATTTGCATTCCTTAAACTAGAAGAAATCAAATCAGGTGGTAAAAATTACACATAACAAAAAACAGGTGGAAATCATCAGCAAACAACTTCAACAGTCCCAGAATGCATCACAATGACCCACTATGGCAGCGCTCTATGTTGTGGCGAGGAGGATGAGGCTGAGAGCAGCAGCACAGAGGAGAAGGAGGATCCAGGAGAGAATATTCAGAGTGCGCGTCACATTGCTAGGGCAGACGGAGGAGGAGATCTATGATAAATATAGGCTAAATGCTGCAGCTATCTTAGATCTAATTGCTGAGTTAGACCCCATACTGCAGCGGCAGACCAGCAGGACACATGCCATACCCACCCATGTGCAGGTCCTGTGTTCCCTGCATCTCCTAGCTTCAGGGACCTTCCAGGGAGTAATTGCTGCAGCTGGAGGGGTCTCCCAAAGTGCCCTATCGCGCTTTTTTAACTGTTTCCTAAATGCCATGTTGCAGAGGATACACAACCACATCAGGTTCCCCACCACACCACAGGAATTGATGCAAACCAAATTAGATTTTTATCAGGTTACGCATTTCCCACATGTGATTGGTTGCATCGATGGGACGCATGTACCCATATGTCCCCCTGCAGTGAATGAGTATATCTACCGCAACCGGAAATCTTACCATTCACTCAACATACAGGTAACATGCAACTCCAAAACACTAATCACTGACATAGTGGCAAGTTACCCTGGCAGTGCACATGATGCCTACATCTTCCGGCTCAGTGGTATACACAGACGTCTACTTGCGGGGGATTTTGGAGAAGGATATCTTCTGGGTAAATCAATGTAATACTGTATTACAAAAATGTTCGCCATGGTGACACATAGCAGTGACTAATGTATGTTTACCTCTCACATCCTGTAGGTGATAGCGCTTACCCTGTGAGGTCTTACATACTCACCCAATACCTGAATCCTGCCACACAAAGGGAGCGACGTTACAATCGTGCACACATTGCGACGCGCAATGTTATAGAAAGGACATTTGGGGTACTAAAATCACGATTCCGCATCCTACACAAGACCGGTGGGGCATTACAGTATAGTCCGGAGAAATGCTGTAAGATTGTGGCAACGTGTGCTATGTTGCACAACATAGCTACTAATAGAGGCATACCCTTGGTGGACTCTGACAGCGAGCCAGAACAGGACATACAGCCGATACAACCACCCCATGTAGCAGGCGGACCAAATGCAGCAGAGGGCAGACGAAGAAGAGCAGAAATCACGCAACATTACTTCTAAGGTGAGTAAGCACATGACAACACAGTATTTGGTTAAAGGTTTAATTCTGACAGTTGTGTGGTTGTGTTAATGCACACATACCATGTACAGACAATTGCTTTCCATTGCCTTGGGACTGCAACTACAGTGTGAATAAGTAACACATATCTGGTTACCTCACCAGATTGTTTAAATGTCCAAATGTCTAACTCTTCCTGTGACGCCCTCCTGTGGCCCTTGTAGTAGGTCCAGCTACATCGGACATGGGGCCTTCTGTGCCTGCCTGACTCCTGCTACTGCGCCTCCTGGTATGTGCCACAGGCTCCAGTAGGCTGCTAAGGCTGGAGGCCTCCTCACTGTCCCCCCCTCCATGCATGAGGTTCCCACTGGCTGCTGCTGTCTGTAGCCCTTCCACAGCAGTGGTGACCTGGATTAGGCCCCTGGCCACATCCCCACAGCAGTGGGTCATCTCAACCTGCATGCCGACTGCACGCCTGTAAAGCTGAGCTGTTGTAGTACTCAGCCTGTTGATGGCCCTGGTGTATCCGCGCATGCGCCCCATAGAATGGTGTTGCCTCCTGGCATTAGAGACATGCTCGGCCTGGATGACCGTGCACATCTGTTCAATGGCTGTTGCTACACGGTCAAGTTTCCCACTGTTTGCCCTGAGCCCCTCAACGAGTGCAGTTGTCTGCTCCTTCATGCAGTCACGTATACCACCCTTGTGTGTGACCATTGTTCCTAGTTGCTCCTGCATAATACGCATGTTCTTTTGTTGCAGGTGCTGGACCCTCAGCATCTTGGACTCCAGCACACTGCAGGCAGCTTCACCAGCGTCCTCAGCAGACCTCAGAAATGCACTTGGCCTTCGCCTGCGGAACGGACTGTGACGTTGCGGGATTGTTCCCTCTGGTGTCGGGGGTGGTGGTGTATGGGCAGTGCCCTGTGGGTGCGCTCCTGTTTGGTTGTCCTCCTCACTATCCAAATCGGGCAGTGGTTGTACTCTTCTCCTGCGATGAGTGGGAACAGGTAGGGGCGAGGATGCTGGCATCTCTTGTTCTTCATCTGGCTGTGTTGTATGTCCCTCAGAATCGTGGACGTCTGCCACGTCACTCTCCTGTGATGCATCTGTGAGGAAAACAGTGCAAGATCATTTTTTTTAGAAAAATGAAATATATTTTTTTTTGCACATGTTTGTGACATTGCGCTTACAAGGGTCTAATAAATTGACTTCTGTGATGTAGAAAGTCTACTGTTGTCACTTCCTTGCTGTACTATGCTGCAGTTGAGCTGTGCTACTCCATCCATGCTTTGCCATATCATTTGTATGCATACAGCTCCCACAATGCATTAGGGGGTTGCAAGTAAGAGGTGGACTGGACTCATGTCTGCTACACTACGCAGGGTATGCATTTGTGGCAGTTTGGGTTACATTTCTATATAAATATGTTTGGTTGTGCTCTTACCTTGGGAGGTCCCCGCATGTCCTGAGGTGTCAATCTGCGTGATCCCGACAACTGCCTCTGGCTGCAGAGTGGATTCCACCAAGTCGTCCAGTGGGGTGTTTGCAGGCTGAGTGGATGTTCCCCCTCCTGTTTTTCTTGCAGAGTCCAGCCTTTGAGCCACTCTCTCTTTTGCCTGGCTGCGAAGGTCATACCATCTCTTCTGTAGGTTGTTGATGTCACAGTGTGTTACCCCCACAGAATTGACCCTGGCTTGTATCCCAAGCCAGATCTTCCTCTTCACTGACTCTGCAACATGCAGGGATAGTTTCCCAAACAGCTGGTCATGTTTTTGTACAACTTCCTCAGTGAGTATTTCAAGTTCCCTCTCACTGAATTTAATCTTCCTCTTCCTGCCTTCTCCTTTTTGCTGTTTTTTTCCTGTGTCCATGGTGTTTGTTTGTCTCAACTTCTGCAGGTAAAAGTATTTTCCAGGCTGAGCACCAACAGTCTTCCTCCTCCTCAGTCTCTCCCTGTGTGCAGGTGTGTGGTATCTGAGAATCACTTCCTGCTTGTGATGTCATCTCCATGAGACAATTGACGCTTTCGCAATTACCGATTCTTAAATTGCGAATTCGCAAATACAGATTCAGTAAATAAGTAATCGGTAAATATTTTAGCGATTTTTAAGGAATCGCAAATATTTACCGATTTATTTGATGCATTCGGTTTAACGATTCAGTAATAGCGATTCCTTATTTCTTGCTATTTTAGAATCGCTAAATCTTTATTTGATGCATGTGGGCCATAGTTTTAGTTTGATCTTTCATTTTAGAAGTGACAGAGGGGTAAATTCATATCATACGTGGGGTACTTGTTAGGAGTGCAATGTAATCACCCGTAGAATGCGCTCGCACATTATCCAATGTTATGAGAAAAATTAGATGCTAGAAGGAACGGGAATCAAATAACATGTTTCTGTGAAAAGCAGTACATGCTAATGTGGAGCTTCAAAATGTACGCGTATTACTTGTGCAGGAAAATTTACCAATGCCATTTGTTTCTGGGCCTCATTAGTGACTGTGACTCAATGATGTATTAATTGTGTTTAACGCTTTTGTAGGCTAACAATGTAGATCCAAGATATGTATTAATGTAGTTCTCTATTGAATGCTAATGGGTTATGTAAATCCTAACACATACCGTATGGTGAATTCATTATTTTAGTCTAAGTCGTAGGCCTTGATTTGCAGCACATTTGAAATGTCCCCGTTTCTGAAAGTAATGTTAAATTCTCATGTGAGTTTTCGCAGAATGCTTTATGTCTCACGTTTGCATTTCAGGTGGACAACGTTTGCTGGCAAAGAGTAGAGGTATTTTTCTATTAGACAAGGTTACGGAATGAAGGAGTTACATTTAGCCTGGCCTGAGGAACATAAGGTGGAGGGAGGTGTATTCACATGGGAGAAGGAGAGTCGGCCAAGGACGAACTGCTACAGAGGGGCGTACATGGAGAAGGCCGTGAAAGAAGTCAACTTCATGGAAAAGTTTGTGGCTGAGTCCATTGTAGAGTACGTGTGAGAAAGGCATCATGGGATATTTGCAGACTATGACTTTCAGTATATGATGCATTGTAGAGAGGGACAGACACCCCATTCCTGCTTGCCATCTCAACAGAAAGCATCTGAGTGCAATCTTGCTTCCCTTTCCTTGTTTGTGGCTTCATGCCTCAGACCCATCTAATGGTGGGGTGACTAATTAGGAAGGCCCTACCAGCTGACACCTTCTGTCTTGCAAGTTCCTTGCTTATATGCTAACTTAGGGATGCCACTTCTAGAGTTAGAATGGGGAGAGTTGAAACCAAATGCTGTATATAGAAGAAGTGCCGATGGAGGGGGACTTGAGCTTCTGCTTTCTTATTTCATGCATAATTGTCATCGAACTTGTTGTTCTTTTCATGCTACATTGAGTGAATCTTTTTAGAAGATTTGGATTTCTTCTTTTTCTCCTGTACCAACCTTCAATTGTTTGTCGATCTGGGTTCTTGTGTAGCCGGTTGTGTTACACTGTATCTCCACTGAATTGTGACTTTACTCCCTTCTATGCTTTTATGCTGTCAAATAGAACCATCAGAAGACCGATATTGTATTGGAACTGAACAGGTGGGCACAGGCTATTTCAGTTGGTAGCAGAGTCGGATTGTTAGCACATGAAGCAAGGGGAGAACATAGAACCCGAATCTAAAATAGTCTAGAGCCCTGACCCAGGAAGAAGTCCCAGGTAGAACCCTAATGATTGAGAACCGAAGAGGGCGGAGTCTGGCAATGTGCGGTGAGGACGGCGGCGAAAGGGGGAGTGAGTATTAATAGGGTATGTGTGGAGTGTGTTAGAATGCAGTGATGATTGATTGTATGTTGTCTTGTGAAGTTGTTGCGAGAATTGAGTGAATGTGGTTGTAGGATCCCGAAGTGGCCCAAGATCCCGGGATTCTTAAGGTATAGAAGACACCAACATTGTGATTGTCTACTGAAGAGTTGAAGACTTCATCATGAGACGTTGTCGACGACTCCACCTAAGACAGGGAACTTTGTGTGAATGGGACAATTATGAATCGTGACGTAGACTTTCAGCGCAGAGGGTAAATTGTACTGATTCTGGTGAATCCCCACTGTTCAAGGTTTCGCTGTAAGTGTGTATTCTTGTATGAGTGTGTCTCTAATTTCTTTTAGAAATGCAGACAATTGCAGATTATAATATGATTGTGTGAGCAAATACGTATGGAGAAATTGTGAAGGAGGGTGAGCCGCTGTGAGGAGTGAGAGTGACGTCAGATTGTGTTGCACTGGTATAGGTTGGTTGGTGTAACACCACGCTGGGATTGGTTGACGATTGTACATTACATCTGAGGTGCTTGAGATGACATCATCACACTATTTGATTCAAACTGTATCTGGATTGCTGAGTTTCGGAAATAGAAACAACCATGCGATGTTTTAGGGTTCTGCTGGATTTGTTTCGAGGGGATGAGGGCATTATTACAAGGGTGGGTAAAGAAGCGCCACTGGAAGACACACCAGCTCATTATATGGCAACGCATGTAGGACTCCATATTATTGTTTGGATTGAAAATTGGCACAAGATCGCTGAGAAAGAGGGGACATTGGCATTTACACGCTATGGCACTTTCAAGTTGGAGATACTTAACCAGCTTGAGGGGAGTGGTGTTTGCAATGAAACCCCTACCTGGGCCTACCCAGTTTGAGGCAGTTGATGCATGGATGCATGCAGCTCATGCTAGACAGGGAGAATGCTATCAGGGGAGGATGAAGAAAAGAATGCAAGCTTGGCAAAACGCACAGTGGGATGCTAAGCTAAAGAGATGGAGGGTAGACATGGTCGAGTCAGAAAGAATATATCTTGCATTGATGAGGGAGGAGGATGCAAGGGATAAGGAGAAAAAGGAGACAGGTGTTGGAAGGATATTGAGAGGAGGGAGCTTAGCAGAAGGTAGAGAAGAGGCAGGAAGAGGGCAGAAAGGGAGCTCAGATCACAGCAACCCTAACAATGCTTCTTCGAAGTTACCTTAAGCTCTTACGGTACGAGTCACGATTGGGCCCATCGTTCCCATATGTCCCGAGCTGAACAGGGAATGAAGGTCAATGACAACATGTGAATGTAGAATGAATGTCAAAAGGCCCATTAGCGAATGTTGGGGAGTGTATCCAGTTGGCTCCTGCAAACTCGAGTATTTTGTATGGAGCAATGGCAGACTCTTGAGTAGATCAAATGAATTCTCATGTTAAGAGGACTCTACCTGTGAGAACCACTGATTCGGACCTGACAGTGTGGAGGACTCTTCCTAGCATACCGAGTGGCACTCCTTGGGGAGATGGGGCAATACAGGGATCATCTGGCGGTCAGCATATCTTTGATGTCTCTGAGTACTAGAGTTGTGGCATAGAGATTACAGTAACAACAAGGAGACTCGAAACACACAATCGAGTCAGGCTACTATAAAGTCTGCATTGAAGGCAAAACTGGTAGCTGTAGTAAGGGTGAGAGCTGCATTGGATGAGACAATTATTGGAAACCTGGCTCTTGATTGAGGAGAGACATATGAACCTGACGAATGACTGTTTATGGCAAAAGATATCACTAGGAGGGCAAGACAGGCAGATGAGAAGTTGACTGAATTGGCTCCGAATAATGATGTGGATTTGATTTGACCCGAACCAAGATGTTGCAGAGAAATCACAGGTTTGCCTACAGTGATCAGGCAACAGAGGAAAAGAGAGTGCCTGGCTTGAAAACACACATTCGGGATTTGGTAATTGGGAGGAGAGCATGGAGTATGTTGGACAAATGCAAAGAGAGGTGGTCGAAGAGAAGAAATGAAAAGAAGGTGTCAGGGGAGTTGCCTCCTCCAGGGGGGTGGGAACACAGGAGTAAAGGCATACCAGTTACGGGAAGTGCCTAGTGGGGGTTTTATGCATGTACCTTGGAGGTGATCTTGCTGCCTTCACAAATGAGTTTCCAAAATTGAGGGAAAAACCAGCTGAAAGGTATAAACAGGTTGATTGGTTTGTGAAGATATCAAAGGTGTTGAGGATTGATTTGAATACGTTGTTTGAGATTGTGGTCCCTATTGATTTGTGGTCGGCATGCAAGATAGCCAGAGAGTGGCCTGAGAAGGAACCACAGAGGGACCCAGTGACTCATGGCTCGTCACCGATAGTAATAAAGAAATATAGTCAGGTGATCATGTGGTTGCAATACAAAATAGCCCCACAGGATATTGATTGGGTTAAGATTGACTGAACGACTCAGAAGCCCAAAGAAACTGTTCATGAATATTATGAAAGACTGTTACAGGCTTTCAAACAGTATAGTGGATTAGACACCCTTGACCCCAAGGATATGGGACAATTTGTGTCCAAGTTCATAACAGGATTGAGACCTGAGATTAGCCTCATGATACAACAGCACTTGATCTGCTGGCAAAATACGACTGTGGATGAAATTCTGCGCTATGCCAGGTATTGTAGTGATGAGGTTGACTATAAGCATAAGATGCTTTAGGAAAAGCTGATGTTAGTGCAGATGCAGAATACTCAAAATGGAGGACAGGCACCTACTGGAAATGCTCCTCGTGTACAGGGAGCTCACCCCGCGCGAGTTCAGACTCAAACAATTGGAGGAGTAGCAGGACAAGTAAGAGGTAGAGGGGGGCCCTATAGACCCAAAGATGGGAATAGATGTGGGGACGTTGAAGAAGTCCACAATGTATACTTTTTTGTAATAAGGTGGAGCATTGGAAGCGTGAATGTCGCTTCAACCCTGTAAACCAAGAGCAGGGATAGAATGATGTGGCCCATATACAGACCGTGACTAGGTCTAGTCTCAAAACATGGGGGGTCCCAGGGTCATGTAATGCCAGTTCCCCAACCCCCAATGATATCGCAGGAAAATCAAACGTACCATCAGATGCCTTTAATGGAATCTGTTGATGACTTCGGGTTGGACACGTCCTTATGATGGTGCCTGAGGGAGAGAAAGACTGTACACTAGGCACAGTCTTGGAGGTAGACCAGAGAGGACCATACATTGATGTTGATGTTGATGGTCATCCAATAACATTCCCAATCGATACTGGTGCTACCCGCGAATAAAAGGATGTCCAACCCTTTAACTGAAGAGATACTTGTGAAGATTGGGTCCTTTGAGGACCGACACCAGTTTGTGGTGTGTAACTCGGGTCCTGTATGTCTATTGGGTTATGAATTGCTGTGTAAATGAATTGTACCATATACTGCCCCCTGAAGGGAATAGAATTGCAAAACAATGATGAAGACATCGCTTTCAAGTTGTCGAGTCAGCATTTGTGTCCCACAATGTGTCCTCTGTTGACGGTGGAAGATATGCCCATAGACCTTAGAGACCCTGTCTCAGCGGGGGTGTGGGACTTCACAGGTGAGAAGATAGGACTCATAAAAGGAGTTGAACCTGAAAATCGTTAATTTTAGGTAATTGTATAGGATTAAGAAACTCTTCTATGGAGGAGGAAGGGGTTAAAGATGAAAATGAATATATTTTCTTATAGTGTGAGAGAAAGACTGCTCCAATATCCGCCATTTGGTCTACTACTTGATTTCTATTTTCATCAAAGATGGTTTTAATTGTTGCTTTATTAGTTCTCTTTTTTAAAGACCATGCCAGAAGCTTCTCAGCATATTCACTTTCTTCATAGAGTTTCTGAAAGCACGTATTTTGGTTGACAATGGTAGTAGAAACGTATAAGGTTTTTGAATCGCTTTGGGCTTTTTCCAAATTGTTTTTCGTGCTTGGAGAATAGTCAATTATATGCCTCTGGACTGCTTGATCTAAGTTGTGCTGTAGCGCCAAAGCTGTTGCTCTTCTTGATAGGGCTATATTAGACTTGTATGAAATTATCTCGCCTCTAATATAGGCTTTACAAGCTTCCTAGACAAGCTCGTATAGTAGCTCCAATTACAACTGAAGAGGTTCAGGAGGTGATTAGGGGGTCCTCCAATGGGAAAGCATGTGGCTGTGAGGGTTTTCCATCCGATGTTTATAAGGTCTTTCTGCCTCAATTAACGGAAATCTTAGTCGAACTATTTAACGCAATTATAAAAGGAAACCATCTCCCGAAATCTTTCTCCGAGGCAGTTATTATAAGCTTCATCAAAAAAGGAAAACCACCTGACAATCCCGGCTCGTATCGCCCGATCAGCTTGCTAAACACTGATTATAAATTGTTTACCAAAATTATGGCACTAAGAATGACTACTGCTGCCCAATTAGTGGTCCCCAGAGATCAGTCAGGTTTTTGCCTGGGAGAATGCTGGCAAGCAATACCAACTTTCTAGTCCAGGCAATCGATTATTGTTTAAATAAAGACATAGAGGCTACGATAATCATAATAGATGCTGAAAAAGCTTTTGATTTAGTTCCTTGGGATATCTTGTTTGCAATTTTAAGAAAATTTAATTTCCCCTTACAACTCGTGAAACTATTAAACAATCTTTATAATAGTGCCAAAGCAAAGATTTTAATAAACTCTCAAACCGTAGGAACATTTCAAATCAAACGAGGTACTCAGCAAGGGTGGCCAATGTCCCCAGTGCTCTTTGCACTATTTATAGAGCCTCTAGCATCTTTACTATGACAGGACCCGCACATCAGAGCACCCCTTCCGGGTGCTCCAAAACTAAATCGTTTTGCGGATGACCTAATTCTATATCCGTCCGCGAAGCAACATAACATTTTGAATGCCTTTAAAAAAATTAATTGTTTTCCTACCTGGGGGGGATACAAGATCAATCATTCCAAATCTGAAATCTTGCTCTTTAACTGCTCTGACCAGGTCCTTCCGTTAGAAATGCAGAATGAGGTTCGGTCTTCCGGTCCAATTAGATATTTAAGGATATATGTTTCACAGGATCCTTCCCAGCTATACCAGCTTAGTTATGAAAGCTCGCTTACGAAGGCTAGAAATCTTTTAAAACAGTAGCAGAACTTACCACTCTCATTGATAGGGAGAATTGCTCTTGTCAAAATGAAGATTTTGCCTTTGTTCCTTTTTGTTTTTTCAAATTTATTAATTAAAGTCCCCCAAAAGGTTTTTCACGAGGTAGACCAAATAGTTCGGTATTTTGTCTGGTCTGGCGGAAACCTCGCACAAAATTAGAGACTCTACAACTACCAATTGCAGAGGGTGAACTCGCACTCCCTCATTTTAAAAAATATTACCAAGCTGCTTTTTTTGATTGGTGCACAAGGTCACTCACCAGACGTGATCTGGGCTGCAATTTTTATTTGGAGCAAATGGTCTTGGAATCCGGCTCCACCTTGTTCCTTTTAATAAAATTCTGAGGCTCCCAAAGCGAAGGAGATATAAGACACCCCAAATTATTTCTGATAGGTTTCTTCAATTGAAGCAGGAATATCAGTTTACCTCTTTTCATCCAGAAATGCTAATCTCTCACAGTAGAGGGATAGGTCTTCAAATAAGCCAAAGAAATACAACAGCCTGGAAGAGATTAGGAGTCATTCATTTTAGGGATCTCTTCGTAGGAGATCAAATTAAATCCTGGAATCAAATTAAACAGTCTTATCCAGGTCTTCCATCTTCACACATTTTTTCAGCTTAGGAACTTTTAAGAAGTTCTCAAGTCTTCTCAGCTCCACAAGCAAATCTGATCAGTCTTAATTTTTATGTAAAGGAAAGCTGAGGGACAGGCAATTGGTGCAAAATATTACTTATCTATCTTCAGATTAAAACTGCGCCTAAAACTTTACAAATGATCCAAAATTCTACTGGTTTAGGCTGGATATGCAAAAATGGAGAGCTTATAACACCTGGGCCCATAAAGCAATAAGGGGCGCTAATTTTAAACGTATGGCTTTTCTTTCCAGGTGAAACCTTTATTACACTCCTTTTAGACTCTCTAAAATGTACTCTTATATTTCAGGAGCATGTTTCGGATGCACGCATCCTATTGGGGACTGGCTCCATACCTGATTTGCATGTCCGGTTTTAGCTGAATTTTGGAACCAGATGCATCAGTGGCTTAGCAACAAGCTCGAAATAAATTTAGCACCCGAACCAAGTACGGCTCTTCTCGGAATGACTAATACACGTGGCCTACCAATACGACAACAACAGTATGTTTTTATTGCATCACTTGTTGCTAGGTCACTGATCTTGCAAAGATGGAAGGAGGCTGGTCCTCCAACATTTTGGCAATGGTTGATTAAGATGTCTCGTATCAAGTTGAAAGAAAAGCTATACTCGCAGAGTAGGAGCCTTAAGGAAATTCTATGAAATATGGGGTGGGAACTAGGTCTATGAATGCCCTTATCCACGCAAAGTCTGCTTTCATATACACAAGTATAGATTTTGTATTTATGTTAATTAACGAGTATTTATCATGTATATTAATGATAATTCTATTCTGATGAATTGCTTATTTATGTCTGCCTTTACAAACTGCAAATAAAAAACACATTAAAAAAAGGAGTTGAACCTGTTCGCATACAGGTTAAGCCAAATGCTGAATTTCCGAGAACCCCACAGTATAATTTGATCACCTGAAACTGTGGCGGGTATTACACCGGTGATCAACTCCATGATTGAACAGGGCATCCTGAAAGAGATCCTAGGGAGTCTATGTAATTCTCTTATTAAGGAGTTGCAGAAGCCTAGCGGCAAGTACCGCATTGTTCAGGATCTCCCAAGGATTAATAACATTGTGGTTCCTTGTTGTCCTGTGGTACCGAAGCCATCAGTTATACCGTTTCAAATCTGATGTGAAGCTGAGTGGTTCACAGTTATTGATCTCTGCCAAGGGGAACATCCTCAACAGTGACTGCGGAACAACGAGTTCCGGAGTCACGCAAGCCGAACAACGACTTGTGAGGGTGGGGGGGTTCGTGTTTATTTTTAGGGGTGGGGGTTTGTGTTAGTTTTTAGGGGGTGGGAGGGGTTCAAGTTAGTTTTTAGGGGTGGGAGGGGTTCAAGTTAGTTTTTAGGGGGTGGGGGTTCGAGTTAGTTTTTAGGTGGTGGGAGGGCTTTGTGATAGTTTTTAAGGGGTGGGGGTTTGTGTTAGTTTTTAGGGGGTGGGAGGGTTAGTGATAGTTTTTAGGGGGCGGGGGAGATGGGGTAGTTTTTAGGGAGTGGGAGGGGTTCGGCTTAGTTTTTAGGGGATGGGTTTACAATGCATTCCTTTACCACGAAAATTTGTGGTAAAGGAATGCGTGGTAAAAAAATGGTGGTTGAGACGCAGTCGTACTAGAGACCTCGTTGTTTAGAGAGTCGTTGTTGAGGAACTCGTTGTTCCAACATACAACCATCTGCCAAGCTTTCTTGTCAATCCCACTACATGAGGAGAGCCAATTTTTATTTGCCTTCTGGCTGGGAAACCGTGTCTTGACATGGTGTCGTATGCCACAAGGGTACACTGAAAGTCCATCTATCTTTAATCAGATTTTGAAGAGGAACCTTGAGTCCCTCATCTTGCCCCACAACTCGGTGCTGGTCCAATACATTGATGATATTTTGATTGCTCCCAACACAAGAGAGGCTTTCAGAGATGATACCATTGCATTGTTGAATTACCTGGCTGACAATGGACATAAAGTGTCCCCGAGCAAGCTTCAGTATTGTCTGCATGAGGTACAATTCTTTGGGACATTGAATTCAGAAGGGCAAGAGGAAGGTGTCACCAGAATGGGTATCGGCGATTATGCAAATGAACCCTCCGCACTCTCAGAAGGAGGTCAGGATGTTTCCAGGAACGGTGGGCTACTGTCGACAGTGGATCCCAAATTTTTCTCTGATGGACTTGCCCTTGCAGACATTGACACATAAGGACGTGTCAGATCCGGTACCATGGGATAACGATTGCTTGCTTGCTTTCCTGAAGCTGAGCGAAAACCTCTGCTGCGCGCCAGTCTTAGAAATGCCTGATTACAACAAAACCTTTTTGCTATTCTGCCATGAACGGGAGGGTTGCACACTCTCTGTCCTCACTCAGTTGCATGGAAGTGCCTGTAGACCAGTGCCTATTTCTCTACTACACTGGATCGTGTAACTTCAGCATTGCCCGAATGTCTCAAATCCGTTGCTGCAACTGATGTCAGTATTGAAAGGTGCGAGAGCATCATGGTGGGTCATCCATTAACAGGTTGAAACTCTGTTTTGTGTTAAACCCTGCTACCTTGTTACCTGTTCCAAATCCAGAGGGGGAGGAAAGTGAAGACCACAACTCTCTCGATGTCACTGAACTGTGTACCAGATCTCGTCCTGACATTGTCGATGAGCCACTGCCTAATTCTGATTATGTTATATTTGTTGATGGCTCATGTTTAAGGGACAATGAAGGAAATCTGAGGGCAGCCTTTGCTGTCAGTACCGGTTCTGGAGTGGTGTAAGCTGCTTGGTTACAAGGAGTATACTCCGTGCAAGTGGTTGAACTTGTTGCTCTGACCCGTGCATGTTGTGTTTCTGAGAACCTCCAAGTGACAATATACACTGACATTCAATATGGGTTCGGAGTGGTTCATGACTTCAGACAGTTGTGGGATCAAAGGGGTTTCATGACCTCGTCTGGGTCTTCAATCAGAAATGGGACAATTGTGAGAAAATTATTTGAAGCATTGCAGTTGCCAAAGGAAGTTTCATTTGTCAAATGCTTTGCACACTGTGGGGGAACAGATTATGTCACTGCCGGAAACAATTATGCAGATGAAATTGCACGTTATTGTGCTATGAATGCTTGTACTTTTAATAGGGAATACAGAAACGAGTAAACAAAAATGACCAATTTCAGCGTAATGTTGGCCGTTGCCGATACTTGGGATGAGGTGAAGGTTTCTGAAGAGAAACAGTCACAGTCATGCATTGTTACCTACCTTTCCGTTCTTGATTAGTTACTGACACCACATAGCCAAGGCTACTTACAATATAGCTTATGCACTTAATGCTACTTACTGCTCACTTATAACATTCATCCATATTGATTCTCAACAGCTCCTGCTTTACCAGCTCTCCACATACAGTCACTGCCATCCTTTTCCACACATCCCACCATAAGTGAAACTAAATCAGCCATCACTCAACGCAACTTAAACCACTCAACGATATACTTATCACACACAACTGCCTCAATGCTTGTTTGCTCAGGACACCACTCACTCAATGGTGCCACTTTGTTACCCGCATTAACTGATTAAGAACTAACACTATAATTCAGTGCATTTTGTTTTCTGTTCATTCCTCCAAAACTACTGATACTCAGAACATATCTCACCATTCACACACTTGCCACACCACCTATTCATCCACAAAACTCCAGAGCTCATATCACAAAACAGCAGTTGTACTCGACCAAATACTCACATACGCACCTGCCCTCATTCATTTGCCATTAGTCTTTTAGAACTTCCCTCTCACACAACACCAGGAGCATACCTCACAGTAGATCTCAACCTCTCTATACATTCACCTGCTCAGTCATGTGAAACGTTTCGAACCCCATGTCACAGCTTGTCATAAGGTTTCTGCACATACAGAGCTATGCACAGGATATTAGGACCTCGGAATATAGTGGTGAGCCAACCATAGACCTTAGCACCCAAAACCCCAACCCAACTAGCCTTAGCGTCCCATTAGCACCAATGTACCAATGATTAGACAACCCAGAACACGGTATCTCTCTCTCAGGACTCGCAGAGGCTAGAACACTCTTTCGCCACACTCGTACCTGTCCACAACGTGCGTAATAAGAGACACTGTGTAGTTCAAAATGTTTATTTCGACTTACGTGCTCTAAGATACAGTACACGTGTCAGTACTATTATCATAATGCATATGAATAATATAATCAGCATGGTTACAACTCCATAGAATACAAACGGGGAAAGCATCTCATAAAGCAGTGGATATATGTCTAACTAACATTACCACCCTCCCCGTGCTGTAAGCTAGTTTATTATAAAGATAGAAGACCTCTGGGCTTTGACTAGCGAACCCCCATACCTCAGTCTCTAGATGCAAAACTACATCAGCAGACAATCACAGCTCTTCTCCCTGGAAAGGTTTTCTCCAACTGTTTCTAGAGCGGACATACCGCAATATTAAAGGCACACTAATTTCTCCATGGCAGCTGTACATGGTGTTATGTCTAGGTGCGAGGGACAGGCCAAATCAGCAAGAACAAGGAGACGCTGTTATTCGACCTTGTACATGTTGTGCAGTCTGAGCCCAAATCGAACAGAAGAAAAGGTGAGAGACAGAAAATGCAGACAGCGCTAAAATAACATGGCAAGAGCAGAGGTCGATAGAACAACAGCTCAGAGTAACGTGTGCAAAGAAAAGCAGCATGGCAGCCAGGCCCAGGCCAACCCAGCAAGGCAGGCCAGGGCTAGGCCGCCGCAAACCACAAGACAAGCTTAGACACCCACATGCTTACATCATATCTCAGAATCAGCCCTGTGCATTCTGTGCTACTTAGAGGTTGGTTCTGTTGTGAAAGAAGCAGAATTGCGAGGCTTGGTGACATGAGATGCAGATGGGGCCCCTCCAATACCTGCATATCTTGTACATTGTTTTAACTTGTGAGTGCAGAAGTTATAAGCAAGCTAGAGTATCCCAAAAGAGATAGCTCTGCAGTCTAGTGCCTGTACCCCTTAGTACTGTGAGTCAGGAAAATAGTCTGCTCTTTAAGGTCTCAAATTGTCAGACCAAATTAACCTCCGTTGTAGCTTTCACCTGTTGCTGCATATGCCCATATGTTTTGTCTGATTGCATGTGTGCAAGTATGTGCTTTTTATGTGTGTATGTGTGCATCTGTATTGTCTAAATGTATACACTGTTTGTATATCCACATATATTTTACAAGCACAAGCCCTTACAGCAAAATGCAGCAAACCACTCATCCACCTGAAATAGACCAGACCTATTGGTTTTCCCAATACTTGTTTCAGGTTATTCCTTCTTTTGAAAATCATTGCACAATCAATCATGCTAATTCAGTACTATCACCTCAGATCAAAGCTGCTTGATTAGAAGCCAAGGTTTAAAGTCAAGATATGAGTATATGAAAATCAGATATTAGCTATTACCCCTATTGAAAGTAATGGCATCCTGGAACTTAGCGAACTGTATCTTTAGTATCTGCAGACTGGAGCTATTAATACAACCTGTTTTGCAGTCAGGTGATGGGCAGCTGTAGCCATCTGGAAAATGTCATGCCACCAGCTCTTCAAAAATAAAAAAAATGAGATCCAGAGAGAGAGAGAGAGAGAGAGGGGGGGGGTGAGAGACAGAGTGAAATCTTTGGGTCAGCTCCCTTCAACTATTCGCTTTCACACATTTTTCATAGTTTGTCCTTGCTTGTCTTAGGTGGCCTCAAGGCCATGGCAATTCATGGATCTTTGCATAGTAACATTTATGTCCCCAATAAGTACTAGTGATGGGACATTAACTAGTTGTTTTGTTAGACTAGAGTCAGTATGTGCCCTCTGATGTATTTTGTTTTCTGACAAAATGATATTTGCTGGTTTGTGACTTTTAAATACAGGAACTAATGCTGTTTGGATTCCTTAGCCTATTAAAAGGCCTAGTGCTATTCACTTACACAACTGCCACCACTGTGGGTTCTCTGTTCAGCTTTCCTGTCATATTATTACATGTTGTTCAATATATAGATTTTTTTGTTCACAGAGTAAAGGCTTGGGCGCATAATCTTTCTTAGGGATGTAACAAAAATAATGGTAGTTAGTCAAAAGTATGATGGATCTGTCTTTTCAGTTCACCACTCAAAATTAAAACTTCACCTTCTAACTCCTTTCCTTAACCCTCTTCTTGGAGGATACAGTTTAACTCTGCCAATTAAGTCTTTTCAGAATAGGGCCCCTACTCTAAACCTCTCTATAATAGTTGCCCAAGATGTTATCTCCTTTGGGGATTTTCTTTCTTAGATGGTTCCGGATAAAACATGTCATATCACTGTACTTCTTGGCTTTGAGCATGTCTGTTTATTTTGTGAAGGACTGCTGTTAGACCTGTCAGACTTAGGGTGTTCTTCTCCCAAATGGTTTGCCTTTGCCCTACACTTTTTGCTGAAATTCATTTTTGTTGGCCCTAGGACTATGTGCACTTTACCACTGATAACCAGAGCTCAAGTGCTAGTGCTAACTCCCTAACACATTGTAAAATTAGCTTACACAAATTGGCAAATTTAATTTACTTGTAAGTCTCTTGTAGCATGGTATACCATATACCCAAGGCCTGTACATTAAATGGTACTAGTAGGCATGCAGCACCTCTTGTGTCACCCACTTAAGTAGCTCCTTAAAACATGTCCCAGGCCTGCCATTGCAGCCTGAATGCAGTTTTAAACTGCCAATTCGACTTGGCAGTATAACCCCTTGCCAAGCCTTAAACTCTCCTGTGAATTGCATATAAGCCATCTCTAAGGTAGGCCCTAGGTAGCCCTAGGTACCCCATAGGGTAGGATGCATTGTAAGTAAAACGTTAGACATTTAGTTTTAAGTTTTGCATGTCCCGGTAGAGAAAAGCTCCTAAATTTGTTTTTTTCACAACTGTGAGGCCTACCTCTCTCATAGGCTAACAGTGGGTTGCCTTATTACATTTATTGATTGCTAACCCTCGATTCGGAACAGGTAGGCATTTCATTTTTGGTGTCCGAGAAATTGTAATTAAAAATCCCTCTAATGGTAAAATCAAATTTTAAGTTACAATTTAGAAAATGCCACTTTTAGGAAAGTTGGCATTTTTCTGCCCTAACCATTTGATGCCTGCAGCCAGCCTGCTCCTGGGTCACATGACTGGGTGTAGTTGGTAGTTGGACTTTGTTTATTCCTCCCAGACAGCCGCATAATAGAGGGATTAGGTGTGCCTGAATGGACCATCAACTGGCAGGGTGGGGGGAAGCTGGGCACCTCCCACTTGAAACTGAATAGGCTGTGCTCTGCCTTCGCGCCAATTACTTGTCACCCCAGCATTGTTCATGCAATTAGCTTGGAGCCAGGGTGTCAAGATACTTCAAGCACTTCAAAGGGAATTCTCTAGAAACTTTTCTTACTTCAAAGGAAGCACCATGACCCTCAGACCCACTCTTCAGTACACCTCTGGACATGTGGAAGACTCAGAAGGAATGTTGTGTTGCTCTGCAAGAAGGACTGCTACCCTGTTTTCCTTCTGCCCTGCTGCTCTGCTCCCTTGGTTAGATGGACTGGACCTGCATCTTGAGCCAGAGACCACCAGAATGACTCTAAGTGCTAGTTGGCTGAGAGTCAGAAAATGCAGACAGCGCTAAAATAACATGGCAAGAGCAGAGGTCGATAGAACAACAGCTCAGAGTAACGTGTGCAAAGAAAAGCAGCATGGCAGCCAGGCCAACCCAGCAAGGCAGGCCAGGGCTAGGCCGCCGCAAACCACAAGACACCTTCCCCTGGACAGTCCATCGGACCAGCTAAAGGAGGAAGATAGAGTTCAAATAGGTCGAGCAGAACAGAAATGTTGTCCAGTCACACAGGCACCATGAGGGCGAGGGACAAAAAAACAAAAAGACCCATCGAACAACGAGGGTCAGCGAGGCAGGCCACATCAATCCAGAAACGTAGAAGTGCAGAAAAACGCAATAGCATCCAGGAGGACATCGTTGGAAGTGTCAGAAAACATAGACGCCATCCAGTCAAACAGAACAAACGAGCAGGAATGTTCCTCAGAGGAGGGAGCATCCAACAGCAATGCAGGACAGCTTGCGTGATATTCAATATAACTTCGTTGTAGGAGATCCTGAGCAGCCGCCCAGATATCCCATTGTGCCAAAATCCCCAGTGCAGCCGCACGCATCATAAAGCCAGCAATGGAACAGTCCCGTTCATGGGCCTCTAAGGGACCCACCAACTGAACAAAATCCGGAACAGACAATGACGAATTGGAGAGGCAATAATCCATGGTCCATGTGAAAGGACAGCGGATGCAAGACATCACAGGTTGCACGCAAGTGAAATACGCAAAGCGAAAAGAAAGGGTGTAGGACACACTGATAGTCGCCAAGGGCAGAACACCGAAGCCAACCAGAAGTCGCTCACGGAGCAGCTGGAGGCGTTCGGGATCGAGAAGGGCCCAGTGGTGAGCAGCCATTGCGCAGAAAACAGACCAACAGCAAGACACCAGCCGCCAAAGCGAGGATTAATGGGAAACCACCAAAGACGCTAGAAAAAATAGAATGAATGAACGCCGGTATCACACCGAAAATAGTTTGGAAGGTGGACAACAGGCCAGACCCCACAATCTTAAAAAATGCACTAGACCCTCAGTGTTTGATGCGTTAAAAATACGATGAATTAACTCCCGAAATGTTGGGGGAGATTGGTGTTCAAAAGGGCCTGTATTTCACTGTGGGTACTCGCCACCTGGAGAACGAATGTCTCCCGGGTGGACGTGAGCGTCACCTCCTCATTCAATAATAGGGCCTTTATTCTGCTCAACTTATTGAAGTCTGCCTCCATGGTAGGAATGGAAGGCCAAATAGAGTTATCAACGATGTCGTGAGGGGGAGGAAAAAGCACATTCTTGCAGCAGACAACTCTGTGCGAAACCGTAACGATATACGGAATGCCGGCTTGTAGGCCACAACAGTCTTCGTTATTTAAAAGCAAATAGCTACCGTTAGTAAGCAAAGTAAAAGTAGGGGAAATAGCAGGAGCAGGAATACCCTTTAGCACACATGCAAGATTCGGAACGGAAACGCTACAAGCTCCGTGCAATTTAATATGTTTACAAATAAGCGAATGACCCACAGTTGAATCACAAGACTCCCCGTGAGAAACACTTCCTTGCCGTCTCTAAGGCATTTATACATGAAAGGCAAGGACCAGAGTTCATGCAGGAAAGCACTACCCAAAGGCTGGAAACGGCCCACAGGATAATGTTTCATGCACAAGCTAAATTCAAACAAGGAAAAAGGTAAAGCGATAACCCCATGAACTAGCCACACAGCAGAATCTAGTTCCGCTACAGAGAATGGTAAAGGATCTACTTTCTCGATATGTAACAAAGTGTAAGATGCATCTTTCATGGACATGAACTGCTGCTTTTCAGTCAAATTAAAAGGCAGAAAAAGGGCAGTGGTGTTCAAGAAATTCCAAGGAACTTTACCTAACTTAAGGGTTTGCAAAGTCCACGCAAATTGCATTACTGAACGCAATTGATTCTGACCATGATACAAAATAGAAACATCATCTTGTACAATATCAACAACAGAGGACACAATATTCTCTAATGTGTAAATGCGTGAAGACAGGGTATTTATACTATTGTCAACAACAGCAAGCACCTTTTCCAAATTTGCTTGGTCTATTTCTCGAAGACGGGAAGCAGCTTCCATTTGTGACAGCTTCCAGAGTTCGTTATACGCTTCATAAATGAATCTCTTTGGTCGGGGACCACGAGGTCTCAAGATAAAGTCGGACAGATCAATAGTGCCTGATAGGAGGGACAAATGTTGTTTAACAGAGTCTAGGGACGAATGGTGTAGCCATTGTTTACATAATTTACCAACTGAATACGTGGTGACAGTACGAGTTTCAGGAAATCTCGGATCAGGCTTGTCCTGTCTGTAGCCAGGAACTGTGCCATGAAAACGCAGTTGGCATGCATTCGATTATATGGGCCATGCCAACCAGGGTGACTGTATCAGTGCAGAAACATTAAAGGAGTTGTTTTGAAACTGAGCCTGCAACGTCACAAGGGACATATTAAAACGCAAGCTATCATTTGGAGAACTCGACAAGGATGGGATGGCTGGCGCATTTAATTGTTTAATGGTAGCCAACCCCCAACACGTGGTTTGATGAATGGAAGCATTCAGAAACACAATTTGGGCCGGGATAAGGCAAGCGCGGTGCAAAGCCTCGGTGCCTTGCACCTGCCATGGCTTTGAACCCCAGATGGATTTTAAATCCACTGTGTCTTTCCAATACTCATAACCACCCACCGCCAAGGCGCTCAAAAAGGAACTCGAATAAAGTAATTTGGTGTGGGTCAACATTATTTTTTGAGTCAATGGGGCTTTCAATTTAAAATAATAGGACCCAGGGTTCGATCGATTAAAATCAGTGAAATAGGTGAATTTATTTCGAAGAGTCTGGGAGCTACCTGGTAAGGGGTTTGGGCAATGTTCCCATTGAGTGTAGGTAACAGGGCTGCGTAGTGCACTCGGTTTGTGGAGAAAATGGTTGCCCCAATGCTGGTAGCAATACAAATCGGCATAATTCACAGAATTCATATACAAATCCTCAGCATTAAAGGAAGCATATTATTTTAAATCCGCAAACAATGCTTCAACGGCATGCACATCCCAATCGTCAGAATGAATATTACTTTTTACTACATCACCCATCGAAACTCGAAGGACATTTGGTACATTAATAATTTCTGTCGGGCCATGTATTTGAAAGTTTACCGCATCCCATACGATGCCATCAGCAACTGGAAACGCTGAAATGTTCACAAATGTGTGGTCACGCTTCATGATGTGTGAAGAGGAATGTGGAGCCAAAGTTCCAGCAACACTGTTCACAGCAGAGCGTTCAGGTAAATAGTGACCATTGATGAGTAGAAAAAACACTGTGACAAAGCCAATGGACATGAACAAAAAAATCAAGAAAAGCACCATCCAGATGTATGTCCAAGGTGGAATCAAAAATTGTCTCTAAACCAGGATACAAAAAGACTGAACTTGGACGGGACCGTTGATGAGTTGGAATCCGAGTCAAAGGAATAACGTGTCGGGCTCAGTGGCGTTGTTGGTTGGTGTGCCACCAACTCTGTGGCGGGATAGGTATACTCGTCCTCGTTAATGCAGGGGGAGACAGGGGGTTCGAATATATTTTCAGGCAAATCAACCATCTCCATGGTAACATCAGTGACCGTTCGGGCAGGTGTGCCTCGAACACATGTCCGATAAATGGCAGGACAAGAGACCACTGGTGTGACAGTATTCAGGATCGGCCAGATGTTGTAGCTTGACATTTTCCACTGAGATGTATCTGTTCTCCTTGCGACCGGGAAGCGGTGGTAAGATGACTGTACGTGTTCCCTTCAAGCCCAGGACTGGAACCGGTGCACGAAAAGAGGAGCCGAATTCTTTTTTGTTCTCCACCTTCTCTCGAACCAGGTCGCCAATCTTCGGAAGCCAGCCGGCAACCGGAATCTGAAGAGCAGGGTCTGTGGCTGAAGGCAAATGTGCAATTGCAAGTTTGTCTCGGGCTTCTTGTAAGTCCTGTAACATAGTAGAATGGTTATCTACATCAAACTTGGCGGATTGCGCCGCCATGTCTAGACCATCAAGGTCAGGCACAAACATTCGTATGCCAAAGAGCATTTCGTAAGGGGTCCGCCCACCCAGAGGTCTTCTAGGGAGATTATTAAGTGCACGCTGAACGGTATACAAGTGGGCCAGCCAGTTCCTGCCAGTACCTATAACTCTAGCTGTCAAGGATTGCTTTAAGTCACGGTTCATTCGTTCAACGATAGAGTTGCCCTCAGGCCTATACGGAGACAAAAATTTCACCCGCACCCCCAAGGAACCCATTGCGTCCTTGTAAGCCTTAGAGGCAAACGCCGGACCTTGGTCAGAATGGAAGGTGCCGCATGCAAAAATTCCCACAAAGACACGCAAATCCCTGATGACATTTCGAGCGTCAGCACTCCGTTGTGGCCAGACCCAGATGAACCGTGTGCACGAGTCCACTGCCACTAAGATATATTTATAGGCAGTGTCCGATGAAAATGGACCGCAGTGATCCAAGTAAACACACCCAAAGGGTCTGTTTGAAATTCCGAGCGAGGTCTGAGGTGGTCGTGTGACCGTGGAAGGCTTGATCTGTTGACAAACGTCACAGGAAAGCACATAAGTACGGGTATCTTTATATAAACCACGCCACCAGTAACGCTGCTGCAAAATGGAAATTGTCGCAGACACACCAGCATGAGCCGAAGCCATGCCTTCGTGTGCTGCCGTTATCAAGGAAAGTCTGCGGTTCGCGTTGGGCATCAGCCGATCACCAACGTCAGGTATTGTTACATAAGGAGCCTGATCGGGACCTAACTGGTAAGAATATTTGGAAGGGAAACCCCTAGGGTAATTCGTTCCTTCCTTTGTTGCAGCAATAGCTGCCAAGATATCAGTGTCTATTTTAGACATGGATCTAGTAACTGCTGCTACTGAACACGTGACTACTGCTGATCTGGCTGCTTCGTCTGCCAGACCGTTACCAAAAGCGTGTGCACCCACCCGCTGATGGCCCAGGGTGTGAACCACCTGTGTGAGCGCAGACGTCGTTGTAATTCTGTCACTCGAACCCAAAGCGTTTTATGCTTGATTGTGTTGCCTTTAGCGTCTCTATAGTCGTTTTGCGACCAAAAGAACAGATTGTCATTGTATGATTGAACACAGTAGTAAGAATCGCACACTATTAAAGTGGTCACATCAGGATTGACGAACTCAAGCGCAAGCACCAATGCACGCAACTCGGCCAATTGTGCGGTACTGTCCCCGAGTGTCTGAGTGTGCACCACAGTGGATTTGAACTTTCCGTTCACAAACGTACCTGCAACAATAGCACATGCGGCTGAATAAGCATGCTTGGACCCCGTGGCCGGTTGTGCCGAACCATCGGTGTAGATCACACAGTCGTAATCCTCAAGCGGCAATAAAGACAGAGGAGGAGGATGAACGAATTCATACTGTAAGTACTCCTGAGTCTGAAGAGAAGAATCGAATATGAAAGTGACATCCGGAGTCGTCAAAGAGGTTGCCCATTGTATCCAACGGGGGTGCAAAGCTTTAGAGTTCGGTACACTTGCTTTGGTCACTGCCTCTAGAGCAGGATATGGTGTTACCACCAGAATGCGTTTTCCCTGTGCCAGTGCGCGTTCCTTTAGAATCGCCATTTGCACTGCTGTCAGAACTTTCTCCACAGATGAAAACCGCATTTCTGCGGAGGTGTACAGATGTGATTTGTATGCGATGGGTACTGTATCACCTTCATTAAAGGTTAAGTACGTGAAACCCACTGCTCCTGGAATGATTCTAATCACCAGGTTTGTGTGGTTATCACGTGTCAAAAGATATTTAGACTCAAGTAGGTCAGTCTGTAAAGACTGTAGTATGGAGGTGTGCTCCGGAAGCCAACAAGACTTCAAAAAGGTAGGTTGTATCAAGGCATACAGTGGCTTGAGACGCTGGGCGTATTCGGGAATGTATGTACGTCCGAAGTTCAGAAAGCCCAGCAATGACTGAAGTTTCTTCAGATTTGTAGGAGGGCACAGAAGTGCACATTTCTCCAGAAAATGGGGGGCTAAGCCCTTACCTTCATTGTTGAGCTCATAGCCCAAGAATAAAACGGTAAATTCAGCAATATGAGATTTGGCAAAGTTAATTTTGTAATCTTGAACCGCAAATTCAAGAATAATGCGGTCGACTCGGGTTAGATGCGGAAACAATTCGTCGTCCGTCAGATAAATGTCATCTACGTACGAACAGGCGTCTGGATCAATGCCGTCTAACAAAGAGACAACACGAGCGGCGAATACGCCTGGACTATTTTGTAGCCCATAGGAAGACGCCTGAATTTGAACATTTTACCACCGGAAGTAAAAGCGCACCATTGGCCACTCTCCGGGCTAAGTTGTGCGTGTAGAATCCATTTGAAAGGTCAAGGGTCGTTTTGTATTTTTTACGAACAAGACTGTCTACAAGCGCAGAACTATGGGTATTTTGCACCGCAAAGGTCCGACAATGAGAGTTCAAATGCCGGTAATCCAAAACTAAACGGTACGATCCATCGGGTTTAGAAACCGCGAAAAGGGGATTGTTCATAGGTGATACACAGGGTTCAATTACTCCCTGATATTCCAACTGAGTCAGAATTTCGGAAACGGGGCCTTTGGCTTCACGTTTTATGGGATATTGGGGTTGTGGCTGCGGTAGTGACCGCAAAGGTATTTCATGGGGGGAGAATCTTCGTCCCAACCCACGTGGTTGCGGTATAACGCAGGAGCCAGGGACACAGCTCACTCTGCTGCAAGAGCCTCCGCTTTGTCCTTTGGGACATGTCGAGAAAAGCTCAGAAGGATTACCTCCTCCCCTTTACGCGCAGCAAGAACGAATGGGGGTGGCCAATCCGCCTCTGCTAACAAAATGTCATATGAAGAGGTCAGATTTTCCCCAAAAATCCCTTTAATTACACGCTGTATATCACCTTCAATTTGGATGACAATATTAAATAGTCTGTCAGGGGGTGCCACTCTGGTGTCTGCTGTTTCAACAGTAATGAACGTTTCAGTTGCTGTCGCCTCCATATGAGAACGTAGCGCCTCCCGCACTATGGTAACTTCCGCGGCGCTGTCTAGGAGGGTTACTGCCCACGTCCAATTCAGGAGCCTCGTTCTCACCGTCTGTGGCATATTTCGCTGTTACAGCGGCAACTTTCTTCTTCTGAAATTGTCATCGGAAACGTTGAAGGTCTTCCGCTTTTCCTCTGACCTGTTGTCGAGGTTGGTCTCGTCCCTGGGGAGCCTCTCGGTCCCTTCCTCTATCCTGGCGGTCTCCTCCACCGGCCTGTGACGAAGTCTGTGCCTGTGAAGAACGAGGAGAACGCGCATCAGGGATCTGAAACCTATCCGGTGATTTAATTCTCACTCTATCGCGTAAATCATAAGTGCGCTCAGAAGAAACTGAAACCGGGGATGCGCCTCTCGACCCCGGCTTCTTTTGTTGCTTACCCTGTTTTTTCAGCCTCCAGCTCTTTTTAGTGAAGACTGGTTTCTCATCTTTCTCAGATTGAGATTTGGTTTGTTGTTGTTGTTGTTGCGATTGTGTTTGCTGTTTTGCAAAGGCTTGTTACCCAGGCTATTTCTACCAATAGTTTTGTAAGCCTGGGTAATAATTTTCGGTAATTCGCGAGGCCTGTCCAATTCTGGGACCAGAGCCAAAGCGTTAGCTACTTGAAAGTTCACTGCATCGCCCTTGACATTCGCAAGGATCAGCTCAGCTACTACTTCAAACACTCCCACCAGTCTCATCCCTAATTCCACAGCCGCTTCAGGGCCATGTTCATCCTGTACTTTTTAATTACAGAGGGAGAACCGTCATGGAAGGAGTACCAAAACATTTAGAATATACTGCTGCGAATACCTTACCCCAGTTGTCACATGCTGTCAACTCGGGAATTAAGTCTTTGGCAAACTAATCGTTAAAATACGGTGTTTATCCACTGGGGTTGTGTGTGGAAAAACTGCCTCCAACTGGTCAAATTTTTCTGCAAGCCAATAAGGAAAATCATCCTTATTTTGTGGACGTTTGCCCATCACCGAATTCACCATGACAGGACTTATGGTCACTCCGCCTGCAGCAGCTGGTTGGCCGGCAACTCCAGGAGCGGCTCCATGGATGCTGCCTGTAACATATCGCACTAAAGCTCGATGCACCTGCACCAAGGCCGCATACATAGTGCGCAGTTCCGCAACTGGTATAGTCATATAAGGCGGATGTGGGGTGTACCCGGCCAAAACAGGCCAAGTGGCCCCCTCAATAGATAAGGGGCCTAAACGAACCGTGGTAGTCGGTTGTGGGAGGGTGCCATTAGACCAAACACGGTGTTGCCAAGCCGTACTTCAAGAGTAGTATACGGTCGATAGACAGCGGGAACGTTAGTGTGTTCATATTCATGGAACAGATTATCGTTCGCGTTCACCGCTGGAAAAGTGATCCAAGAGTAGAACACCTCAAAGTGGAAAGCCGGATCGGCTTGAACCACAAAGACTAAATCAACTCCCGCGTCGGGCACTCCATACACCCGTAAGTGATCCCGGAGTGCTGTGCGGCTATGCGCCGCTATGTCTATACCCGCCATTACTAACGGGTTTATTCGACAACCTTACAAGAGGCAGCACAAAAAGGGTTATGTTTAAGAAACCTTTTTTTAACAACTTCAAGCTTGAAAGAACCTACAAAAACTTCAATATAGGAGGTATCACCGTCGCACACGCTTCCGGAAGCGTATGTGAGGGTATTGTGGACAAGCACAAGTACTACTCAAGCGTCCCGCAGATAAGCTGCCCCACTCGTTGGTCGCGCCATGTCATAAGGTTTCTGCACATACAGAGCTATGCACAGGATATTAGGACCTCGGAATATAGTGGTGAGCCAACCATAGACCTTAGCACCCAAAACCCCAACCCAACTAGCCTTAGCATCCCATTAGCACCAATGTACCAATGATTAGACAACCCAGAACACGGTATCTCTCTCTCAGGACTCGCAGAGGCAAGAACACTCTTTCGCCACACTCGTACCTGTCCACAACGTGCGTAATAAGAGACACTGTGTAGTTCAAAATGTTTATTTCGACTTACGTGCTCTAAGATACAGTACACGTGTCAGTACTATTATCATAATGCATATGAATAATATAATCAGCATGGTTACAACTCCATAGAATACAAACGGGGAAAGCATCTCATAAAGCAGTGGATATATGTCTAACTAACATTACCACCCTCCCCGTGCTGTAAGCTAGTTTATTATAAAGATAGAAGACCTCTGGGCTTTGACTAGCGAACCCCCATACCTCAGTCTCTAGATGCAAAACTACATCAGCAGACAATCACAGCTCTTCTCCCTGGAAAGGTTTTCTCCAACTGTTTCTAGAGCGGACGAACCGCAATATTAAAGGCACACTAATTTCTCCATGGCAGCTGTACATGGTGTTATGTCTAGGTGCGAGGGACAGGCCAAATCAGCAAGAACAAGGAGACGCTGTTATTCGACCTTGTACATGTTGTGCAGTCTGAGCCCAAATCGAACAGAAGAAAAGGTGAGAGACAGAAAATGCAGACAGCGCTAAAATAACATGGCAAGAGCAGAGGTCGATAGAACAACAGCTCAGAGTAACGTGTGCAAAGAAAAGCAGCATGGCAGCCAGGCCCAGGCCAACCCAGCAAGGCAGGCCAGGGCTAGGCCGCCGCAAACCACAAGACAAGCTTAGACACCCACATGCTTACATCATATCTCAGAATCAGCCCTGTGCATTCTGTGCTACTTAGAGGTTGGTTCTGTTGTGAAAGAAGCAGAATTGCGAGGCTTGGTGACATGAGATGCAGATGGGGCCCCTCCAATACCTGCATAACTTGTACATTGTTTTAACTTGTGAGTGCAGAAGTTATAAGCAAGCTAGAGTATCCCAAAAGAGATAGCTCTGCAGTCTAGTGCCTGTACCCCTTAGTACTGTGAGTCAGGAAAATAGTCTGCTCTTTAAGGTCTCAAATTGTCAGACCAAATTAACCTCAGTTGTAGCTTTCACCTGTTGCTGCATATGCCCATATGTTTTGTCTGATTGCATGTGTGCAAGTATGTGCTTTTATGTGTGTATGTGTGCATCTGTATTGTCTAAATGTATACACTGTTTGTATATCCACATATATTTTACAAGCACAAGCCCTTACAGCAAAATGCAGCAAACCACTCATCCACCTGAAATAGACCAGACCTATTGGTTTTCCCAATACTTGTTTCAGGTTATTCCTTCTTTTGAAAATCATTGCACAATCAATCATGCTAATTCAGTACTATCACCTCAGATCAAAGCTGCTTGATTAGAAGCCAAGGTTTAAAGTCAAGATATGAGTATATGAAAATCAGATATTAGCTATTACCCCTATTGAAAGTAATGGCATCCTGGAACTTAGCGAACTGTATCTTTAGTATCTGCAGACTGGAGCTATTAATACAACCTGTTTTGCAGTCAGGTGATGGGCAGCTGTAGCCATCTGGAAAATGTCATGCCACCAGCTCTTCAAAAATCAAAAAATGAGATCCAGAGAGAGAGAGAGAGAGGGGGGGGGGTGAGAGACAGAGAGAAGTCTTTGGGTCAGCTCCCTTCAACTATTCGCTCTCACACATTTTTCATAGTTTGTCCTTGCTTGTCTTAGGTGGCCTCAAGGCCATGGCAATTCATGGATCTTTGCATAGTAACATTTGTGTCCCCAATAAGTACTAGTGATGGGACATTAACTAGTTGTTTTGTTAGACTAGAGTCAGCATGTGCCCTCTGATGTATTTTGTTTTCTGACAAAATGATATTTGCTGGTTTGTGACTTTTAAATACAGGAACTAATGCTGTTTGGATTCCTTAGCCTATTAAAAAGGCCTAGTGCTATTCACTTACACAACTGCCACCACTGTGGGTTCTCTGTTCAGCTTTCCTGTCATATTATTACATGTTGTTCAATATATAGATTTTTTTGTTCACAGAGTAAAGGCTTGGGCGCATAATCTTTCTTAGGGATGTAACAAAAATAATGGTAGTTAGTCAAAAGTATGATGGATCTGTCTTTTCAGTTCACCACTCAAAATTAAAACTTCACCTTCTAACTCCTTTCCTTAACCCTCTTCTTGGAGGATACAGTTTAACTCTGCCAATTAAGTCTTTTCAGAATAGGGCCCCTACTCTAAACCTCTCTATAATAGTTGCCCAAGATGTTATCTCCTTTGGGGATTTTCTTTCTTAGATGGTTCCGGATAAAACATGTCATATCACTGTACTTCTTGGCTTTGAGCATGTCTGTTTATTTTGTGAAGGACTGCTGTTAGACCTGTCAGACTTAGGGTGTTCTTCTCCCAAATAGTTTGCCTTTGCCCTACACTTTTTGCTGAAATTCATTTTTGTTGGCCCTAGGACTATGTGCACTTTACCACTGATAACCAGAGCTCAAGTGCTAGTGCTAACTCCCTAACACATTGTAAAATTAGCTTACACAAATTGGCATATTTAATTTACTTGTAAGTCTCTTGTAGCGTGGTATACCATATACCCAAGGCCTGTACATTAAATGGTACTAGTAGGCATGCAGCACCTCTTGTGTCACCCACTTAAGTAGCTCCTTAAAACATGTCCCAGGCCTGCCATTGCAGCCTGAATGCAGTTTTAAACTGCCAATTCGACTTGGCAGTATAACCCCTTGCCAAGCCTTAAACTCTCCTGTGAATTGCATATAAGCCATCTCTAAGGTAGGCCCTAGGTAGCCCTAGGTACCCCATAGGGTAGGATGCATTGTAAGTAAAACGTTAGACATTTAGTTTTAAGTTTTGCATGTCCCGGTAGAGAAAAGCTCCTAAATTTGTTTTTTCACAACTGTGAGGCCTACCTCTCTCATAGGCTAACAGTGGGTTGCCTTATTACATTTATTGATTGCTAACCCTCGATTCGGAACAGGTAGGCATTTCATTTTTGGTGTCCGAGAAATTGTAATTAAAAATCCCCTCTAATGGTAAAATCAAATTTTAAGTTACAATTTAGAAAATGCCACTTTTAGGAAAGTTGGCATTTTTCTGCCCTAACCATTTGATGCCTGCAGCCAGCCTGCTCCTGGGTCACATGACTGGGTGTAGTTGGTAGTTGGACTTTGTTTATTCCTCGCAGACAGCCGCATAATAGAGGGATTAGGTGTGCCTGAATGGACCATCAACTGGCAGGGTGGGGGGAAGCTGGGCACCTCCCACTTGAAACTGAATAGGCTGTGCTCTGCCTTCGCGCCAATTACTTGTCACCCCAGCATTGTTCATGCAATTAGCTTGGAGCCAGGGTGTCAAGATACTTCAAGCACTTCAAAGGGAATTCTCTAGAAACTTTTCTTACTTCAAAGGAAGCACCATGACCCTCAGACCCACTCTTCAATACACCTCTGGACCTGTGGAAGACTCAGAAGGAATGTTGTGTTGCTCTGCAAGAAGGACTGCTACCCTGTTTTCCTTCTGCCCTGCTGCTCTGCTCCCTTGGTTAGATGGACTGGACCTGCATCTTGAGCCAGAGACCACCAGAATGACTCTAAGTGCTAGTTGGCTGGCCTCCTGATCAGAGCCTCATGGACTCTAACGGCTCCAAGCACCTTGAACTCAGCACCGGAACTCTGTCTGTTGTGAGTCCCACCCCCAAGTGGTGCCACTCAAGTCCTGGACCCTTGGAGGTGGGTCTGAAGGTGCTCTGCTAGTTAAGGTGTGGTCCTGTGAGCAGAACCGACAGCTCAACATAACTCCGCACAGTCACATCAGAACTGTTGCTGAGCAACGCATGCCCGAAGCAGGACTATGCATCGCAGCCTCCTCGGAATTGCCTCTGCATGACACATCTTCTATGCAGGCTTTCGCATTGGAAGCCCCTCATCAGCAGCATCCTCGGCGATGATGCAGGACTCTGCATTGCAGAATCCTCTGAACCACTTCTGCGCGACGCATCCTTGATGCGGGATCTCTCAATGCTCAGCAAACCAGGATTTAAGGTACATTGTTCAGTGGGCCTAACTGGGTCTCTCTATACGGCCCATGTCCCTTTGCGGTCAGCCTGAGCTTGTGACCTTGACCAAAGTTGGCGATTTCTGTTTTTATTTTCACATAAATATTTAACACTGCATATTTCTGGTTAAACTGATTGGATTTTTGTTGTTTTTGGTGTCAAATAATGTATGAAAATGTACTCTGTTTTTCTAAATTGGTGTGGGATTTTTCTTGCATTGTTTTTTCACTTTATTACTGTTTGTGTGCTGCATAAATACTTTACACATTGGCTCTAAGTTAAGCCTGACTGCTTTTGTGCCAAGCTACCAGAGGATTAAGCACAGGTGTATTTAGTAATTTTTGTGGTTCACCCTGACATGGATTGTGACTGTTGCTCCAACAACCCAATTTCTCAATTGCATTTAAGGACTTGTTTCGTACCATACAGGGATAAGTCTGTGGTCACTGCTTTGGAATTGTGTTTTAAAGATAACAGCAATATGATATGTGCATGTGTAATTCCATTCATATATTGAATAGGTTCTGAACTGTTGGTATAAATGTGAACAGTGAATAGGTTGTCCTTTGAATGCTGGGGATTTAAAAAAATGGGCAGCAATCCCTTTTATTTCTAGATATTGTAATGTGTTTAATTGACTATAAAATAAAACTCAGCTATAGATTGAGATAAGTTCATAGGACAGAAAGTGCTGTGCCAAGAAAATAATATGTTTTGCATCAACATTACAGCAATATTACCATATTCTTCAATTTGGGTTATAATGCTTTTGTTACAGGATCTTCCATCATGGCAGAGCCAACTGATACATCAAGCTCAGACTTGATGGAACACAGAGGATACAAATTGTTTAAGAATATTGGTACACCACAAACCATTGATGCAATGTTCGAAGATGAGATCCGAGACACTGATGTTTTTCAAGTCACGTATCCAAAATCTGGTGAATATATTCATTCTCAGTAAATAGTCTTAGTAGGTTCCTTTTAATATTGTTATACTTACATTTTATTAAGCTTATTTTTCCTTTCATCTCTCAGTTCTAATGTTGTTATTTTTATTTGTCAATATTTGTGTTCAATTCTGAAAACCCGGAATTAAGGTACGCTGCAGTTCATGGCATGACAGCACAAGATAGTGATCAATAAGGTACTGTGTGAGAATGTGTAAATGAGTGAGTGAGTGAGTGAGTAAATGCATGCACTTAAGACTTAAAGACATCCATTGGTTTAAGAAGGATGGCTTTTTGTTGATTTACTTCCTGTCTCTATCTCTACCTCTATCACTGTTCTACCCCTATTCCTTCTCTTTGCTCTTACTCTTGCTTTAAGCTACCTGAGAGGCCCACCGCAATACAACCCCTCTTCTCTCTACAGTGTCAGTGGCACAACATGGCATGCAGGCCATCGGATATCATCCCTACCATAATTAAGCACACACACATGAGGTTACTCTACTCACCCATGAGGGTGCTCCCCATCCACACTTACCCTTGATGTATTTTTACCACATCATGACAATCCAAACTAACATAATGGCTCTACCACTTAAAATACTCTCCCTGAATACAAAGGGTCTTCACGACACACTTAAACAAAGAACAATTGCAGATTATTATAACAAACTGAAGGGAGACATTATTCTACTGCAGGAGACCCACTTAAAAGCCATCCAAGAGGCAACATTTTATAGTCCATGTATTGCGGAGATTGGCATCTCCCTAGCACTGCAGAAAAAGGATGGGGTTCTTACCTTAATATCCAAAAAATCTGACATTTCTGTGTTATCTCACACACATGGCCAGCAGGGTAGATGGCTCATTTCCAGGGTTAAGAAAAGAGACCTAGAATGTTATATTGTTAATGTCTATGCGCCAAATGATGACCCAGTGGCCTTTTGGAAGAACCTTGATAAACGAATAACAGAACTCCCAGACGATCTAGGGGTAATAATAGGAGAAGACTTCAATCGTCCAATAGATGGCAACCTTAGCAGAATATCCTCACACAAATTCATGAGTAACAGATCTCATAAACAAATGAAAATCTGCTGCAGTGATAACTTAATTGACATATGGCAACTATATAACCCGTAGGGAGCGATTATACATTTTACTAATCTCCAAACCACTCTTTTTCCAGGCTAGACTATATAATGATTAGTAATTGCTTACTCTATCTGTCTCACTCCCCAAAAATAGAACCAACAGTAATTTCAGGCATGCTTGCGTATCACTGGAACTCACTTTGAATGACCCTACCCCTCCACCTCGGCAATGGCACTTAACTGATGACCTACTTGAGGCTGCTGGCAATAGAGAAGAAATAACTGGCTACTGACCACTTCCTTATACGGAATCAGACTGATGACACATCCTCAATCATGAGAAGGGATGCACTGAAAGCCACACTTAGAGGTAATATGATTCCGACTACCACCCTTCACCTCTGATCCCAGTAACATCATCTGTGGAGTACCCCAAGGATCATCACTCAGCCCCACCCTGTTCAACACCTACATGACTCCACTGGTCAACGTCATCCAAGCCCATGGACTCAACATCATCTCCTATGCGGATGACACCCAACTCATCCTCTCACTGACGGAAGATGCCACCAACACCTGAACAAACTTCTGAAACGCCACAACATATGTCGCCAACTGGATGAGGACCAACAGCCCAAAGCTCAACACAGACAAACACCTCACCGTGTGACGACACTTGGTGGTCTTTGGGGTTTGGACCCGCGCCAACTCCCACAGACCATGCCTGCAACCTCTGTATCATCCTGGACAGCAAACTCACTATGAATTGACAGGTTAATGCAACCTCCTCTGCCTGTTTCTACCCCCTTTGCATGCTGCGCAAGATCTTCAGATGGATCCCCTTCAACACCAGGAAGATAATCACTCAAGCCCTCATCACCAGCCGGTTGGACTATTGAAACGCACTCTACACCAGGATCACCACCAACTCCTCAAGAGACTCCTGACTATACAGAATTCAGCCGCCAGACTCATCCTCAACCTCCCCAAACGGACCTGCATCACACCCCACCTCAAGAACCTCCACTGGCTCCCCATACAGAAGATATGCCGGTTCAAGATGCTGACCCTCGCCTACAAAGCCCTCCATGACCAGGGTCCAGCCTACATCAACCATCGCCTGAACTTCTACCAGTCTACCAGACAACTGCGCTCTGCGTCCCTCACCCTCGCACGCATCCCCTACATCTGTTTCAGCCACAGCAGAGGTTGTTCATTCTCCTACCTCACCACCAGGCCCCAGAATGACCTCCCCCTCCACCTACAAACAGCACCAACACTGGCAGACTTTAGGAAGGGACTCAAGACCCTGCTCTTCAACTAGAGACCTACAAGTCCTCAGCGTCTGGATACCCCCAGGGTTGATTAGCCGCCCTCTATTAATACTGATTGATCGATGATTGATTGAACATCTCAGATGGCTAGAAGCAGAGATTCAGGCTCTGGATAAACAACTTAGGCACACTAAGGTCTCAGACATCTTATCTAAACTACGTACCTTACTATACGAATATAATAAAAGTTTAAGTCAAAGAGCACGGAAATCAGTTGATGTTGCAAATGCGGGGAAACTCTGCAATAGAAATAAAGCTGGGAAAACCTTGTCAAATTACTTAAAATACCGGAAAAATAAGACACTCATACTCACAATAAGGAACCCTGAGGTGAAGGTTGTCTCATCAACACAGGGTATCCTTGTGACCTTTAGATCATTTTATTCGTACTTATAAAATTCCAACAAGCCTGTCCATCTCTCAGCAATCATTATCTTGATTCCTGTATCCTCCCTCAAGTATCCCAAGAAGATGCCCTTGATCCTAATAAGCCCATTGTGGAATATGAAATTAGATCAGCGATACGCTCTCTCAAATCTGGGAAAGCTCCCAGCCCAGATGGCTACTCAGCCAAATTCTACAAACTCTTTACAGATAAAGTGACAGAGCCTCTCCATGCAGAATTCCACCATTATGCTACATCTGGTTCCAGTGCTGGCTCAGCAACTGAGGCTATAATCGTAGTCATCCCAAAGGAAGGAAAAGATAATTTGAACATTAAAAACTACAGACCGATCTCCCTTATCAATCTTAACTGTAAATTATACAGAAAGATTGTGGCCTGTAGAATTGTGTTGATGGTATAGAAGCTGGTAGCTAACTCGCAAACTGGATTTCTAAAAGGTAGGCTCACCTCAAACAACATTAGAACATTTTTCTAAATCCTGGAAAAAGCAAAGTTGACCCACAGCGGTCCTTTGCACTGGATGCAGAAAAGGCTTTCGGCAAGGTCTCTTGGTCCTTTCTGCAGGCAGCCCTACACAGGTATCAACTAGGGGACGAGTTTATTCGCATGATCAGGCCTCTTTATTCTATCTCTACGGCAAAGGTCAGGGTCAATGGTCATCTATCTCAACCATTTGCTGTGACCCAGGGGAAATGACAGGGATGGCTGCTTTCACCCCTTCTCTTTCTGTTGGTTGCACCATTAATCTCCTCATTCAGGGATAACCCAGATATTATAGGCATTAATTTTAGTGCAGGTAGACAGGTGGTGGCAGCCTATGCCGACGACGTGCTCTTGTTCACTGAGGATGCTCCATGGGCTATTCCAATCATTATGAAGGAAATTGAGAGGTACTCACTAGTAGTGGGTTACTCTTTAAAAAGGACAAAACAGAAGTATCCCCCTGAATGTTCACTGAATGTCAGAGGTGATTGACGACCTGAGTCTAACGTGGCAAATAGATGCTATCAAATACCTATAAGGAAACAGTGGTTCCTTTCAACAATTTCTAAATGGAACAAATCAGCACAGAGATATAATAACGACTGTGTCATGTATATTTTATAAGAAAACATAGGGGCAGATTTACAAGCCCCTTGCGCCACTTTTGCGTCACTTTTCCCATGATAAAAATGACGCAAAAGTGGCGCAAGAGGCTTGTAAATAAGCCCCACAGTATTTACTTAAACATCATGACAAACATAGAGGGAGTGGGGCAGTGTCTACAATAATTAGGAAAAGGAAAAACTCAGGCATAAGCAAAACACAATAGTGTGGCCAAAACATAAACAAATAATTAGGCCAGACAACATATTAGAAGCACCATTGCACTTATATGGAATAATTATTATACAGCAATTTAGTGTCAAGGTGCTAGAGTTGACGCTTTTTGATCCCACAGAGAATAATGGGATCATCATCAGGACCAAAAGGATGTGTAGCCTGAGAGAATCACAACTTAGGTAGATTTTGCCTGCTGTAAGGAGAAGATAACATCGAGGGGGGAAGTGGGGAAAAAAATGAAAAATGAAAACACTGTTAGTTTATGAGCGCGAACGTTGTAAATGAACCAAGGGGTGTGAATAATTTGGAGGTGTCTAAGGTGAAGATATTCAAATGGGAAAGATTTCCCAGGTGCTGTGATTTATTTATCATTTAGGTGTATCAGTAAGTAAGTGAGCATGCCTGGTGAATGGCAGTTATGGCGAGACACTGACCTTGCAAGAAATATGGCAGCAAGTGGGGACCCAAGGGAATCAAGTATCATCCTTATAGGTTCAGTTAATGCAAGGAATAAATAAAGTGCTAAATTGACGCCAACCGAGACTTCGAATGGGAGAGCCCACTGTGTCGGGTAGACTACCGAGAGGCGGTATGGCAGAGCTGCCTGCAAGGGAAGGCAGAATAATAATGAATATTCAAGAGTTTGAAGCAAGACATTTTCTGCTCAAACCAATCTACCATGAGGTTAAGTCAAGCAACCTTTTGCACCAAACTGTGGTGATTCCACTACAGCTGCATATTTATTTTCTATGCTAAAAAATAGAAATCACTTTAAAAAACGAGAATCTAAGAAGTTGCAAATCCGTACCCATCAAAAGGCAACAAAAATTAAGGAATACACCAACAAAAGAGCACCTCAGCTATAATTTCCGTTTCACAAAACCAGACACACACACACCTGCGAACACCCAGCCATTTGCAATTTACATCAAACCAGCCATTGAGTAAATCCAAATGTCGTTGCTGTTTGCTATTGCAAATGGCGAGGCAGTGAATACATACATTCATAATACATGAAGCACACATTGGGGCATATTCTCAAGGACATATCGCCGAGTTAGCGGCATTTTATCGCAGCCAAAGTGGCGATAGATTTATCGCCCTATTCACAAGCAGGTGCTAACAGCCGATATCGCCAGTTTTCCTGTGATAGCAGCCGCAAAAAACATTGCCATGGATGACACTGGCAACTAACGCTAATGAGATGCAGAGTAGGCGTTCCTGTGCAAAAAGCCACGACAACACCACTTCGCAATATTCTCTACGACCAGCCAGCTCGGCGATAAGATCCCAAAACAGGCGATAAGGCGCGTTAGCAGCAGGGATTTAACACCTGCTCTTACCTGGTGTTAAGTCGGACGACAACCTGCATCACAAAAGGGAGCCCAGACCAGAGCCACACCTGAAGAACAACAGATGCCATGGAGCTACTGACCATGCAGATCGGAGCCCCAAGAGGGCCACAACAACCACCGCCACCCCCTCCAGGACCCCTCCCGGCCCTACCACGGACAAAGATATTTAACATCAACTCTACGAAATCATGAACAAAACAATTCGCCTGATGTCGCACAAGTACAACAATTAACATTCATGTGTGATCAGAAAAAGGAGAATCATCCATTCATCTTTGAATTTCCAAACAAATGATTTTATTCAAATTCAACTCAAAAAAACTATTCAGAAGAGCCATGGCGGGTCTTCTCTGGACAATCTGTAAGACACAGCCTGCAAGACAAAATTCAAGATAAGAAGGTGTGTCATGCGCTCATCAAAGGACAGAGAGAGAGAGAAAGAAAGGGAGAGAGAGAGACAGTGAAAGAGAGGGAGAGAGAGAAAGAGAGAGAAAGGGGGAGAGAGGGAGAAGGAGAGAGAGAAACAGAGGAAGAGAGAGAGACAGTGAAAGGAAGAGAGGGAGAAGGAGAGAGAGAGAAGCAGAGGAAGAGAGAGAGAGAGACAGTGAAAGGAACAGAGGGAGAAGGAGAGAGAGAGTAACAGAGGAAGAGAGAGAGACAGTGAAAGGAAGAGAGGGAGAGGGAGAGAGAGAGTAACAGAGGAAGAGAGAGAGAGTGAAAGGAAGAGAGGGAGAAGGAGAGAGAGAGAAACAGAGGAATAGAGAGAGAGACAGTGAAAGGAAGAGAGGGAGAGGGAGAGAGAGTGCCAACACTGCGGACCCAGGCCTCACAGCTCACCTGCTGCCACCGGTGTGTCTCCAACCACGTGCCGGTATACACTGCAGTCCACCAGGTCCCCTATCTGAAACAGAGTCCAGATTTATGAATGGCAGAGTTCATATCATTGCACACACCATCATCGCTTGGCCGCCCCTGCGCACACAGGCTGCTGCACCCCAGCCCCTCCCACCGCCCAGCGGTGTTTGCCCACCCCTGCGCACCCAGGCCTTACTGCTCACCTTCCGCCACCAGCGTGTTTCCAAGAGGGCCCACCACGTGCCGGTGCAAGCTCCAAGCCCGGGGTCCGTGACCTTGGCAGCCTCCACATCATGCAGCCCCGCGGGCCACCAGGTCACACACGTGATTCTGGGTCTTGATTTCGCAATGGCAGAGATCATATCAGTGCACACGGCATCATCGCAGGCTGCACACCCGCTCAGCTCTACAGGTGCCACTAACTCTGTGAACCGCGAGGCAACGCCACGTGGCGGTAGGCCCGCGCTGCCCACTGGCTCATACCTACACTGCGGCCCAGCAGGGCTCACACAAACCATTACCAGTCCGGACCGCCAGGACGGCGTGTCATCGCAGGCTGCACACCCGCTCAGCACCTAAGGTGCCCCTACCTCAGTGCACCGAAAGTCACCGTCCCGTGGCGGTAGGCCCGTGCCGGCCGCAGTGTTTCCGGTGCCACCAACTCTGTGCAACGCAAGTCATGGACCCTTTCTGATTGAGTCCCGTGATATGCCAGGCGGACGCAGCCATGTCACCTCCGGCAGTGGGGAAGAACTGGGACACGTAGCGTCGTCATCCCCCCCTTTATACTTACGCCGAGTGGGCTGGGTCGGCGTACGCCAGGCCAGCATAGGGGTGTGAATAATTATCCCTGGGCTCTGGGCGTGGTTCATTTCTGGGCTGGACAGGAAACCAACTGATGCGTGTGTCTCTGTTGCAGTGTCTGCGCCACACGGCCCGCAATCGACAATGTTGCAATGTTGCATGCACCCAGAGGGCGGCCGTGCACGAAGGTATTGTACAAGGAGCGCAAGGCCGCTCGGGCTCTTGGCTCATGCATGCCAACTGTTTTGTGTGTATCGCTATTGGTGCACCATAAGCCTAATGCCTAGCCTCAATTGCAGCGCGAAAGCCACATCACATTTCCAGAATGCAAGCAGTAGTCAGACTAACATTAGGGATGTAAGCTCCTTTGTCTCAATACATAAGGCGGAAGAACATCTGTACCTCCGACCTTGTTCTTGCATGCGGCAGGCACCCCCTTAGAGAGATACCATAGAAGATGATGACGACTCCCACACTACGCACAGCGCCAATGATAGACCAACGTATCCACACCCCACACACAGAAGTCCTTGCTCGAGGTACTCTTCCATGGAATGCCCTTGACACTTACGTACACAACAACCCATACGTCCAAACGTTGCACACACATACGCCTCATTACTCCGAGCTGTGGCATATCATCCACATAACTGCTGCAGGTCAGAAGAGTGCCGGTTCTACGAGAGCCACCAACGCAATGGCAGAACATCCCGGGCGCATGCACAACGCCTGTCACGTGGAACTGTACTGTGACAGAATGCTGCCTGTTAGTGTCTGATGCATTGGTCTGCATGTTGTGGCCCTTGTCTTGCCAGTACTGACACACACATGGCAATAAAGTCTACGCAACTTCACTAGTGTTCAACTGTGATGAGTGTTGATTAGAATGACAAATCGTGTGCCTCAATGAGCATTGTCCATACACAGGGAGGGACTGACTGACGCATTTCACTTAGGGGTGAGTCCCTATTGCCAGCTCCACCTCTGTGAGCCAGACATAGTGTTTGGGATAGTTGCCGATAGACGTGTGCTCTTACGTGTCTTCAGCAATGTGAGTATGGTGTCCATATTCTTGCTATGTGGATCAATGTGATCCATCACTACAGGCTGTGTCCACCCAGTTGAGTGTGAGTAGGTATGCGAAGAGATGTTCTGTTGTCAAATGTGATGGTGGACACTACTTTAGGCCTGCCAACGACTTTGACATTTCATACCCAGCCCTATTTCTAACATTCCATGGGGCAACGTTGAGGAATTGCGCGATTGTTGTTTCAGAGCAATGAGGCCACAGCTAGTGCACACATTCCCAGTCATCTCACTTCCTATGTGTGTCACGGTCAAACATGCGCATTGCTTTCATTTCCCAGGGTGTACCTATTTGGGCAATCAATGTCCTTACATTCATCCACACTTTCATACTTGATCGATTATGGACATGACACATCTGTGTGAATTTGAATGATTTATTCACATTCGGTGGAGTGTCGGAGCTGGAGCAGTACATGGCCATGCAAACCCCACATTACATTGTAGACCAGTGGAGGGCCAGCCAGAGTCATTTAGGGATTGACAAGTACATCGGAAGAGGAAGAGTACAGTCCGCAGTCTGATTGCTGTGTCATTGGTAAGCAAACAAAATATGGCAGTCCATGTCGAGGTCCAAGGTGAGTGTCACAGAGTGTTTTGGGGGACAGTGGGAGGTGTTGTTACAGGGCATGATGCAGAGGGCAGAACCAAGCTGAAACAGGGCATATGGCGGAGAAGAATGCTACTGGCTCCTTCTTACTACAAAGGTGGAATCACCCGCATCTTCGTCCTCTATGTCATCTGTCTGGCATGTGTGTGCTGATGTTTGGTCTGCAGCACTGTGTGCCACTGACACATCAGGGGCCGGAGATGTGTGTGTAGAAGTACCAGCAGCATTCATCAGCAACTGCCTTAGTGGCAGCAATGCGATGATGAGGATCTGCAGGGCATGTAAGATCCCAACAACTTTTTGCTGGTGTGCATCGGTGGCAGCCATTCTTTCCGCATGCATCCGCTCCATGTTCTCCATTATCCTCAGCATCTGTGCCACTCTGACTAGACAGTTATTCTCCTCTCAGAGTCATGACTCCAGCGATGTCGGGCATGGATTGTTGGACATCATGGAGCGAACTGTGGGTGTCCGTTAGGGAGTGTAAGTGGTCCCTGATGGGACTTAGACACCCACGTATGTCATCTAGTTTGGCTGCCATGAGGTCGAACCCCACCCGCACCTGTTCAGCCACCTCCTTCTGGCAGTCTAACACATGGCCTTGGAATGTGATGTGTTTTTCGGTGAGGTGCTGGGAGCCAGGCGTGGTGGTGGGTGCTTCCTACTGCATGGACTGTGCAGGGGGTGGGGTCTCCTCGATGCAGCTGGGCTGCCCTGCTCCTGGAGGTGGGTTGCCGTAGCTGTCCATGAGCTGTTGTAGGGCATCGGTGTCGAAGGTGTGGAGGTCCTCTTCATCATCACTTATGAGTTGTCTGGTCTGCTCTGCAGGAGGTGTGGATTGTCCCTCTGCAATGTGAAGGGGAGATGCATTTTGAGATTGTGTTGACATGTATGTTGACGCATTGTTCAAGTTTACATACAGACTGCATGGCAATGTACATTGTGACTGTTTGGGAGGAGCTGACTATTTGATGCGGGACAGTGGACATTTGAACTACATCACGGATGTGAGGTTGTACACGTACATCATCATCTCACAGTTTCCTGCTATGCCAGATGTGATTGTCCAGTTCCTACGCACAAGCGGAACCAATTGTGTCCTCTGTTCTGTATTGAGAGTGTTGCACTTTGTTCCACATTGTCGTCAATGATGATGTGCTGTTATTGCTATGTGTGTGTGCTGCATTGTGGGAGAGTCGCCCCTGCAGCTGTGATTTTGCTGCCCCTTATCCCTTTGAGGCGGTCTGCCTTTGACTTCTGTGCTTCTACAGTGCTGGGATGTTGCAGACTTGGCTAATTTTGGCTCTATTTTGGATTTTGGACTCTTGGGCATGGTTTATCCGCAGATGTGTTGTTGGCATCAGGTGTTGTTTGTGCACGTGGATGTGTCAGAGTGTGACCTGCTTCTTTTACGGATGTGTTCCACACTCAGCCACCTCAGTGTCGTGGCGTGCACCATGTCATGATAATTGGGCTGCAGCCATGCTGTTCGTCATGCTGTGTCACTTGCATTGTCAGTGTGGCTCACAGACACGCAGCTTTGCTGATTTTGACACGTGTGCATAGGTTGGTTGTGAGATTGGTGCTGTGTGGGGAGGGACCCCTTTGTGCCCATAGTGGACGGGGGCCTACTTGCTGTTTGTATGTGTGCTGCAGTGTGCCAAGGGGATCAGGGACATGATCCAGAGTCATCGTGGGTGTGCAGTGTGCTGTACTTAATTGTGCATGTGTGCCATTGTGCCCATCTCCCCCGTCCCCCAGTCCCTGTTCGGTACTCACCCTGGTGCTGTTGTGTCAGGTCATGTCGAGCAGTGTCCGGACCCCCAACTCCTGCCACTGTCTCCCCACTGATGACTGTGGCCACCATTTCCTCCATTTCGTCCAGCTCCTGGTGTTCCACTGGACAGCGACCTCCAGTCTGCATTGCTGCCTGATGGTTGTCAACGAGTTTCTTCTTGGTTTTGCGCTTCGCATCATTCCAGCGCCTCTTGACCTCTCCAATTGTCCTCCTCCTCACTCCGACTGCATTCACCTTGTCCAGGATGGACTGCCATATTGCATTTTTGTTTGCCAATGACACGTTGGAGGTGACGAACAGTTGTTGGTGGTGTACTATCACCTCCGTGATGATGATCCTGTTTTCCTGCGGACTGAACCTCGTCTTCTTCTCCTTGCCCTTCCGTGACCCCGAGGTCCCAGGCTGCTCCTCCTGGGGGCTTGTGGGGTTCTGATCATCCTCTGTACTTGCTCCGGCTTCCTCCATGGTGCTACGCAGTTTTCATTATTTTGTTTGTGTTTTTCGGTGCTTTTATGGTGCATTTTCCCACATGACGCGTGGGAATTGCAGGCCTGTTGCTGGTTATCGCTGATTTTTTTATGGCGGTTGGCCACATTGCAACTTTTTTCGCGTTCGTGTTTCGCGTTTTTTCGGCATCGCGTTAATTTTAACGCGGTCATTTGGCGCGTTGTCGTGAGACTATCGCATGGTGCCGACGGGTTGTGAATACAACGTTAACACAGTGTTATTTTCCCGCGATAGACTGCGATGTGCAAAGTTGCGTTAAGCTAATTTTGCGATAATTATCACACGTTCTTGAGAATATCCCCCACTGTCTTCTAAGGTGGCAAAGGAACACAATAACATTGTAAAGATAAATTGCAATACACTGATTTGTCAAATGAGGCACACATATCAATTTAAACATGGGAATGAAGTCATTAGCACTCAAATAAAAACTAAGTGAACATGCAAGAAGGTTTAGCTGATGGTCATTTAGCCTCACGTCAACAGTGATCAGGTACAAATATGAGATTAGTAAAGTTCAAGCATCTTTGGTGTAGATATTTTGGCCATGAAACAAAGTGTATTTAGACAAATGGTCACTGTCTTCAGATTTGCAATACACCATTACACTATATGAAGTTAGGCTTCCAGATGCAAACTTTTTTCATTTACAATTGAGTTGGATGGGCATTGGTGGATGGTGCAGGTCATGTGGTGTGAATGGAGTTTTAATGGAATAGGAAATTTCTGACTGCTATTAGGGGAAGAAGTGTATTAATCATATATTGGTTTCTAAGGTGTCGATGGTGCGCGTCTGATGGAGCATCAGATGTGAGCTTGCTGAGGGGAATACATTGAATCGGGTAACACTTAGTCAATGAGAAACAGATGGTGTCTCAACAGGTCAGCCATCAAATTCAGATTGTGCCTGTGTTCAGTCTCCATCATGGAGTGGAAAACAGCATGCATAGCCTCCTAATCCTATGGATTCAACTATGTATATTATATATGTGATATATGTGTATCCACTGCTGAAGACGCCACTCTCAGCTGCATGAACCGCAAACCCACCCCTTACAGCCAGTTGCAACCAGTGGACACCTTGCGAATGCACTGCACATCTGCACTTTTCTCTACAGATTTATGGGTCTTAATTTGATTTTAGATAAATTTGAGAAAAAAAGGAGACTGCTATAATAAAGAAACAGAGCCATGTGGAATAGATGAGGAATTCGTAATGTTTTTATCATTTTACTCCAGGTGGACAGTGATGAACAACCCATAAGAAGCCAGTCAAGCAATACATTACTAGATATGCTTTTTAAGGCTTAATTCAATTAATCATTGCTCCAACCAATATCGAAGGGCCCATGTTAGACTTAGGGACTAAACAAATGTAAAAAAGTTCCAGTCTCTGCGAGGCCTCCCTGGATGTGCATCTGCATGCTCCATCTTGCAAAATTCTAATTCATTCACTTCAAGCCTTCTGGTTCACTAAATAACTAAATTCCAGAAACCAACAGCTAAGCGCTAAGATGCTAAATTTAAAACAAACTAGAATGAAAGGTAGAGATATCTACACAATATATATAAATAAAACTGTCATAAAGCAATGAATCATGCCAAGAAGATCTTTTGTAATCATAGATGTGAGACATACAGTTTGAGAGGCAAATGGCAATCAGAAGTTACTGGGCCCAAGTTGTGTTAATGCAGGCCTTTTTACCTCTTGTATCCTGGTAGCTCCATACCGCCAACCCTCAAAATGGAAACAAAATACCTATTTTAGTATTTGACTCTCAAGATAGCAATACAGAGAAGGTGGGACTGGGGAACCCACAGCAACTGAAAGTTCCTGCTGCCCGAGGGGCTGGGGTCCCCCAGCCATGTTATGGCTTGGAGAGGGAGGCACACACCTCCTCCCCATAAAGTAAATTGGCCCCTGGGGATGGGGTCCACAGGCCCTTTAAATGGGTACTTAGAGGGGGTCTGTGCGCCCCCCCATTATAATATAAGTGGCTCAAGGGGCGGGGTCCCTGGGGCCTCAAGATGGCACAGGCATGGGTGGCAAGCGCCCCCTCACCATTATAGTGAAAGCAGCTCCAGGGAATGGGTCCCTGAGGCCTCAAAATGGCTCAGAGACAGAGGCTGCATGCCCCTCTCCCTAAAAAAAGTGCTTGTAGCGATCGCCCTGGCCCACTCCAGGGCCTTATAATTCAAAAGGGTGGTAGCCTGCCCTTTTTTATGTGGCCACAGATCAACAGATATACCACGGATCTGCTGTACCGTTGGAAAAAATAAATTTTTGACCCTGGGGTGGTACCTCTTGGACCCCACCACCGGGCCTAGGGGGCAGGGTATACCTACCCTGCACCCGATATGTTTGTTTTATTCTTTTTCTAGTACAGGGGACCTAAAATGTCTTCTGAAACAACTTTGTTGATGTGGTGGTAGCCAATCAGACCATATCTTTTGATCTATTGTATCCACGGGCCCTCCATGTCTCTATATATACTTACATTTTTAACTTTAATTTTTCAGAAACTACAGAATCACTTTGCACCAAATCACGAAAAACCCACTTTCTGGACCAAAATCTAGCTTTCTGCCAAATTTGGTGGAATTTCGTTAAGCGATTTTGGTTAATTATTAATGTAAATTAATTTTCTATATTTCTTTTGAACATAGGACAAAAAAATAAAATAAGATGCTACAACACAATTAACTTAATTTTAGTTAAATATTTCAATAATTTAAATATATTAAATTAAATAAATATTATTTTTCTGAAGTTTCAATTAAAAGATAATATTCCCACCTAAAGTAAAAAAAAATTTTTTAATATGCATTATTCACTGGTTGGATGTTTTTGGTGATGGACTTACTATGGGGCATATTATCAAGAACGGCGTTAAAAATTCCAATAGAAGTCCATGTTCTGGTGTGAACATGGGCTTCTATTGGAATTCTATTGGAATTCTCCAGGGCATATTATCAAGCCCATTATCGCCGCTTTAGCTGCAGTTTTCTGCCGCTAAACCGGCGATAATTTTAACGCCGTTCTTGATAATATGCCCCTACATTTCTTATTAGGCCATAGTGCATTACACTCATACATTACAGCCATTACATCGGCTCCACCCCCCTGTTTCAGGGGGTGGAGAGGTGTAAGTGAACAGTTTGAGTAACACTCGGATTTTGTCAATAGCCAAAAGTAATAAAGTTACTCAAAAGTGTAAGATTAAATTGCACGTGTAAATAGCTCATAAATGCAAGTCACTTTTGTGAAGAATTCTGTTTGTGTTTAAAATAAATTAATTTTAAACACCTAAAAATATTATAACTGTACATTCTCATTTCTGCCCCCTCAACATTCCTGTTTTCTGCAGTCATAGAAATTTAAATGAGGACCTTGTTCTTCCTACTCCTTGCAAGGGTATCACCATTGGAGGCTGTCAAATATCCTAAAGAGCAGAAACATTCCATGCCTGCTTAATGCGAAATTATCCTCTTTTAAGAAATGAAAAAAGGCTGTGAATTCTATGTCAGGATCGGACGCTTCGGATTATGCTATTTCTTCCTTCGCTTTATTAACAGTAAATTCCACAGCAGCCAACAGCAAGAAACTCAGAAGAAAAACACACTCCCATGAACATTAGGGAGACCAACAATCCATAGTCCTTTCACAGTATCCATGACGCCTTAGGTCACATAGTACCTCTTCACTGGCTAGACCTCCTCTTTCTTCGCTGCTTCGCAGCCAGTTAAGTGTGCTTTTTGGTTTTGGGAGCGTTTGTGCTGTTTACTTAAGCGCGTTGTGTTTAGGCTGTATGTTAATAGCGGATAAGTGTGGCTTCGTCCTTGTCAGTTTTTATTTTATTGTTTTTGTTTCAGATCCCCATACCGGCCGCGGGACCGCTAGCGCGCTCCTCACACGGCCGGCACCTGAATGCGAGGCGGTGCACATTGCATCCACAAGGTTGCACTGCTGGGCGCGTCTCGCTGGCTCCTGTCAAGCGCGTCTCGTTACCGCAGGAGACCGCGCTGCAGGAGCCGTGATCTGCCGAGCCTTGTCCCGCTGTCATGGTGACTCCCAGTTTCCGGGTCTGTATGCCCCGCTTTCACACACATTAACCTGACGCCCCGGCAGGGGTCTGTACTTACGGGCGCAGTCCGGGTTTGATGCCTTCTGGCAGCTTGTGCACCAAGTTGTGGCATTGTCAGTTTCACGCATGGCCGGACAGCGGAGCCCTGTCAATTTCTAGAAGGCGCTCCGTGCGTGGGGATTCGGTGCATCCCTATCATGAGCCTCAGGCTCACCCCTATCTTGTCTTGGCCCCCCCAGCCTCTAATAATTTGCGCAGCCCTGCACCTGTGGAGTTTATACTAGTCCCCTTTGGAGTGTTTCCTCTCTCTTGTGTCCTACCTCACCTAGACCCTTCCCATTTCCCTGCCCTCATAGAGGCCCCTGATGACACCTATGAGGAGGAGGACTCCCTTGCTTACCTGCAATGGGATGAGGACTTTTATGGCGCCGTGGATACCTCCATTTACAGGGCGAGAAATGAGGTAGTTGGCCCTATGGAGCAGCGTCTGTCAGACAGGATTGCGCAGGAGTGTGCCAAGCTAGCCCAAGCCCAGGGGACTCTTCCCACTCCCAGCCCCCTACCAAGTCTGTGGGGGATCCTGCCCCCCCCTAAGAAAAAGTGTGAGGAGGGGGTGGATATACCCTTCCCATTTCCCTGCTTCCATGGAGGCCCCTGATGACACCTATCAGGAGGAGGACTCCCTTGCTTACCTGCAATGTGATGAGGACTTTTACGACACCGTGGATACCTCCATTTACAGGGCAGTGAACGAAGTAGTTAGCCCTATGGAGCAGCGTCTGTCAGACAGGATTGTGAAGGAGTGTGCCAAGCTAGCCCAAGCCCAGGGGACCCTTCCCACTCCCACCCCCCCTATCGAGTCTGTGGGGATCCCTCCCCCTAAGAAAAAGTGTGAGGAGGGGGTGGATAAAGACGCCTTTGTGCGCCTCAAGAGCGCTTTCCTTGCCAAAGCGGCCCCCAAAGCCCCTGCCTCCCCCATTACCACAGACCCCCCAGGAAGCCCAAAGTCCTGACGATGCCTCCCCGTGGGATTCGGAGGAGGACGCTGGGTCTTCTCACCTATGGCACCCGGCGGTGCCGTCTTCCCCTGCCCATGGTGATGGCTCAGGCATGCTGGACCCGGATGATATTGTCCATCCAAGGTCCACCGCATGGACCCCTAGTGACAAGGTAGCCAAGTTTGTCGCTGGCCACCTCCGCAAACCTCTAGAGAAGGAGGCCAGGGGTTGCCTAAAGGCGAAGTGTCCCCGACCCACGCTGGAGGGCAAGGTGGCCCTTACCCCCGAGATTGAATCTAAACCGTCCTGGCCAAATATATGAAGGATCCTCGGAAGGGCATAGACAGGTCCTGGCGGTCATGCCAGGACAAGCTCCTCGATGCCATAAGCCCTATGACCAAAATCCTGGACATGACCGAGAAGGCCAAGGTCTCAGGCTCTCTGATCTCCCTTCAGGTGCTCTCCAACTGGGCGCAGTGCCCCATTATCTTCATGGGAATGCAAATTGTGTGCTCTCAACGGAGCACCGCCACTCTTTGCTCATCACGCTGGATCATAAGCTTGGGGATTTAGCATCCTCAGAGGCGGGCGCAGTGGCGCAAGGGGGTCTCTTTGGAGACGCTTTCATCAAAGAACTGGGCAAGTTTGTAGCAACCTTTACCTCTTTGGATAAGGCGCAGTCCAGCATCAAGAGAATTTTTACCCCTCGAGTTTTCCACGGGGCTGGCCGAGGTAGGGGCCGCTGGGCCGGCCGGGGGTCATATATGAATCCTCCCAAGAGACAAGGCTCCGGACGCGGGCAGTACCAAACCAGCGCAAACCACCAACTTCTATCCCACAAGAGGCCAGCTCTTCAGAGGATGTGGAGGCCCCAAAGGCCACGCATGATGCAGCAATGCTAACGGTGAGTGTGTTACCTTCCGCCCAGACCCGTGTTGGGGGTCGCCTGGTGGAGTTTCGGCACACATGGACTTCTCTCACCTCAGATGCATGGGTCCTGCAGACGGTGCAGGGTTTCCACATAGAGTTTTACGACCACCCTCGTCAGGCGTCTCACCCTCGGCCCATGTCTTTTTCAGCCCACGATGCAGAGCTTATCGACGAGGAGGTCTCCGCGCTTTTGCGCAAAGGAGCCATCTGTCAATCAATGCTGCATTGCGCCGGTTTCCTCAGCAATAGTTTTCTTGTCGACAAATCCGACGGCGGCCGGCGCCCGGTCATCAACCTCCGGGAATTCAACGAGTGGTTGGTGTACTGCAACTTCAAAATGGACGGGATTCACCTCCTACGGGATGTCCTGTGCCCATCGGATTGGATGGTGCGGTTGGACCTGAAGGACGCCTATCTGGTGGTCCCTATATTTCCCCCCCATCGTGGTTCCTGCAGTTCTGTTGGAAGGAGTGTATTTACGAGTTCACCACGCTTCCCTTCGGCCTGTCCTTGGCACCGTGGTGCTTCACCAAGGTGCTTCGTCCAGCAGTGGAGTTCCTTAGAGCCCAGCACATTCGCATGATTGTGTACCTGGACGACATCCTGCTCATGGCACAGTGCCCCAGGAATCTGGTCAATCAGCTCCAGTTTGTGGTGGACCTTCTGCAGGGACTTGGGTTTGTGATCAACGAAACCAAGTCGGTCCTCTCCCCAACTCAGATGGTGGCCTTCCTCGGGTTCGTGGTGGACTCGACGCAATCCACCTTAAGCCTCCCATCCCGCAAGATGGTCAAAATCCGCCACAAGCTTCGCCAGACAATTTCCAAGCCCCACACATAGCTCAGGCAGATTGCACACCTGGTGGGTCTTCTTTCTTCATCCATGAAGGCAATTTTTCCAGGCCCCCTTCACTATCGGGCCCTCTAGCGCCTCGAGGCGCACCATCTTTCGAGGGGCTTGACGTCCTCTCATTCGGTTCCCCTGACCAGGGAAGTGAAGGCCAAAATCGCTTGGTGGCTAACCCACATGGAGGCATGGAATGGCCGAGCGATCTTCGGCTCCGTTCCCGATTTTGTTATCGAGTCGGACGCAAGCAGGTCCGGATGGGGTGCCCTTTGTGGGCAGTTCTCCACAGGAGGAAGTTGGTCATTCGATGAACAAAGCCTTCATATCAATTGCCTGGAGCTCCTGGCAGATTCGTTTGCCGTCCGCTGTTGGACCAGGGACAAGATCCAATCTATCTTGCGTGCTCCTCAAGATGAACAATGTCTCTGTGGTCTGCTATATCAACCACTTGGTGGGCTCCCGGTCACGAGCCCTAGCGGATCTGGCGAAGCACTTCTGGAACTTCTGCCTGGACCACCACATCTCGGTGACGGCGGAATACCTTCTGGGCCAGGCCAACCAGGTGGCGGACTGGCACTTGAGACACCTTCAAGACTCCAGCCTGTGGAAGCTGGACCTGCAGGTTTTCCATTGGCTCTCGGCCCTATGGGGCCCCATTTCGGTCGACCTGTTTGTGTCGCGTCTCGACCACCAAGTTCCCCGGTTTTTCAGCTGGAGGCCGGATCCGTTGGGGGCTGCCACAGACACGTTTCTCCAGGACTGGAGCCAGGATGCACCTAAAATCCCAAATGTGAATTAAACTATAATCGTGGTTGCACCCAGACGTAAAGTACTTTAAGACACCAACTTCTGGGTACTGGTGCCCTGAGGGGAAAATATATATGTATATATATATTCACTGAAAAAAACATAGGTTTTAGGGACGTTATAGTTACAAATTAGCATTTAAAAAACCTTTGAAATTCACTGAAAAAACCATAGGTTTTAGGGACAGTTATAGTTAGTTGGACATTGCACTCGTACAAAACCCGTGAAATTCCCCGTTATAGTTAGTTCAGCTAACTATAACTCGCGCCCCGCAATGCACTGCTGATGACGTCACATATTACATCACTCATGACATGGTCAGTGACATCACTGATGACATCACTGATGACATCTCAAATGACATCACTGATGACATCATCCAGTGACTGTGTGTTTCTGTAAAGTTTAAATATTTTTTATATATATAGGGAAAGGCGTATTGAAGAATGAGTGGGTGTATAAGTGTCTGTATGGATGATTTAGTAGGTGCGTGACTAATTCTATAAGTGAGTGATTAAACGTATCTTACTGAATGCATGGGTTAGTGACTAAACTGGGTGAATGTCTGTATCTGTCTGTTGCTGTGTAAGTGGCTGCATGGGTTTGTGAATAGCTACATGAGTGTCTATAAGAGTTATTGATTTGTTGTCTGAGTATCTGTATGGGTGCCTGAGTGTTTGTGTGGATGGGGTGTGTGCGACTGTGCATAGATGTGTGAGTGGGTGATTCACTGGGTGGATGGTTTCAAGAGTGCATCTGTGATAGACTGTATGGGTGGGTAAGTGTGTGTAAGAGTGTGTTAGTGAGTGAATGTATGTCCCAGTGGTACATGTGTGAGTAACTACATATGTGAAAGGCAGTATATATGTGTGTTGGAGTATATAAATAGCTATGAGCGAGAGTGAGTGATTGTGATAGTGGCTGTATGGATGAGTGTGTGCTTGTATCAGTGATTGTATAAGAGCGTAACAATGTGCTAGTATTTGTATGATTAAGTGAGCTGGTGTGTGTATAACTGTATAGGTGAGTAAATGGCAGTGTGTTTAATTATTTGCATGACTGACTAGGTGTGTGAGTACCTCTATGGATGAGTGGCGGTGTTTGAGTGTTTATATAGGAGTAAGAGTGCATATGATAGTCCTGTATTGAGTGACCATAAGTATGAGTGACTGTACGGGTGAGTGAGTGGATGTGTGTGTGTAGACCTAAGAATCAGTGAGTGGGTATGTAGTTATTGGTGTTGGAGTGTCTATGGTTTTGCGAATGGCAGTCTGTAATTTAGATTGGGTGTATCACAGGTTATATTAGGGTGTGAAGAGCTGCATCAGATTATCACGTGGATGATGTAATCAGTGATGTCATTTGAGATGTCATCAGTGATGTCATCAGTGATGTCACTGACCATGTCATGAGTGATGTAATATGTGACATCATCAGCAGTGCATTGCGGGGGCGCGAGTTATAGTTAGCTGAACTAACTATAACGGGGGAATTTCACGGGTTTTGTACGAGTGCAATGTCCAACTAACTATAACTGTCCCTAAAACCTATGGTTTTTTCAGTGAATTTCAAAGGTTTTTTAAATGCTAATTTGTAACTATAACGTCCCTAAAACCTATGGTTTTTTCAGTGAATTTCAAAGGTTTTTTAAATGCTAATTTGTAACTATAACATGTCTGAAACCTACGGTTTTTTCAGTGAATTTCAAAGGTTTTGTAAATGACAATTTTTAAATGTATTAATTGTTATATACATTTTTTTCATACTGATTTCGAAATTTTTTAGAAAACATTTTTTTTACATATTTTATTTTTTAAATTACATTGTAATTATATTATACATTACAAAAAATACTTTCTCAGAATGAATTACTTTAGTTTAAATACTTTGCACATAGGCAATAGACTTTTAAGTACAGTAGTTACAGTTGTTGCAATGGGCAACACATTTTCAAACACAATGCAACATTCAGCTCAATGTGAATTTCTAGTTAAATGCAATTAGTTACTTTATGGATTACTTTTTCTAACCACAGGACTGGATCCTAGATTCAGTCCTGGGACATCTCCTGTAAACAGTTGAGTAAAAGCGTTTTGGTTACAGTCGTGATTTTTAAGGAATATTATTGTACTTTAAAAGTTGACACTTAGAAACTTTTTCTCATAGAATGACCAATGTTATCCTATGGAAGGAAATTCACTTAGGAGGTAAAAACTGTTATCGTTACTTTTTGTTACTCAGTGTTGGATCCTGGATCCAGCACTGGTGCATCTCCTGTAAGCAGTTGAAAGAATGCGTTTAAGTCATACAGGCGATTTTTAAGGAATATTTGTAGTTTGTGAAAATCGACACTTTGAAACTTTTCTGCTGAAAACCAGACAAAGGATTCCTATGGAGAAAATATAAGTTACTGGTAAGTACGGTTAAAATTACTTTTCAGGGTCAGTGCTGGGCTAAAAGATGCAGCACTGGGTTCTCTCCTGATAACAGGTGAGTAAATTGGAATTCGTACTTTGGTTGATTTTAGAGGAATATTATAAAGTTCCAAAACTCCACACTTAGAAGAATTTCCAAGTGAAACCAGTCAATGTTAGCCTATGAAGGAAATTCAAGTTACCGGTAAGTACGGTTAAAATTAATTTTGAGGATCAGTACTGGGCTGAAAGATGCAGCACTGAGGTCTCTCCTGATAACAGGTGAGTAAATCAGAATTCGGATTTCGGCTGATTTTAGAGGAATATTTTAAAGTTCCAAAAATCAACACTTAGAATCTTTTTCAGCAAAAAGCAGGCAATGATATCCTATGGAAGGAAATTCAAGTTACCGGTAAGTACGGTTAAAATTACTTTTGAGGATCAGTACTGGGCTGAAAAATGCAGCACTGAGGTCTCTCCTGATAACAGGTGAGTAAATCGGAATTCGTATTTCGGCTGATTTTAGAAGAATATTTTAAAGTTCCAAAACTCCACACTTAGAAGAATTTCCAAGTGAAACCAGTCAATGTTAGCCTATGGAAGGAAATTCAAGTTACTGGTAAGTACGGTTAAAATTACTTTTCAGGACCAGTACTGGGCTGAAAGATGCAGCACTGAGGTCTCTCCTGATAACAGGTGAGTAAATCAGAATTCGGATTTCGGCTGATTTTAGAGGAATATTTGTATGTTTCAAAATCAAAACTTAGAAGAATTTCCAAGTGAAACCAGTCAATGTTAGCCTATGAAGGAAATTCAAGTTACCGGTAAGTACGGTTAAAATTACTTTTCAGGATCAGTACTGGGCTGAAAGATGCAGCACTGAGGTCTCTCCTGATAACAGGTGAGTAAATCGGAATTCGTATTTCGGCTGATTTTACAGGAATATTTTAAAGTTCCAAAACTTCACACTTAAAAGAATTTCCAATTGAAACCAGTCAATGTTAGCCTATGGAAGGAAATTCAAGTTACTGGTAAGTACGGTTAAAATTACTTTTCAGGACCAGTACTGGGCTGAAAGATACAGCACTGAGGTCTCTCCTTATAACAGGTGAGTAAATCGGAATTCGTATTTCGGCTGATTTTAGAGGAATATTTGCACAATGGTGAAGGGAGGGGCGGGGCCTGAGGTGACATCTGTGCAAACGCGCCCCGTGGCGCGTTTTTAAGTTGGGGGATTAAGTCCCCTTGAATCCTGAGGGTCCCTAGGGGCCAACTAGCCCACCAGGAACCTCCAATATGCGCCAGGGGCTGCGTTGCAGAGACGTGTAGAGAGGCCACACCCCTTTACACCTCTCTGCAACGCAGCTCTGTGGCGCTTTCTGGATGTACCTGTTGGGCTAGTTGGCCCTCAGGGACCCTCAGGATTGAAGGGGATTTAATTCCCATCTTAAAACGCGCCACGGGGCCTGTTTGCACACATGTCACCTGAAGCCCCGCCCCTCCCTTCACCACTGTGCAAACGCGCCCCGTGGCGCGTTTTAAGTTGGGGGATTAAGTCCCCTTGAATCCTGAGGGTCCCCGGAGTCCAACTAGCCCACCATATACCTCCCTTCCCTGGGCCTGTATTGGCCCCGGGGACCCCATCCCCCGGGGCATGGCCTCTATATTTATTATTTTGAGGGGGCAGCGTGGCCCCCTCCTCTGGCCATTTTAAGGCCCCGGGGACCCCATCCCCCGGGGCCGGCCTTTCCATTTAAAAAAAAAAAAATCTCTTTTTTGGGGAGGGGGCCGCGTGGCCCCCCTCCCGGGCCACTACTTGCCCCGGGGACCCCATCCCCCGGGGCTGGCCCTCTCCGTTGGGGGACTGTGGGGGTCCCCAATCCCCCACAGTCCCGCCGGCTCTCCACGTCCCTTGGGAGCCGGCATTGCTGTTCCACATGGGGAGCAGCTGACATGCTGCTCCCCATGTGGAAAGCACGCTTTGGATATTGGAGAGAGAGCAGGTTTCCCTGCTCTCTCTTCCAATATCCAAAGCAGTTTGCTATGGCAGGACGGGAGCCGCGAGGCTCCCGTCCTGCCATAGCAAACTACAGTGTCCCGGGGTAGGCACCCCGGGACACTGCAGGAGCCGCCCTGGGGGGTGGTGGTCCCCAGGGCCATCAAGGGCTCCAGGAGGGGGCCGCGCGGCCCCCTCCCATTCAGTACACAGCCCCGGGAGGTGGTGGTCCCCGGGGCTCTGGGGTCCGTAACGGACCCCCATATTAAAATGTTTAGTGCCCCGGGAGGTGGCGGTCTCGGGCGTGTGGGGGCTGGAGCCCCCCACACTGGTTTTATTCTTAATTAAAAAAAGCCCCGGGAGGTGGTGGTCCTCGGGGCTGCGGGAGGGCTCAGAGCCCTCCCGCACCATTTTTCAAAAAGCCCCGGGGGTGGCGGTCCCTGGGCTTGGGGGCCCTTTGAGGCCCCCACACATTAAATTATCCCCCCACCCCACCATGCCCCCGGGACTTGGGCCACCCGGGGCCAATTAACATCGAAGCGCGGGAGACCGCGCTCGATTTTTTTTTTCCGGCAGAATTCGCGCACCCTGAGCGCATCCTGACGATTTAAAAAAAAAAATTTTTTTTTTGCCCAGGGGGTCCTTGTGGGACCCCTGAGCAAACCTAGGGGTCAGGGTGTTTCTACCCTGCTCCCTTTGTGCGCTTTGCGCACTTGTTTCTGTCCCTCGGTTCTACCGAGGGACAAAATGGCTGCCAACATTTCCTGAATCGGAATGTTGACAGCCAGCTGACAGCCAATTAACATGCAGCTCGTGGATCGGGACGGTGCGCGCAGGGTGCGCTGAGGGTACGCGGACCCTACTCGGCCATAGATATCACTAACTTTTTACTTTTCATTTTCTCAGCAACTACTGAACGGATTTACACCATTTAACAAAAGGGTTCTTTCTGAACCAAGAACTACCTCTTTGCCAAATTTGGTGTAATTCCGTTCAGCAGTTCGGGCTGTAGCCGTGTCTAAAGTTTCCTATGGAAAAGTGCATGGGGAAAACGCGTTTGGGACCCCCTTTTTCTCGGCCCCCGCTTGACGAATCCCCCGAGACTTTCAGGGTAGGAGCGGACCAGAGCGGGCCACAAAGTTTGAAAATTTCGCGAAGATACGTCAACCGGCAAGAGAGTTATTTCAAATAGAATGTCGCGGATTTCCTATGGATAATAGGTTGTAACTATAACTATCTACTGGCGACCGCCAGTAGATAATATATGTATATATATATATTTTTTTTTTCTCTGTATCCCTCAGCAATGTACAGAAATATCCATAATGAGAATGATACCTGTACCCAGACATGGTGGTTTTCGTGAATTGTACTGTCTATACCCATCGTTGGTGCAGCAAGAAATTCCAAATGCAAATGAAACTACAATCAAGTGTTTGCACTCAGACATAAAGGCCATTAAGACACCAATTTCTAAGCACTGTTAATCTTCCTTTATTTGTAAATTTCTTGGCAGTATCTCTTTTGAGATCTTTTCTCACTTTTATTCTATGAAAGTCCTTATTTTAAAATACTAACCTTCCCGTTTATTTGGACACTTTGCCAGTAATTATCTAAAACATGTACTTTTCGTTTTCCTTTGATGCTAATTTACTAATATAACATAGAATATTGCTGATCTATTGGTACAATAACTTTTAGATATATTATTCTTTTTCTCTTTCTGCTTATTGCCCCCTTATTCATTATACTGCTGAACTAGAATTTCACGTTATTCACCGGATTCAAGAACTCTCTTCCTTTTCCCGGTTTCTATCACATTTTCAAACACATCCCCCCGGCGTCGCTTGATATGGCCACCACGTATGGGTTAATCACCCTGTCCACTTCCTGGTTTTTAGAACAACCAAATCTGCGTCTCATCAATTCCATCACATACCATTACGTGATGACGATGCCAATTAACAGCGTCAGTGACAGCATCGGTGCGTAGACTTTCCCTTTAAAAGTCAAACTTGGCGCCAAAACCGGTCCTCGCTCATTCTGGCAGGAGAACTCGCAATTTGAGGTAAGGACTTTGGGGAGGAAGTACGCTGTTACTATCACCACGGGCTTTTTCTGTTGTGGGTTCGTAGATGTTTAACTGAGCATTAGAACCTTGCATATTGCACAGATGGAATCATTAGGGTGCTGGGTTGGTCGAGGGATAGCAGCCCTATTTATAACGATTTTACGCCCAAACCTTTTATTCTAATTTCATTTTCTTGTGGTCCTTTTAGATTTTTTTGAAATTTTGAGCTCAGAAACGACGAGAATCCTGTTACACTTATTAAAACCGTTACTTTGTTAAAATTACGCTATTGATTTCCCGAAATTAGCTTCACCAACCTGGTGCCACCAGTTTATACCACTTGGGGGCACAATTTGTCTTTAAATGAACACAATACCGAGGAGGCGAAACCACCTCGTTCATACCAATTATCGGGGCATTTATGGGGAAACTTTCCCTTTTTAGTATATAATAACGCTGATCTAGCAACATTAACAGGACAGACATAGTCGCCCCGTTTTCCTTTGAATTGTACAAAGTACTAATATAGCAAGAGCGTCTTTTTCTTTATTATAACTAAGCATTCCGATTTAATTGATTTTAGATTTGCTACTTAGGCCAACTGAGGCCTTGCGATATCCTGAGTGTTTCCAGATTACTTACCTGGAACACCGACTTGGTTAAGGGATCGCGTATTCGAATCCTACACGAAAGGTGAGATAATCCAGTCCATACTGCAGTTATATTACTCACCTCCTTTACAAACTGCTGTGATATTATATACTACCTTTTAGCTTTTAAGGTTTATGGTTTACAGGTCACGTTGGAACCAGGCCAAACTTACCTAGTATACATCAAAGGAATGACATTCGCCTACTGAGGTGAGACCTAACCACTAATCCGTCTTTTTATAAATCCACAACTTTCCCCCTCACAGCCAGTTAGGTGAGGTGCACGGCCCGCTAGCTTCATTATACTTCAGTCCGTTTTTTGTCTCTCTCTTTTTTTGTATATATTAATCACTTGATAAACTCATCTAACACGCAACTTAGAATATTAGGTAAAATGCACGGCTTTCTTGCCTTATTCTCCTTGAGCGTACGTTTCTCCCTCTTTATATATGTATTATTCAGTGATTAAACATGTTTTCAGTCACATGTTAGATACATGTGCTTTTATCTGTTATAACTCAAATTAGAAATCTCTTTTTACACCTTGGTAACCACCCAGTCTGCAAACGTCCGTACTGAATGAGGTTCCTAACAAATACGTCTTGTTTTTCATGTTGACGTTTTTTAAAAATGTGATGTAATTATGTTTTATGTTTTTCATTACTTTTGCTCCGTCTCTGCAACACTTCATTTTATGTTTTATGTCTTTTAATACTCTTGCTCCATCTCTGTAACACTCCATTATATAGCCTACAGAGCATTTGAAATACCGATTGATTGCTCTTCTGTCTTTAGGTTGAAATTGTTTTTAGATTGTGACACAATTATATTTTCTACTTCTCGGACATGGGGAACTCATGTCTTTCTTTATTGTTTTGTCTGTTTTCCCTTCTGTGTTGTGAGATATTTCTCTTTTTAAATGTATGTTTATGTTACTTTCAGCCCTGACGAAGTTCTCGTCATGAGAACGAAACGCGTTGGCTGTCCATAAAATCTTCAATCCTGTGAGAACTAATTAAGTGAAAATAAAGACTCATTTGAAAAACTAAACATTGACTTCTTGGACTTCATTGCCTGCGCACGCCCAACCCCTCAATTGCTTAGGATCTGACGTACAGAGGCATCACCCGACGGCTGGTGCAAGGGCTAGTTGCGCAAGGAACCTGATTTAACTGAAACTAGTGTGAGGTGCAGAAACAGCAGTCCGCCGTCAAAGTATCGTTGTTAATTCTGTATAATTGGACTTTCTTGCACTCATAACTTTTCGTCATTTATCTGTACATAGAAGTATAAATATGGCAAGATTTAACGACAGAAGGGAGGAAATGGCACAAGATCTCTTCGGGAAAAATGTAACCACACAACCACCAAGCCAGAGTATAGAAAAAAATCTGGGTCTCCGGGCACTATTCCTCAAGTTAGAGCGCCTAAAAAAACAAGAACTAGCCCGCTGGTGGGATGGCATTACTCTACAACAATATATAGATGACAAGAAGACCCCGAGAGGTCTACGAATTCTAATTTTCCCACGTTTGAGGATCTCAGTGATGATCTCCTCAAGGAATGGGAGAGCAACCTTGAGGGGGCATCATTGGTAATGATGCAGATCCTCATACGGCATGCCATTGAGAAGGGAGCAAAACTACTTTCTGAAATCGAGACAGTTGAACGGGAGATAGAGGCAATTGACAATAAAGACCTCATTGAAAAAAATTACGAAATACTTAGAAAAATAATTGAAGAACATCAGAATTATCTTAAAGAAAAGAAAATGCGTAAAGTGAGGCGCGATGATAAAGACTATAAAGAAGGACGAATTTACACATTCGCCAAAAAATTTGATCAGATCACTGGGACCGAGGACAAAAAGAGATTAAGAGAAGAAAGTGATGAGGCTAGAACAGGAAGTAGCACCTCTATTGCATCATCAAGTAGTGTCACATCTATCAGTACCACCAGTGACCACCCTTTAGAGGAAGGCACATCGTTCCAAAGAGAGCTAGCGAAACTGAGAATAAGTGGCAAGCAACAGAAAAAAGACCCCAAAAAACAAGGCGAGGGAGGCGCAGGTCCAAAGGGAGGCATGGGAGGGACAGCAAAAGAGGATTTGAGGATGTCAACCCGCTCCAAAAACAGAAATAATAACTATGCATAACAATGACACAGATTCACGAGATGTTGTAAATGACCAAGCTAATGATTTGAAAATTGTTAACCTCTCAAACCGTATATTGGGTTTTGATGAGGAAAAACTACTCTGTAAGGGTCTTAATTTTTGCCCGACCCAGGATGGTGACATAGTTAATTTACATGTGGACCTGTTTAAGTTTGTTAAAGCTGTCAAATTAAAAGATTTTTTCCATGACAAAATGCCCTCTGTATCTATGTCTACTGAAACATCACTGTCCACAACACATTCTATATCTGATATCAAGAATATACAATGCTTGGTCTCCCTAGAGGGAGAGGAGGAGGTTGATATAGAGTCAATTCTAGCAGACTTCAACATAACAGAGAACCTCAATACTGAAAGTGGCCTTAAGCCCAAATCCAAGTTCACACCATCTTCTTCTTACCATCCCAACATTGACCTATTCTATGAAAAAGTTACTGAGGGATTACACCGCATGGAGACTCCTGATGGAGCAGGGAAAATAAATTTTTAACCCCTAACAAATTTTATAATTAATTAAATAAAATGTTCATTTAAATGTATTAATCAACACTGTATGTGTGGGAATGGTAACATGCCAATGTGTGTGCTAAATAATCTATTAATGGATGTCCGTGTGTCTAATTATAACGTAAAAATAAATGCGTACTAATTAAAAATAAATGCATGTTTGTGCTTCATAGAAATAAAACGTGTCGTTGCAAAAAACAATAGTGATGGTAAGTAAGGAACAGCTTAAATGTTGCTTTCTGCTAGGTAATAACTAATTGGGGTACGTAGATGACGGGAGGGAAACGAAAGGGCTATTTTTCTCTATTTTAATTATGTTTTGTTTGCCTCAAATTAGTGCTTCTAAAGTATAACCGAGTGGCGATATAAAATGGCCGCCAGTGGGAAGATGTGCGCAGGCGCAAGGGGACATGTGACACGGGATGAAATCGGAGAAAAACTAAACCTCGTGATGTTACTGAGACGCTAGGATGCGAGAAATGGTCAAGGCTGATGTGACCTAATTGAACTGATAGTGTGCCGTGATGATCAGCAGAAGACCCGTGGGAAACAAGTTTAAGAGAAAGGACAATGACTGCGGAGTTCTCGAATGTATCGAAAGAAGTTACAAATGTACTGATCGAAACGGATGAAAATATGTTTGAGCGTATGGGAAAGGAAATGATCCAAGGACCCTTGGATCCAAGAGAACTTGATTAAAAGAATGAATAAGATGACATGCATGGACCAATGAAAGAAAAGCGTGTTATTAATGTTGCAACAGTTAGTTAGCAAAGTTAGAATTAGGGTATAAGAGGGCCTACTCTTAGTGGGAGGGGGTCAGTCGCAGTTGCAGTCACAGTCAGGAGCGGAGTTGGAGAGTCGTGTTGGTGTTGGTGGCTTCCAGTGCTGGGTGGTCCTGATCGATCCCTTACTGAGCGGGAGATGCTGAAAGACTGTTAGATGAGACGGGTTGCAGGTAGCTGATGCTGACGAGCTGAAGTTGCTGTTGCTGTCTTAATTTTCCAGTTGAGTATGAGAATCAGGTTATTTCTAATTCTTAAACTTAGGATAGAAATCATTAGGCTAAATTAGGAAGGTAGGCAGGTAATTAGGGTTTTGGCTTCATGACAAAAAATTTCCTTTCTGCAATAAATTGATTATGCTTAATAAATATTTGAATTTAAGAATGAATAATTGAATAAAGTTTTAAATTCTTTCTCATGCTTTTAAAATTATATAAAATTTAAGATTCTTTAAACCAAAATGACTCAGTGGTTATTTTCCTAAATGATTGTGACATCAGTAATTGGTTATTGTGATTCAGCTGGTCTTAATCACTATGAACTAATTTTTACATGAATGATTCATCGACAAAACAATGAGCAGGAATATCTTAAGAAATAACTAAAAGAAAGCGACAAGTTAAGGTAATAAGATATCCTGGCTCCTTCCAGCGGTACATAAATGGTGTTCTCCATTTAGTTCTCATGCTTCTCCTAGGAGTACAGAATTTCATAAAGGTGTAAAGGAAATCCAGGAGTGTGCGTGTGTGTTAGGCGATGTTTATGGGCCCCATCGTCATGTGGATATGAGAAATATAGTTTGCCCCTGGATGACCTATAAGTGACCTGGGAGGAGAATAGTTTTTATTGTACGCGCTGCATCACTCCCATCAGGTTTAAAAACAGACCCCCACATAACTTGACCACCGGCGAAAGATATGCCCTCAGCAGACTTGAGAATGATCAGAGTATTGTCATTAGGGAGGCAGACAAGGGGGGGAATGTAGTCGTGATGAACACCTCAGACTACATGGGGGAAATCATGCGACAACTCGATAATATTGAGTGTTCTGAAAGGATTGTGAATAACCCCATTGGCGAGCTCACAAGGGACATAAACATGAAACTGACGGAATGGAAGGATGTTTGTTTGTTATCTGACAATGAATATCGTTATCTAAAGGTGACAACCCCTAAATACCCATGTATCTACATCCTTCCCAAGATACACAAGGAAGGGACCTTCCCCCCAGGTAGACCAATCATCTCTGGTATAGGCTCCCCAACTGAGAAACTATCGGAGTACGTGGACCTTAAACTTCAACCATATGTACTCAACTTGCCTTCATATGTCCGTGACAGTAAGGACATTTTGGGGAAATTTAAAGACTTTTGCTGGTCCGAAGACTTACTCTTTGTGACCTTTGATGTAGTCAGTCTATACACTTGCATCAACCATCGCAATGGACTCTTAGCAGTCAAATCCTTCCTGGATAGGAGAGTGCTGACCACTATGAACATAACGGAATGATACTCGAGATGATCGAGTTGATTCTGACTAAAAATTACTTCCTCCATGATGGGACCTGGTACCATCAAAGGCAAGGGACTGCCATGGGTTCCAGGTTTGCTCCTTCGTACGACTGCCTCTTTATGGGGTGGTACGAGAGGGAGCATGCCTGGGGCAAATGTGCCTCCCCTGGATCGATCACATCGTATTCTGGGGGAGGTACATCGACGATATTATCTGTCTGTGGTCAGGATCAGAGGCCTCCTTGCGAGATTATCACACATACTTGAACAATAACCCTTATAATGTCAGTCTTACTATGGATTTCCATCCAGAAAAAATTAACTTTCTTGATTTACACCTTTACATTAAGGAGGGAGTGATACATAGCTCACTCTATCGCAAGAAGACGGCATGTAACAGTGTTTTACATGCGAGCAGTGCCCATGCTAGCTCTGTAATTCGTAACATACCATTTGGAGAAATGGTCAGAATCAGACGCAATTGTAGTGAGGAGGGGCCTTTCTCTAGGAACATCACAGAGGCAAAAAAGAGATTTGAGGCCAGAGGTTATACCCAAAGGACCTTACAAATAGCAGAAGAGAGAGCACATAATTTGGAACGAGATTCCACCCTTGCTGAACGCACCACAAACAAAAAAGAGAGCCGAAACAACAAGAATGTACGTTTTATAACTGAATACACTACACATAGTGATGAAATCTTCAGGCTGTTTAAGCGTAACTGGCATCTGTTACAGGAGATACCCAGCCTGAAGGGTGATATAAGCAAAAACCCCTCTATCACATACAGGAGAGGGTGTACCCTTAAAAACAGACTGTGCCCCAGTTATGTAACAACCACGAAAGAAACAGGTAATTGGCTGCCAGAGAAACCTAATGGGTTTTTATACCTGCACTTCTTGTAATATCTGCAAATTTGGTGTCAACAAAACAATTAATTTTTCACACAATGGATCGAGAGAGCACAAGATTAAACAGTTCATCAACTGTAACTCTACTCATGTGATATATCTGATTGGTTGCCCGTGCAATTTAATTTATGTTGGCAGCACTAAAAGGAACCTCAAACTCCGTATTCAAGAACACAGGAGAGCCATCATACATGGTGACAACAGATATCCACTTGCAGAACACTTTTCTATTTTCCACCCTGGAGACCATACGTTCTGGTTCTATGGGATAGAGCATGTTGAATCAGGAAAGCGGGGTGGAAACAAGGAACTCCGTCTCAGACAGTGTGAGGCTAAGTGGATTTGTAGGCTACGTGCTGTCACATATGGGCACAACACCGATAATGAGATGCATTTCTTTCTGGAGGAAAATCCATAACACCTGGGATATGACATGGCTGATGGGTCGTATGAAAATCAACCAGTAAGCTTAAAAATGTTTCTGTCTTTCGCTTATCAACAGATATAACTGGTCTTCTGATTCAGTTATGTTTCACTTCGATGTATGATAACATGCTTTAGGTACATGGATTATCTTATGTGTTATTAAACTAGGGAAAGGGGATGCCTTAGTATTGTATCCTTTGTATCCTACAGTATTGTACAGAAATGTATTAAATGAAAAACGAGAATAATACTAACTGGTTGTATCCGGACATGGTGGTTTTTCGTAAATTGAATTGTCTATAACCATCATTGATGCACCTAAAATCCCAAATGTGAATTAAACTATAATCGTGGTTGCACCCAGACGTAAAGTACTTTAAGACACCAACTTCTGGGTACTGGTGCCCTGAGGGGAAAATATATATGTATATATATATATATTCACTGAAAAAACCATAGGTTTTAGGGACAGTTATAGTTAGTTGGACATTGCACTCGTACAAAACCCGTGAAATTCCCCTGTTATAGTTAGTTCAGCTAACTATAACTCGCGCCCCCGCAATGCACTGCTGATGACGTCACATATTACATCACTCATGACATGGTCAGTGACATCACTGATGACATCACTGATGACATCTCAAATGACATCACTGATGACATCACTGATGACATCATCCAGTGACTGTGTGTTTCTGTAAAGTTTAAATATGTTTAATATATATAGGGAAAGGCGTATTGAAGAATGAGTGGGTGTATAAGTGTCTGAATGGATGATTTAGTACGTGAGTGACTGACTCTACAAGTGAGTGATTAAACGTATCTTACTGAATGCATGGGTTAGTGACTAAACTGTGTGAATGTCTGTATCCGTCTGTTTGTTGGTGTGTAAGTGGATGCATGGATTTGCGAATAGCTACATGAGTGTCTATATGGGTTATTGATTGGTTCTCTGAGTATCTGTATGGCTGCCTGAGTGTTTGTGTGGGTGGGGTGTGTGTGACTCTATACATAGATGTGTGAGTGGGTGATTCACTGGGTGCATGATTTCAAGAGTGCATCTGTGATGGACTGCTTGGGTGGGTGAGTGTGTGTATGGGTGTGTTAGTGAGTGAATGTATATCTCAGTGGTACATGTGCAAGTAACTACATATGTAAAAGGCAGTATATATGTGTGTTAGAGTATTTAAATGGCTATAAGTGAGAGTGTGTTATTGTGAGAGTGGCTGTATGGATGCGTGTGTGCTTGTATCAGTTATTGTATAAGAGCGTAAGAATGTGCTAGTATTTGTATGAGTAAGTGAGCTGGTGTGTGTATAACTGTATAGGTGAGTAAATGGGTGTGTGATTAATTTTTTGCATGACTGACTAGGTGTGTGAGTACCTCTATGGATGAGTGGCGGTGTGTGAGTGTTTATATAGGTGTATGAGTGCATATGATAGTCCTGTACTGAGTGACTGTAAGTATGAGTGACTGTACAGGTGAGTGAGTGGATGTGTGTGTAGACCTAAGAATCAGTGAGTGGGTATGTAGTTTTTGGTGTTGGAGTGTCTATGGTTTTGAGAATGGCAGTCTGTAATTTAGAGTGGGTGTATCAAAAGTTATATTAGGGTGTGAGAAGATGCATGAAATTATCACATGGATGATGTCATCAGTGATGTCATTTGAGATGTCATCAGTGATGTCATCAGTGATGTCACTGACCATGTCATGAGTGATGTAATATGTGACGTCATCAGCAGTGCATTATGTGGGCGCGAGTTATAGTTAGCTGAACTAACTATAACAGGGGAATTTCACGGGTTTTGTACGAGTGCAATGTCCAACTAACTATAACTGTCCCTAAAACCTATGGTTTTTTCAGTGAATTTCAAAGGTTTTTTAAATGCTAATTTCTAACTATAACGTGTCTGAAACCTATGGTTTTTTCAGTGAATTTCAAAGGTTTTTTAAATGCTAATTTCTAACTATAACGTGCCTGAAACCTATGGTTTTTTCAGTGAATTTCAAAGGTTTTTTAAATGCTAATTTCTAACTATAACGTGCCTGAAACCTATGGTTTTTTCAGTGAATTTCAAAGGTTTTTTAAATGCTAATTTCTAACTATAACGTGCCTGAAACCTATGATTTTTTAAGTGAATTTCAAAGGTTTTTTAAATGCTAGTTTCTAACTATGCCTACAGAGGTAGGACATGTGAAGAAAGAAGAAAAAACGCACAGAAAGAAGCAAAAGATGTGCAGAAAGAACCAACAGAGGAGCAGAAAGAGGCCTTGTTGCAAAATCATCCTGTGCCCACAACTTTATCAGACGGGTACTGGTGGTAACTGACTCTGACTAACCAGAGCCAGTGCGCGTTTGCACAGTGGTGAAGGGAGGGGGGGCCTGAGGTGACATGTGTGCAAACGCGCCCCATGGCGCGTTTTAAGTTGCGGGATTAAGTCCCCTTGAATCCTGAGGGTCCCTGGGGCCCAACTAGCCCCCAGGTACCTACAGTTAGGACCACAGAGCTGAGTTGCAGAGAGGCGTTCCGAGGCCACGCACCTTTTTTCACCTCTCTGCAACGCAACTCTGTTGTGCTTACTGAAGGTACCTGGTGGGCTAGTTGGCCCCCAGGATTCAAAGGGAATTAACTCCCCAACTTAAAACGCACCACAGGGCGTGTTTGCGCACATGTCACCTGAGGCCCCGCCCCCTCCCTTCACCACTGTGCAAACGCGCCCCGTGGCGCGTTTTAAGTTGGGGGATTAGGTCACCTTGAATCCTGAGAGTCCCTGAGGCCCAACCAGCCCACCAGGTACTTCCAGTAAGCACCACAGGCCTGCGTTGCAACGCCTGTAACAAATTGTGCAGTTGTGTTTAGGTAGTGAAGAGGGTCGTGCTGGGGGTAGTGTTTTAGGGTTTAGGGTAGTGCAGTGGTGTTTGTGTAGTGTAGGGGGTCATGCTGGGGTTAGATTTAGGGTTTAGGGTGGTGCAGTGGTGTTTGTGTAGTGTAGGGGTCATGCTGGGGGTAGATTTAGGGTTTAGGGTAGTGCAGTGGTGTTTGTGTAGTGTAGGGGGTCATGCTGGGGGTAGATTTAGGGTTTAGGGTAGTGCAGTGGTGTTTGTGTAGTGTAGGGAGTCGTCCTGGGGGAGTGTTTTAGGGTTTAGGGTAGTACAGTGGTGTTTGGGTAGTGTAGGGGGTCGTGCTGGGGTTAGTGTTTTAGGGTTTAGGGTAGTGCAGTGGTGTTTGGGTAGTGTAGGGGGTCATGCTGGGGGAGTGTTTTAGGGTTTAGGGCAGTGCAGTGGTGTTCGGGTAGTGTAGGGGTCGTGCTGGGGGAGTGTTTTAGGGTTTAGGGCAGTGCAGTCGTGTTCGGGTAGTGTAGGGGGTCGTGCTGCAGGGAGTATTTTAGGGTTTAGGGTAGTGCAGTGGTGTTCGGGTAGTGTAGGGGGTCATGCTGGGGGTAGTGTTCTAGGGTTTAGGGCAGTGCAGTGGTGTTCGGGCAGTGTAGGGGGTCGTGCTGGGGGTGGTGTTTCAGGGTTTAGGGCAGTGCAGTGGTGTTCAGGCAGTGTAGGGGGTCGTGCAGGGGGTGGTGTTTCAGGGTTTAGGGCAGTGCAGTGGTGTTCGGGCAGTGTAGGGGGTCGTGCAGGGGTGGTGTTTTAGGGTTTAGGGCAGTGGTGTTCGGGCAGTGTAGGGGGTCATGCTGGGGGTGGTGTTTCAGGGTTTGGGGCAGTGCAGTGGTGTTCGAGCAGTAAAGGGGGTCATGCTGGGGGTGGTGTTTCAGGGTTTAGGGCAGTGCAGTGGTGTTCGGGCAGTGTAGGGGGTGGTGCAGGGGGTGGTATTTCAGGGTTTAGGGCAGTGCAGTGGTGTTCGGGTAGTGTAGGGGGTAGTGCAGGGGTGGTGTTTCAGGGTTTAGGGCAGTGCAGTGGTGTTCGGGCAGTGTAGGGGGCGGTGCAGGGGTGGTGTTTCAGGGTTTAGGGCAGTACAGTGGTGTTCGGGCATTGTAGGGGGTGGTGCTGGGGCTGGTGTTTCAGGGTTTAGGGCAGTGCAGTGGTGTTCGGGCAGTGTAGGGGGTGGTGCTGGGGCTGGTGTTTCAGGGTTTAGGGCAGTGCAGTGGTGTTCGGGCAGTGTAGGGGGTCGTGCTGGGGCTGGTGTTTCAGGGTTTAGGGCAGTGCAGTGGTGTTCGGGCAGTGTAGGCGGTCTTGCTGGGGCTGGTGTTTCAGAGTCTAGGGCAATGCAGTGGTGTTCGGGCAGTGTAGGGGGTCTTGCTGGGGCTGGTGTTTCAGGGTTTAGGGCAGTGCAGTGGTGTTTGGGCAGTGTAGGGGGTCGTGCTGGGGCTGGTGTTTCAAGGTTTAGGGCAGTGCAGTGGTGTTCGGGCAGTGTAGGGGGTCGTGCTGGGGCTGGTGTTTCAGGGTTTAGGGCAGAGCAATGGTGCTCAGGCAGTGTAGGGGGTTGTGCTGGGGGTGATGTTTCAGGGTTTAGGGCAGTGCAGTGGTGTTCGGGCAGTGTAGGGGGTCGTGAAGGGGGTGGTGTTTCAGGGTTTAGGGCAGTGCAGTTGTGTTCGGGCAGTGTAGGGGGTCGTGCTGGGGGTAGTGTTTTAGGGTTTAGGGTAGTGCAGTGGTGCTTGTGTAGTGTAGGGGGTCGTGCTGGGGGTAGTGTTTTAGGGTTTAGGGTAGTGCAGTGGTGTTTGTGTAGTGTAGGGGTCATGTTTTAGGGTAGTGCAGTGGTGTTTGGCTAGTGTAGGGGGTCATGCTGGGGGTAGTGTTTTAGGATTTAGGTTAGTGCAGTGGTGTTTGGGTAGTGTAGAGGGTCGTGCTGGGGGTAGTGTTTTAGGGTTTAGGGTAGTGCAGTGGTGTTTGTGTAGTGTAGGGGGTCGTGCTGGGGGTAGTGTTTTAGGGTTTAAGGTAGTGCAGTGGTGCTTGTGTAGTGTAGGGGGTCGTGCTGGGGGTAGTGTTTTAGGGTTTAGGGTAGTGCAGTGGTGTTTGTGTAGTGTAGGGGGTCATGTTTTAGGGTAGTGCAGTGGTGTTTGGGTAGTGTAGGGGTCATGCTGGGGGTAGTGTTTTAGGGTTTAGGGTAGTGCAGTGGTGTTTGTGTAGTGTAGGGGGTCGTGCTGGGGGTAGTGTTTTAGGGTTTAGGGTAGTGCAGTGGTGTTTGGGTAGTGTAGGGGGTCATGCTGGGGGTAGTGTTTTAGGGTTTAGGGTAGTGCAGTGGTGTTTGTGTAGTGTAGGGGGTCGTGCTGGGGGTAGTGTTTTAGGGTTTAGGGTAGTGCAGTGGTGCTTGTGTAGTGTAGGGGTCGTGCTGGGGGTAGTGTTTTAGGGTTTAGGGTAGTGCAGTGGTGTTTGTGTAGTGTAGGGGGTCATGTTTTAGGGTAGTGCAGTGGTATTTGGGTAGTGTAGGGGTCGTGCTGGTGGTAGTGTTTTAGGATTTAGGTTAGTGCAGTGGTGTTTGGGTAGTGTAGGGGGTCGTGCTGGGGGTAGTGTTTTAGGGTTTAGGATAGTGCAGTGGTGCTTGTGTAGTGTAGGGGTCGTGCTGGGGGTAGTGTTTTAGTGTTTAAGGTAGTGCAGTGGTGTTTTTGTAGTGTAGGGGGTCATGTTTTAAGATGCAATGCTCCAATACCTGACCAGTCTGCACTACATAAAACTGCAAAAAAACTAAAAATAAAAAGTGTTTTGCACACTTTTGTCATTGGGCTATATGTGGGCTACATCTGGGTAATATTTGTGCTACATTTGGGCTCTTTTTCACTGGTGGCCATCTTGGAAGATTTCTTTGTTATGAAGTTTCCTAATTTCTTCATTTACTGCAGTCTCCTCAGTAGGAAATGCTTTCAGTTTTTACTTTGATTCCATCAAGAAGGCATTCAGATGTGTCTCACATCTGCCATAAATTCAGAATGTTAGCACTCTAGTTGCTCATTAGATCACTGGAGTAAAGCTACTGCTCACCAGGGAGTTAACTGGTAGTCTGCTGCTGGTATTGAAAGTGATTGTTTCAGTCTGCATGTCAGAATTTTCTAATGAAATAGAAGAGGATTTGAGATCTCACTTAAAACATGCCCTAATTTTTCTTTCTGCAGCACTAACCATAATTTCTATTTAAAAAAGAACCCCTCATTTTGTTCCTTTTTAAATTAAATGTTTTAAGTGTTACCGGTTTATTCCAATCAAGATGGCTTCAGGTGTGCCATACTTTTGTCATAAGTAAGGCTGTTAGCGCTCTAGTTGTTCTTTAGAACACTCTGGGAAGCTGCAGTAGAACACAAAGGCATCAACTGGCAGGCTGCTCCTGTTGAAATATAACAGGAAGATATTTGAGATCACACTTGAAATATGTCCTAATTTTTCTTTCTACAGCACTAACCATAATTTCTATGACAAAATGAACCCCATCATTTTGTTCCTTTTTAAATTAAATGTTTTAAGTGTTACCAGTTTATTCCAATCAAGATGGCTTCAGGTGTGCCATACTTTTGTCATAAGTAAGGCTGTTAGCACTCTAGTTGTTCTTTAGAACACTCTGGGAAGCTGCAGTAGAACACAAAGGCATCAACTGGCAGGCTGCTCCTGTTGAAATATAACAGGAAGATATTTGAGATCACACTTGAAACATGTCCTAATTTTTCTTTCTACAGCACTAACCATAATTTCTATGACAAAATGAACCCCATCATTTTGTTCCTTTTTAAATTAAATGTTTTAAGTGTTACCAGTTTATTCCAATCAAGATGGCTTCAGGTGTGCCATACTTTTGTCATAAGTAAGGCTGTTAGCACTCTAGTTGTTCTTTAGAACACTCTGGGAAGCTGCAGTAGAACACAAAGGAATCAACTGACAGTCTCTGCCCTTGTTGGATGTACATGTTTTACTGAGAATGTCAGACTTCATTCTCACATGAGTGAGAAAGATAATGTGAATTTACAGAAAATATGCTCTCATTTTAGCTTCTGGAGCACCTTCCAAAACCTCCATGGGACAAGCATGAGAAAATAGTGTTCTCTCAAACATGATTCATGATATCCCAGCAGAAGGTTTTTCACATGGTAAAATCACCTTGGAATACACCACAATTCCTAAAATTAGTATGGTACCGTCAACAAATAAATTCTAATGTAACTAAAGCCTGTTATCACCCTTTATAGTTCTCCTTTTGGTGACCCTCAAAATCTTCTATTCACTACAATGCATTTCAATGAGGTACTATCATTTATATTGGTCCCAAGATGGCTGCCAGAAATTCCAGGATGAAGTGCTGACAGCCAATCAGATCTCACGATGACATGTGTGGTTAGGCTCCGCCCAGATATATATGTGACTTTACTTTTGATTTTCTCAGGAACTACTGAACGGATTTACACCATTTAAGCAAAAGGCACGACACTGAACCAAGGGCTACCTCTTTGCCAAATTTGGTGTAATTCCGTTCAGCAGTTCGGGCTGTAGCTGCGACTAAAGGTTCCTATGGAAAAATGAATGGGAAAACACGTTTTGGGACCCCCCTTTTCTCGGCCCCTGCTTGACGTATCACCCCGAGACTTTCAGGATAGGAGCGGACCGGAGCGCCCCAACAAGTTGGAAACTTTCGCGAAGATTCGTTAACCGGCGCCAACGTTATTTCAAATAGAATGTCGCGGATTTCCTATGGATAATAGGTTTTAACTATAACTATCTACTGGCGACCGCCAGTAGATAATGTATATATATATATTTTTTTTTCTCTGTATCCCTCAGCAATGTACAGAAATATCCAAAATGAGAATGATACCTGTACCCAGACATGGTGGTTTTCGTGAATTGTACTGTCTATACCCATCGTTGGTGCAGCAAGAAATTCCAAATGCAAATGAAACTACAATCAAGTGTTTGCACTCAGACATAAAGGCCATTAAGACACCAATTTCTAAGCACTGTTAATCTTCCTTTATTTGTAAATTTCTTGGCAGTATCTCTTTTGAGATCTTTTCTCACTTGTATCCTATGAAAGTCCTTATTTTAAAATACTAACCTTGCCGTTTATTTGGACACTTTGCCAGTAATTATCTAAAACATGTACTTTTCGTTTTCCTTTGAAGCTAATTTACTAATATAACATAGAATATTGCTGATCTATTGGTACAATAACTTTTAGATATATTATTCTTTTTCTCTTTCTGCTTATTGCCCCCTTATTCATTATACTGCTGAACTAGAATTTCACGTTATTCACCGGATTCAAGAACTCTCTTCCTTTTCCCGGTTTCTATCACATTTTCAAACACATCCCCCCGGCGTCGCTTGATATGGCCACCACGTATGGGTTAATCACCCTGTCCACTTCCTGGTTTTTAGAACAACCAAATTTGCGTCTCATCAATTCCATCACATACCATTACGTGATGACGATGCCAATTAACAGCGTCAGTGACAGCATCGGTGCGTAGACTTTCCCTTTAAAAGTCAAACTTGGCGCCAAAACCGGTCCTCGCTCATTCTGGCAGGAGAACTCGCAATTTGAGGTAAGGACTTTGGGGAGGAAGTACGCTGTTACTATCACCACGGGCTTTTTCTGTTGTGGGTTCGTAAATGTTTAACTGAGCATTAGAACCTTGCATATTGCACAGATGGAATCATTAGGGTGCTGGGTTGGTCGAGGGATAGCAGCCCTATTTATAACGATTTTACGCCCAAACCTTTTATTCTAATTTCATTTTCTTGTGGTCCTTTTAGATTTCCTTGAAATTTTGAGCTCAGAAACGACGAGAATCCTGTTACACTTATTAAAACCGTTCCTTTGTTAAAATTACGCTATTGATTTCCCGAAATTAGCTTCACCAACCTGGTGCCACCAGTTTATACCACTTGGGGGCACAATTTGTCTTTAAATGAACACAATACCGAGGAGGCGAAACCACCTCGTTCATACCAATTATCGGGGCATTTATGGGGAAACTTTCCCTTTTTAGTATATAATAACGCTGATCTAGCAACATTAACAGGACAGACATAGTCGCCCCGTTTTCCTTTGAATTGTACAAAGTACTAATATAGCAAGAGCGTCTTTTTCTTTATTATAACTAAGCATTCCGATTTAATTGATTTTAGATTTGCTACTTAGGCCAACTGAGGCCTTGCGATATCCTGAGTGTTTCCAGATTACTTACCTGGAACACCGACTTGGTTAAGGGATCGCGTATTCGAATCCTACACGAAAGGTGAGATAATCCAGTCCATACTGCAGTTATATTACTCACCTCCTTTACAAACTGCTGTGATATTATATACTACCTTTTAGCTTTTACGGTTTATGGTTTACAGGTCACGTTGGAACCAGGCCAAACTTACCTAGTATACATCAAAGGAATGACATTCGCCTACTGAGGTGAGACCTAACCACTAATCCGTCTTTTTATAAATCCACAACTTTCCCCCTCACAGCCAGTTAGGTGAGGTGCACGGCCCGCTAGCTTCATTATACTTCAGTCCGTTTTTTGTCTCTCTCTTTTTCTGTATATATTAATCACTTGATAAACTCATCTAACACGCAACTTAGAATATTAGGTAAAATGCACGGCTTTCTTGCCTTATTCTCCTTGAGCGTACGTTTCTCCCTCTTTATATATGTATTATTCAGTGATTAAACATGTTTTCAGTCACATGTTAGATACATGTGCTTTTATCTGTTATAACTCAAATTAGAAATCTCTTTTTACATCTTGGTAACCACCCAGTCTGCAAACGTCCGTACTGAATGAGGTTCCTAACAAATACGTCTTGTTTTTCATGTTGACGTTTTTTAAAATATGTGATGTAATTATGTTTTATGTTTTTCATTACTTTTGCTCCGTCTCTGCAACACTTCATTTTATGTTTTATGTCTTTTAATACTCTTGCTCCATCTCTGTAACACTCCATTATATAGCCTACAGAGCATTTGAAATACCGATTGATTGCTCTTCTGTCTTTAGGTTGAAATTGTTTTTAGATTGTGACACAATTATATTTTCTACTTCTCGGACATGGGGAACTCATGTCTTTCTTTATTGTTTTGTCTGTTTTCCCTTCTGTGTTGTGAGATATTTCTCTTTTTAAATGTATGTTTATGTTACTTTCAGCCCTGACGAAGTTCTCGTCATGAGAACGAAACGCGTTGGCTGTCCATAAAATCTTCAATCCTGTGAGAACTAATTAAGTGAAAATAAAGACTCATTTGAAAAACTAAACATTGACTTCTTGGACTTCATTGCCTGCGCACGCCCAACCCCTCAATTGCTTAGGATCTGACGTACAGAGGCATCACCCGACGGCTGGTGCAAGGGCTAGTTGCGCAAGGAACCTGATTTAACTGAAACTAGTGTGAGGTGCAGAAACAGCAGTCCGCCGTCAAAGTATCGTTGTTAATTCTGTATAATTGGACTTTCTTGCACTCATAACTTTTCGTCATTTATCTGTACATAGAAGTATAAATATGGCAAGATTTAACGACAGAAGGGAGGAAATGGCACAAGATCTCTTCGGGAAAAATGTAACCACACAACCACCAGGCCAGAGTATAGAAAAATCTGGGTCTCCGGGCACTATTCCTCAAGTTAGAGCGCCTAAAAAAACAAGAACTAGCCCGCTGGTGGGATGGCATTACTCTACAACAATATATAGATAACAAGAAGACCCCGAGAGGTCTACGAATTCTAATTTTCCCCACGTTTGAGGATCTCAGTGATGATCTCCTCAAGGAATGGGAGAGCAACCTTGAGGGGGCATCATTGGTAATGATGCAGATCCTCATACGGCATGCCATTGAGAAGGGAGCAAAACTACTTTCTGAAATCGAGACAGTTGAACGGGAGATAGAGGCAATTGACAATAAAGACCTCATTGAAAAAATTACGAAATACTTAGAAAAATAATTGAAGAACATCAGAATTATCTTAAAGAAAAGAAAATGCGTAAAGTGAGGCGCGATGATAAAGACTATAAAGAAGGACGAATTTACACATTCGCCAAAAAATTTGATCAGATCACTGGGACCGAGGACAAAAAGAGATTAAGAGAAGAAAGTGATGAGGCTAGAACAGGAAGTAGCACCTCTATTGCATCATCAAGTAGTGTCACATCTATCAGTACCACCAGTGACCACCCTTTAGAGGAAGGCACATCGTTCCAAAGAGAGCTAGCGAAACTGAGAATAAGTGGCAAGCAACAGAAAAAAGACCCCAAAAAACAAGGCGAGGGAGGCGCAGGTCCAAAGGGAGGCATGGGAGGGACAGCAAAAGAAGATTTGAGGATGTCAACCCGCTCCAAAAAACAGAAATAATAACTATGCATAACAATGACACAGATTCACGAGATGTTGTAAATGACCAAGCTAATGATTTGAAAATTGTTAACCTCTCAAACCGTATATTGGGTTTTGATGAGGAAAAACTACTCTGTAAGGGTCTTAATTTTTGCCCGACCCAGGATGGTGACATAGTTAATTTACATGTGGACCTGTTTAAGTTTGTTAGAGCTGTCAAATTAAAAGATTTTTTCCATGACAAAATGCCCTCTGTATCTATGTCTACTGAAACATCACTGTCCACAACACATTCTATATCTGATATCAAGAATATACAATGCTTGGTCTCCCTAGAGGGAGAGGAGGAGGTTGATATAGAGTCAATTCTAGCAGACTTCAACATAACAGAGAACCTCAATACTGAAAGTGGCCTTAAGCCCAAATCCAAGTTTACACCATCTTCTTCTTACCATCCCAACATTGACCTATTCTATGAAAAAGTTACTGAGGGATTACACCGCATGGAGACTCCCATCAGGTTTAAAAACAGACCCCCACATAACTTGACCACCGGCGAAAGATATGCCCTCAGCAGACTTGAGAATGATCAGAGTATTGTCATTAGGGAGGCAGACAAGGGGGAATGTAGTCGTGATGAACACCTCAGACTACATGGGGGAAATCATGCGACAACTCGATAATATTGAGTGTTATGAAAGGATTGTGAATAACCCCATTGGCGAGCTCACAAGGGACATAAACATGAAACTGACGGAATGGAAGGATGTTTGTTTGTTATCTGACAATGAATATCGTTATCTAAAGGTGACAACCCCTAAATACCCATGTATCTACATCCTTCCCAAGATACACAAGGAAGGGACCTTCCCCCCAGGTAGACCAATCATCTCTGGTATAGGCTCCTCAACTGAGAAACTATCGGAGTACGTGGATCTTAAACTTCAACCACATGTACTCAACTTGCCTTCATATGTCCGTGACAGTAAGGACATTTTGGGGAAATTTAAAGACTTTTGCTGGTCCGAAGACTTACTCTTTGTGACCTTTGATGTAGTCAGTCTATACACTTGCATCAACCATCGCAATGGACTCTTAGCAGTCAAATCCTTCCTGGATAGGGAGAGTGCTGACCACTATGAACATAACGGAATGATACTCGAGATGATCGAGTTGATTCTGACTAAAAATTACTTCCTCCATGATGGGACCTGGTACCATCAAAGGCAAGGGACTGCCATGGGTTCCAGGTTTGCTCCTTCGTACGCCTGCCTCTTTATGGGGTGGTACGAGAGGGAGCATGCCTGGGGCAAATGTGCCTCCCCCTGGATCGATCACATCGTATTCTGGGGGAGGTACATCGACGATATTATCTGTCTGTGGTCAGGATCAGAGGCCTCCTTGCGAGATTATCACACATACTTGAACAATAACCCTTATAATGTCAGTCTTACTATGGATTTCCATCCAGAAAAAATAAACTTTCTTGATTTACACCTTTACATTAAGGAGGGAGTGATACATAGCTCACTCTATCGCAAGAAGACGGCATGTAACAGTGTTTTACATGCGAGCAGTGCCCATGCTAGCTCTGTAATTCGTAACATACCATTTGGAGAAATGGTCAGAATCAGACGCAATTGTAGTGAGGAGGGGCCTTTCTCTAGGAACATTACAGAGGCAAAAAAGAGATTTGAGGCCAGAGGTTATACCCAAAGGACCTTACAAATAGCAGAAGAGAGAGCACATAATTTGGAACGAGATTCCACCCTTGCTGAGCGCACCACAAACAAAAAAGAGGGCAGAAACAACAAGAATGTACGTTTTATAACTGAATACACTACACATAGTGATGAAATCTTCAGGCTGTTTAAGCGTAACTGGCATCTGTTACAGGAGATACCCAGCCTGAAGGGTGATATAAGCAAAAACCCCTCTATCACATACAGGAGAGGGTGTACCCTTAAAAACAGACTGTGCCCCAGTTATGTAACAACCACGAAAGAAACAGGTAATTGGCTGCCAGAGAAACCTAATGGGTTTTATACCTGCACTTCTTGTAATATCTGCAAATTTGGTGTCAACAAAACAATTAATTTTTCACACAATGGATCGAGAGAGCACAAGATTAAACAGTTCATCAACTGTAACTCTACTCATGTGATATATCTGATTGGTTGCCCGTGCAATTTAATTTATGTTGGCAGCACTAAAAGGAACCTCAAACTCCGTATTCAAGAACACAGGAGAGCCATCATACATGGCGACAACAGATATCCACTTGCAGAACACTTTTCTATTTTCCACCCTGGAGACCATACGTTCTGGTTCTATGGGATAGAGCATGTTGAATCAGGAAAGCGGGGTGGAAACAAGGAACTCCGTCTCAGACAGTGTGAGGCTAAGTGGATTTGTAGGCTACGTGCTGTCACATATGGGCACAACACCGATAATGAGATGCATTTCTTTCTGGAGGAAAATCCATAACACCTGGGATATGACAGGGCTGATTGGGTCGTATGGAAAATCAACCAGTAAGCTTAAAAATGTTTCTGTCTTTCGCTTATCAACAGATATAACTGGTCTTCTGATTCAGTTATGTTTCACTTCGATGTATGATAACATGCTTTAGGTACATGGATTATCTTATGTGTTATTAAACTAGGGAAAGGGGATGCCTTAGTATTGTATCCTTTGTATCCTACAGTATTGTACAGAAATGTATTAAATGAAAAACGAGAATAATACTAACTGGTTGTATCCGGACATGGTGGTCTTTCGTAAATTGAATTGTCTATAACCATCATTGATGCACCTAAAATCCCAAATGTGAATTAAACTATAATCGTGGTTGCACCCAGACGTAAAGTACTTTAAGACACCAACTTCTGGGTACTGGTGCCCTGAGGGGAAAATATATATGTATATATATATATATGTATATATATATATATTTTTTTCTCTGTATCCCTCAGCAATGTACAGAAATATCCAAAATGAGAATGATACCTGTACCCAGACATGGTGGTTTTCGTGAATTGTACTGTCTATACCCATCGTTGGTGCAGCAAGAAATTCCAAATGCAAATGAAACTACAATCAAGTGTTTGCACTCAGACATAAAGGCCATTAAGACACCAATTTCTAAGCACTGTTAATCTTCCTTTATTTGTAAATTTCTTGGCAGTATCTCTTTTGAGATCTTTTCTCACTTGTATCCTATGAAAGTCCTTATTTTAAAATACTAACCTTGCCGTTTATTTGGACACTTTGCCAGTAATTATCTAAAACATGTACTTTTCGTTTTCCTTTGAAGCTAATTTACTAATATAACATAGAATATTGCTGATCTATTGGTACAATAACTTTTAGATATATTATTCTTTTTCTCTTTCTGCTTATTGCCCCCTTATTCATTATACTGCTGAACTAGAATTTCACGTTATTCACCGGATTCAAGAACTCTCTTCCTTTTCCCGGTTTCTATCACATTTTCAAACACATCCCCCCGGCGTCGCTTGATATGGCCACCACGTATGGGTTAATCACCCTGTCCACTTCCTGGTTTTTAGAACAACCAAATTTGCGTCTCATCAATTCCATCACATACCATTACGTGATGACGATGCCAATTAACAGCGTCAGTGACAGCATCGGTGCGTAGACTTTCCCTTTAAAAGTCAAACTTGGCGCCAAAACCGGTCCTCGCTCATTCTGGCAGGAGAACTCGCAATTTGAGGTAAGGACTTTGGGGAGGAAGTACGCTGTTACTATCACCACGGGCTTTTTCTGTTGTGGGTTCGTAAATGTTTAACTGAGCATTAGAACCTTGCATATTGCACAGATGGAATCATTAGGGTGCTGGGTTGGTCGAGGGATAGCAGCCCTATTTATAACGATTTTACGCCCAAACCTTTTATTCTAATTTCATTTTCTTGTGGTCCTTTTAGATTTCCTTGAAATTTTGAGCTCAGAAACGACGAGAATCCTGTTACACTTATTAAAACCGTTCCTTTGTTAAAATTACGCTATTGATTTCCCGAAATTAGCTTCACCAACCTGGTGCCACCAGTTTATACCACTTGGGGGCACAATTTGTCTTTAAATGAACACAATACCGAGGAGGCGAAACCACCTCGTTCATACCAATTATCGGGGCATTTATGGGGGAAACTTTCCCTTTTTAGTATATAATAACGCTGATCTAGCAACATTAACAGGACAGACATAGTCGCCCCGTTTTCCTTTGAATTGTACAAAGTACTAATATAGCAAGAGCGTCTTTTTCTTTATTATAACTAAGCATTCCGATTTAATTGATTTTAGATTTGCTACTTAGGCCAACTGAGGCCTTGCGATATCCTGAGTGTTTCCAGATTACTTACCTGGAACACCGACTTGGTTAAGGGATCGCGTATTCGAATCCTACACGAAAGGTGAGATAATCCAGTCCATACTGCAGTTATATTACTCACCTCCTTTACAAACTGCTGTGATATTATATACTACCTTTTAGCTTTTACGGTTTATGGTTTACAGGTCACGTTGGAACCAGGCCAAACTTACCTAGTATACATCAAAGGAATGACATTCGCCTACTGAGGTGAGACCTAACCACTAATCCGTCTTTTTATAAATCCACAACTTTCCCCCTCACAGCCAGTTAGGTGAGGTGCACGGCCCGCTAGCTTCATTATACTTCAGTCCGTTTTTTGTCTCTCTCTTTTTCTGTATATATTAATCACTTGATAAACTCATCTAACACGCAACTTAGAATATTAGGTAAAATGCACGGCTTTCTTGCCTTATTCTCCTTGAGCGTACGTTTCTCCCTCTTTATATATGTATTATTCAGTGATTAAACATGTTTTCAGTCACATGTTAGATACATGTGCTTTTATCTGTTATAACTCAAATTAGAAATCTCTTTTTTACATCTTGGTAACCACCCAGTCTGCAAACGTCCGTACTGAATGAGGTTCCTAACAAATACGTCTTGTTTTTCATGTTGACGTTTTTTAAAAATGTGATGTAATTATGTTTTATGTTTTTCATTACTTTTGCTCCGTCTCTGCAACACTTCATTTTATGTTTTATGTCTTTTAATACTCTTGCTCCATCTCTGTAACACTCCATTATATAGCCTACAGAGCATTTGAAATACCGATTGATTGCTCTTCTGTCTTTAGGTTGAAATTGTTTTTAGATTGTGACACAATTATATTTTCTACTTCTCGGACATGGGGAACTCATGTCTTTCTTTATTGTTTTGTCTGTTTTCCCTTCTGTGTTGTGAGATATTTCTCTTTTTAAATGTATGTTTATGTTACTTTCAGCCCTGACGAAGTTCTCGTCATGAGAACGAAACGCGTTGGCTGTCCATAAAATCTTCAATCCTGTGAGAACTAATTAAGTGAAAATAAAGACTCATTTGAAAAACTAAACATTGACTTCTTGGACTTCATTGCCTGCGCACGCCCAACCCCTCAATTGCTTAGGATCTGACGTACAGAGGCATCACCCGACGGCTGGTGCAAGGGCTAGTTGCGCAAGGAACCTGATTTAACTGAAACTAGTGTGAGGTGCAGAAACAGCAGTCCGCCGTCAAAGTATCGTTGTTAATTCTGTATAATTGGACTTTCTTGCACTCATAACTTTTCGTCATTTATCTGTACATAGAAGTATAAATATGGCAAGATTTAACGACAGAAGGGAGGAAATGGCACAAGATCTCTTCGGGAAAAATGTAACCACACAACCACCAGGCCAGAGTATAGAAAAAATCTGGGTCTCCGGGCACTATTCCTCAAGTTAGAGCGCCTAAAAAAACAAGAACTAGCCCGCTGGTGGGATGGCATTACTCTACAACAATATATAGATAACAAGAAGACCCCGAGAGGTCTACGAATTCTAATTTTCCCCACGTTTGAGGATCTCAGTGATGATCTCCTCAAGGAATGGGAGAGCAACCTTGAGGGGGCATCATTGGTAATGATGCAGATCCTCATACGGCATGCCATTGAGAAGGGAGCAAAACTACTTTCTGAAATCGAGACAGTTGAACGGGAGATAGAGGCAATTGACAATAAAGACCTCATTGAAAAAAATTACGAAATACTTAGAAAAATAATTGAAGAACATCAGAATTATCTTAAAGAAAAGAAAATGCGTAAAGTGAGGCGCGATGATAAAGACTATAAAGAAGGACGAATTTACACATTCGCCAAAAAATTTGATCAGATCACTGGGACCGAGGACAAAAAGAGATTAAGAGAAGAAAGTGATGAGGCTAGAACAGGAAGTAGCACCTCTATTGCATCATCAAGTAGTGTCACATCTATCAGTACCACCAGTGACCACCCTTTAGAGGAAGGCACATCGTTCCAAAGAGAGCTAGCGAAACTGAGAATAAGTGGCAAGCAACAGAAAAAAGACCCCAAAAAACAAGGCGAGGGAGGCGCAGGTCCAAAGGGAGGCATGGGAGGGACAGCAAAAGAAGATTTGAGGATGTCAACCCGCTCCAAAAAACAGAAATAATAACTATGCATAACAATGACACAGATTCACGAGATGTTGTAAATGACCAAGCTAATGATTTGAAAATTGTTAACCTCTCAAACCGTATATTGGGTTTTGATGAGGAAAAACTACTCTGTAAGGGTCTTAATTTTTGCCCGACCCAGGATGGTGACATAGTTAATTTACATGTGGACCTGTTTAAGTTTGTTAGAGCTGTCAAATTAAAAGATTTTTTCCATGACAAAATGCCCTCTGTATCTATGTCTACTGAAACATCACTGTCCACAACACATTCTATATCTGATATCAAGAATATACAATGCTTGGTCTCCCTAGAGGGAGAGGAGGAGGTTGATATAGAGTCAATTCTAGCAGACTTCAACATAACAGAGAACCTCAATACTGAAAGTGGCCTTAAGCCCAAATCCAAGTTTACACCATCTTCTTCTTACCATCCCAACATTGACCTATTCTATGAAAAAGTTACTGAGGGATTACACCGCATGGAGACTCCCATCAGGTTTAAAAACAGACCCCCACATAACTTGACCACCGGCGAAAGATATGCCCTCAGCAGACTTGAGAATGATCAGAGTATTGTCATTAGGGAGGCAGACAAGGGGGGAATGTAGTCGTGATGAACACCTCAGACTACATGGGGAAATCATGCGACAACTCGATAATATTGAGTGTTATGAAAGGATTGTGAATAACCCCATTGGCGAGCTCACAAGGGACATAAACATGAAACTGACGGAATGGAAGGATGTTTGTTTGTTATCTGACAATGAATATCGTTATCTAAAGGTGACAACCCCTAAATACCCATGTATCTACATCCTTCCCAAGATACACAAGGAAGGGACCTTCCCCCCAGGTAGACCAATCATCTCTGGTATAGGCTCCCCAACTGAGAAACTATCGGAGTACGTGGATCTTAAACTTCAACCACATGTACTCAACTTGCCTTCATATGTCCGTGACAGTAAGGACATTTTGGGGAAATTTAAAGACTTTTGCTGGTCCGAAGACTTACTCTTTGTGACCTTTGATGTAGTCAGTCTATACACTTGCATCAACCATCGCAATGGACTCTTAGCAGTCAAATCCTTCCTGGATAGGGAGAGTGCTGACCACTATGAACATAACGGAATGATACTCGAGATGATCGAGTTGATTCTGACTAAAAATTACTTCCTCCATGATGGGACCTGGTACCATCAAAGGCAAGGACTGCCATGGGTTCCAGGTTTGCTCCTTCGTACGCCTGCCTCTTTATGGGGTGGTACGAGAGGGAGCATGCCTGGGGCAAATGTGCCTCCCCCTGGATCGATCACATCGTATTCTGGGGGAGGTACATCGACGATATTATCTGTCTGTGGTCAGGATCAGAGGCCTCCTTGCGAGATTATCACACATACTTGAACAATAACCCTTATAATGTCAGTCTTACTATGGATTTCCATCCAGAAAAAATAAACTTTCTTGATTTACACCTTTACATTAAGGAGGGAGTGATACATAGCTCACTCTATCGCAAGAAGACGGCATGTAACAGTGTTTTACATGCGAGCAGTGCCCATGCTAGCTCTGTAATTCGTAACATACCATTTGGAGAAATGGTCAGAATCAGACACAATTGTAGTGAGGAGGGGCCTTTCTCTAGGAACATCACAGAGGCAAAAAAGAGATTTGAGGCCAGAGGTTATACCCAAAGGACCTTACAAATAGCAGAAGAGAGAGCACATAATTTGGAACGAGATTCCACCCTTGCTGAGCGCACCACAAACAAAAAAGAGGGCAGAAACAACAAGAATGTACGTTTTATAACTGAATACACTACACATAGTGATGAAATCTTCAGGCTGTTTAAGCGTAACTGGCATCTGTTACAGGAGATACCCAGCCTGAAGGGTGATATAAGCAAAAACCCCTCTATCACATACAGGAGAGGGTGTACCCTTAAAAACAGACTGTGCCCCAGTTATGTAACAACCACGAAAGAAACAGGTAATTGGCTGCCAGAGAAACCTAATGGGTTTTATACCTGCACTTCTTGTAATATCTGCAAATTTGGTGTCAACAAAACAATTAATTTTTCACACAATGGATCGAGAGAGCACAAGATTAAACAGTTCATCAACTGTAACTCTACTCATGTGATATATCTGATTGGTTGCCCGTGCAATTTAATTTATGTTGGCAGCACTAAAAGGAACCTCAAACTCCGTATTCAAGAACACAGGAGAGCCATCATACATGGCGACAACAGATATCCACTTGCAGAACACTTTTCTATTTTCCACCCTGGAGACCATACGTTCTGGTTCTATGGGATAGAGCATGTTGAATCAGGAAAGCGGGGTGGAAACAAGGAACTCCGTCTCAGACAGTGTGAGGCTAAGTGGATTTGTAGGCTACGTGCTGTCACATATGGGCACAACACCGATAATGAGATGCATTTCTTTCTGGAGGAAAATCCATAACACCTGGGATATGACAGGGCTGATTGGGTCGTATGGAAAATCAACCAGTAAGCTTAAAAATGTTTCTGTCTTTCGCTTATCAACAGATATAACTGGTCTTCTGATTCAGTTATGTTTCACTTCGATGTATGATAACATGCTTTAGGTACATGGATTATCTTATGTGTTATTAAACTAGGGAAAGGGGATGCCTTAGTATTGTATCCTTTGTATCCTACAGTATTGTACAGAAATGTATTAAATGAAAAACGAGAATAATACTAACTGGTTGTATCCGGACATGGTGGTTTTTCGTAAATTGAATTGTCTATAACCATCATTGATGCACCTAAAATCCCAAATGTGAATTAAACTATAATCGTGGTTGCACCCAGACGTAAAGTACTTTAAGACACCAACTTCTGGGTACTGGTGCCCTGAGGGGAAAATATATATGTATATATATATATATGTGTATATATATATATTTTTTTTCTCTGTATCCCTCAGCAATGTACAGAAATATCCAAAATGAGAATGATACCTGTACCCAGACATGGTGGTTTTCGTGAATTGTACTGTCTATACCCATCGTTGGTGCAGCAAGAAATTCCAAATGCAAATGAAACTACAATCAAGTGTTTGCACTCAGACATAAAGGCCATTAAGACACCAATTTCTAAGCACTGTTAATCTTCCTTTATTTGTAAATTTCTTGGCAGTATCTCTTTTGAGATCTTTTCTCACTTGTATCCTATGAAAGTCCTTATTTTAAAATACTAACCTTGCCGTTTATTTGGACACTTTGCCAGTAATTATCTAAAACATGTACTTTTCGTTTTCCTTTGATGCTAATTTACTAATATAACATAGAATATTGCTGATCTATTGGTACAATAACTTTTAGATATATTATTCTTTTTCTCTTTCTGCTTATTGCCCCCTTATTCATTATACTGCTGAACTAGAATTTCACGTTATTCACCGGATTCAAGAACTCTCTTCCTTTTCCCGGTTTCTATCACATTTTCAAACACATCCCCCCGGCGTCGCTTGATATGGCCACCACGTATGGGTTAATCACCCTGTCCACTTCCTGGTTTTTAGAACAACCAAATCTGCGTCTCATCAATTCCATCACATACCATTACGTGATGACGATGCCAATTAACAGCGTCAGTGACAGCATCGGTGCGTAGACTTTCCCTTTAAAAGTCAAACTTGGCGCCAAAACCGGTCCTCGCTCATTCTGGCAGGAGAACTCGCAATTTGAGGTAAGGACTTTGGGGAGGAAGTACGCTGTTACTATCACCACGGGCTTTTTCTGTTGTGGGTTCGTAAATGTTTAACTGAGCATTAGAACCTTGCATATTGCACAGATGGAATCATTAGGGTGCTGGGTTGGTCGAGGGATAGCAGCCCTATTTATAACGATTTTACGCCCAAACCTTTTATTCTAATTTCATTTTCTTGTGGTCCTTTTAGATTTCCTTGAAATTTTGAGCTCAGAAACGACGAGAATCCTGTTACACTTATTAAAACCGTTACTTTGTTAAAATTACGCTATTGATTTCCCGAAATTAGCTTCACCAACCTGGTGCCACCAGTTTATACCACTTGGGGGCACAATTTGTCTTTAAATGAACACAATACCGAGGAGGCGAAACCACCTCGTTCATACCAATTATCGGGGCATTTATGGGGAAACTTTCCCTTTTTAGTATATAATAACGCTGATCTAGCAACATTAACAGGACAGACATAGTCGCCCCGTTTTCCTTTGAATTGTACAAAGTACTAATATAGCAAGAGCGTCTTTTTCTTTATTATAACTAAGCATTCCGATTTAATTGATTTTAGATTTGCTACTTAGGCCAACTGAGGCCTTGCGATATCCTGAGTGTTTCCAGATTACTTACCTGGAACACCGACTTGGTTAAGGGATCGCGTATTCGAATCCTACACGAAAGGTGAGATAATCCAGTCCATACTGCAGTTATATTACTCACCTCCTTTACAAACTGCTGTGATATTATATACTACCTTTTAGCTTTTACGGTTTATGGTTTACAGGTCACGTTGGAACCAGGCCAAACTTACCTAGTATACATCAAAGGAATGACATTCGCCTACTGAGGTGAGACCTAACCACTAATCCGTCTTTTTATAAATCCACAACTTTCCCCCTCACAGCCAGTTAGGTGAGGTGCACGGCCCGCTAGCTTCATTATACTTCAGTCCGTTTTTTGTCTCTCTCTTTTTCTGTATATATTAATCACTTGATAAACTCATCTAACACGCAACTTAGAATATTAGGTAAAATGCACGGCTTTCTTGCCTTATTCTCCTTGAGCGTACGTTTCTCCCTCTTTATATATGTATTATTCAGTGATTAAACATGTTTTCAGTCACATGTTAGATACATGTGCTTTTATCTGTTATAACTCAAATTAGAAATCTCTTTTTTACACCTTGGTAACCACCCAGTCTGCAAACGTCCGTACTGAATGAGGTTCCTAACAAATACGTCTTGTTTTTCATGTTGACGTTTTTTAAAAATGTGATGTAATTATGTTTTATGTTTTTCATTACTTTTGCTCCGTCTCTGCAACACTTCATTTTATGTTTTATGTCTTTTAATACTCTTGCTCCATCTCTGTAACACTCCATTATATAGCCTACAGAGCATTTGAAATACCGATTGATTGCTCTTCTGTCTTTAGGTTGAAATTGTTTTTAGATTGTGACACAATTATATTTTCTACTTCTCGGACATGGGGAACTCATGTCTTTCTTTATTGTTTTGTCTGTTTTCCCTTCTGTGTTGTGAGATATTTCTCTTTTTAAATGTATGTTTATGTTACTTTCAGCCCTGACGAAGTTCTCGTCATGAGAACGAAACGCGTTGGCTGTCCATAAAATCTTCAATCCTGTGAGAACTAATTAAGTGAAAATAAAGACTCATTTGAAAAACTAAACATTGACTTCTTGGACTTCATTGCCTGCGCACGCCCAACCCCTCAATTGCTTAGGATCTGACGTACAGAGGCATCACCCGACGGCTGGTGCAAGGGCTAGTTGCGCAAGGAACCTGATTTAACTGAAACTAGTGTGAGGTGCAGAAACAGCAGTCCGCCGTCAAAGTATCGTTGTTAATTCAGAGAAAACATGTGTCTGTACTGATTGAGCACCTGTCTACAATCAGTTTGCTGCTGGGCAGTGAGGCTGCCTGCCAAGGCTACACCATCTACTGACCCATCATCAGGGTTCTGTGAGAACAGGTCAGGGAGTGGGTCACTCTCTTCCTCCTGTCCCTCATCAGTTGCCATGAGCAAGCCCATGTCAGCCCTGTCCACATATGGCTTCAGCCTGTTGACATGGAGCACCCTATGGGGGCTCCTGGGAGTTCCCAGGTCTACCAGATAGGTAACCTCTCCCTTCTGTTCAACAATTGTATGGGGGCCACTCCACTTGTCTTGGAGGGCTGCTGGGGCCACTGGCTCCAACACCCACACCTTCTGCCCTGGCTGGTAAACAGTCAGCACAGCCTTTGGTCATGCCAGGCTTTCTGTAATTCCTGGCTAGCCTCAAGGTTTTTGGTTGCCTTTTTCATATACTCAGCCATCCTGGAGCGGAGACCAAGTACATAGTCCACTATGTCCTGTTTAGGGGATTTGAGAGGAAACTCCCAACCTTCCTTCACCAGACACAATGGACCCCTGACAGGATGGCCAAACAAAAGTTCAAAAGGGCTGTAGCCAACCCCCTTTTGAGGCACCTCCCTGTATGCAAATAAAAGGCAGGGCAAGAGTATGTCCCATCTCCGCCTAAGCTTTTCTGGGAGCCGTTTAATCATGCCCTTTAAGGTTTTGTTGAACCTTTCAACTAAACCATTGCATTGTGGGTGATAGGGTGTGGTGAATTTATAATTCACTCCACACTCCTTCCACATTGCAGTCAAGTAACTGGACATAAAGTTTGCCCCTCTGTCAGATACTACCTCCTTAGGAAAGCCCACTCTTGCGATAATTCCCAGGAGGGCCCTTGCCACCACAGGTGCTGTAGTGGTCCTAAGGGGAATGGCTTCTGGGTACCTGGTGGCATGGTCCACCACCACCAGGATAAATCTGTGCCCAGATGCTGTTTGGGGATCCATGGGACCAACTATGTCAATCCCCACCCTCTCAAAGGGAACCCCCACTACAGGTAGTGGTATCAGGGGGGCCTTTGTGGTGCCACCTGCCTTCCCACTGGCTTGGCAGGTTACACAGGAGTGACAAAACTCCTTGGTGTCTTCAGACATGTGGGGCCAGTGAAAGTGAGGGACAATTCTGTCCCAAGTCTTGTTCTGGCCCAGGTGACCTGCTAAAGGAATATCATGGGCTAGTGTCAATAGGAAGCCCCTGAACTTCAGAGGTATAGCCAACCTCCTGGCTGCTCCAGGCTTGGGGTCTCTAATCTCTGAGTACAGGAGTCCATCATCCCAATATATCTTATGGGTGCCACTAGGATTCCCAGCAGCCTTAGCAGCAGATTGCTGTCTGAGGGGTTCAAGAGAGGGGCAGTTCAGCTGCTCCTGGCTCAGATCTGCCCTGGAAGGGCCCCCTGTCCCCAAGAACTCAGCCTGATCAGGTTCAAGCTCCTCTGGGACAGTTCCTTCTTCAGGCCTGAGATCATCTCCCTCAAAAGACTGACCTGCTTCCTGAGGCAAGGGGGAAGGCACTGCCTTAACCCTACTGCTCCTCCTCTGGGGAGGCACCTGGTCCATTGTTCCAGAATCCAGGGCCTGTTCAGCTTTTGACATTTTGGCCTGTGACCTGGTCACAGCAAAGACATGTGCAGGGATCCCTAGCATTTCTGCATGTGTCCTGAGCTCCACCTCTGCCCAAGCTGAGGTTTCAAGATCATTGCCAAGCAAGCATTCGACTGGTAGGTCTGAACTCACCACAACCTTCTTAAGGCCAGTTACCCCTCCCCAGGAGAAGTTAACAACTGCCAGAGAATGGTCTGTTCTGACATTGCTAGCATTGGTCACTTGGTACATTTCACCAAGTATAATCTGCCCAGGATCCACAAGATCTTTTGTCACCATTGTGACACTTGCTCCTGTGTCCCTGAATGCCAAAGCCTCTCTTCCATTAATTAAAGGCTGCTGTCTGTATTTGCCCAAATTATTGGGACTCACAAAGGGGGACAAATCCATGCCCCCATCACAGACTAGGACAGCCTGAGTTGGTACTCTGACTAGGCCAGAGCCCATCTCAGTACCCAGGGTCAACCCTACTACACCCTTATTCTGAGTACCTCCACCACCAATTATAGCTGGACTAGGGGGAACAGTTGCCTTAGGGGCAATGGTGGCTGGATTGGAGTCTTTGGACTTGGTGCAGTCACTTGTCCAGTGAGTTTTCTGCTTACAGATTTTGCACCATGGTTTCTTTTGGCCTTTTCCTTTAGTAGATTGGGATTCCCCACCAGATGCAGATTTTTGGGGACCTTGAGAAGACTTCTGGTCTTTACCCTTTCCCCACCCTTGTCAGAGTTTTTGGAATCTTGCTTCTTCTGGTCACCACCTGGGTTCTGTACCTTCTGCCTCACCCTGGTTCTGACCCATTTGTCTGCCTTCTTTCCCAATTCTTGGGGAGAGGTCAGATCAGAGTCCACCGGGTACTGATGCAACAGCTGATTTTGACAGTTATTAAGAATCTGCTCCCTCATGATTAAATTATACAATCCTTTGAAGTCACACACCTTACTGCCCAGTAACCAACCTTCCAGAGCCTTAGTAGCACAATCTACAAAGTCCACCCAGTCCTGTGTCTGTGCCTTTTGGGTATCTCTGAACTTTAACCTGTATTGCTCAGTGGTTAGGCCAAACCCATCTATCAGTGCACTCTTCAGGACATGGTAATCATCAGCATCCTCTTCTCTTACAGTGAGGAGCTTGTCTCTACCTTTGTCTGCAAAGGAGAGCCACAAGATTGCTGCCCACTGCTCCTGGGGGACCCTCTGAACTTTACAGGCCCTTTCCAGTGCAGTAATCCATTTGTGGATGTCATCCCCACTGTGGCAGGGAGGGACAATCTTGCTCAGGTTTCTATGGTCATAAGACCTTTCCCTATCCCTAGGGAAGTTGCTGCCACCATGGGACTCTAGTCCCAACTTTTTCTTTGTCTATGAAGCTCTAGGGACTCCCTGTCTATAGCCAACTGCTCTTTTCTGATTCTCAACTGAGCTTCCTCATACTTGAGCAGTCTCTTTCCTTTCATGAGAGGATTCCCTCCTATGAGAGGAAACAGAGGTCCCTACTGAGGTGTCAGAATGGTTAGATTCCTCAGAAGGAGATCTTGACCTTCTAGGCACACTCACAACTCTTCTTGGTGGGACAAAGGGGAGGCCATTCTGGTCCTCCTCCTCATCTGCAGGAGGAGCTGGATTTTCCAGGGCAAGATCATTGTCATCTTCCTGGCCAGTTTCAGAGGTCAGGTCCTGGGTTTCTTTACCCCTGGTCCCTTCCTCATCTGCTGCCCCACCCTCTCTGCCTACCCCTTCAGACCCTGTGGGTCTTATGAGATCATCCAACAGAAGCACCTCTATGAGGCGTTGGGTGTTGGCACTTTTGCCTGTCTTCAGCTTCCTAGTACTGCACAATGCTCTCAATTCCAAGAATGGGAGGTTGTCATACTTGGATGGTAGAAGCCCATTGGCTTCTGGCAGGGACCCACTGGTTCCTTGCCTTGAAGACATCACTAGTGAGGTGTGGTGTATGCACTACCTACTCTAGTGTGGCCTACTAAACTCTCTTGAGTTGTAGAAAGGGTGTGCTAAGCCCTTGACACACAACTCTAAGTTCAGTAGAACTTACTGTATTTCTAAGCTTGAATTTATATGTACCTCAGGTACCTTTAGTGGTTTTCAGTTAGTCACACACTTGAGATTATCTGGTAAAACAAAGGCAAGCTTGAATCCAACCGCTGCACACCAATGTGAGAAGTTGGCCTGGCATATGCTGTCCACTAGTTCTAGTGGGCACCTTGCACCAGTCCAAACGACCTTTATTGATGATAGGTTTAAAGACAACCTTTATTGAAAGCTATCCTAGTGGTAGCTATGGAGAGCAGCCTTCAGGCTAAGTCTTGAAGGAGTGTTAAGCTGTTTGTTTTACCAGTCTATAATCTCATGAATGACCAAATGAAAGGAGAACCACACCAGGTATATATATAAAATATATGTATTTATTACTAAACACTACCCAATAGTCTCTTTATGAGGCTAGAGGTCAAAGTACACAAGTTACAAGTCAAATAGCGCAGTAAATTAGCACAATATACGATTAGCCCTAGGGGCGTACTCAAACCATATATTACGAAAGTGGTATAAGAACCACGACTTAAGTAGACACAAGGCCTAGAGCCTGTAGAATCGCTGGGACCCCAAGGAACCACCCAAGGTAGTGACACAGGGGACCCACGGGGGCCGTGTGCAGTGTGTGAACACAGCCGCGAGCTCCGTTAACGTCTATGGGAAAGTCGCGGTTAGAGTTTTAAAGTTTAAGGACACTTAGAAATGGACTAGGACCAAACCCTCTTGGTCTTAGACAGTTCTAGTGTCAACACCCACGGGAGCACCGGAGTACTCGAGTTACCTCACGCAGGGAAGCCGGGTGCATAGGTGTCAAATGGTGTCGGGTCGCGTCGTCGATTTCAATGGCAGCCTGCAGAAAAGTGCTGCTGCCGGGAAGATGCGAAGTGTCCGAAGAGATCCAAGCCTGGATTGGAGATGAGAAGAACCTGAAAGCAGAGGGGACAGAGTCTGGGTCACTTGCCAGTGACCAGGGGCACGATAGTCGAATGCCCACCGATGTCGGGTGTTTCAGGTGAAAGAGGTGAAGCTTGACTCTTCAGCCATGAGGCCCCGGAGGCATCGATGACAACCACGAGCTGGATTCGAGCTGTCCCATAAAGGATGTCGAGTGCTGCAGCATTGGTGTCTGGATTGAACACAACAAGCCTTGGCAACAGCAACCCATGCAGAAAGGAGAAAGATGCTTCGGTGCAGACCAGCAAAATCTGAGGGACTCACCACGTGGTGGGGAGTCAGGGCACGTCTGGAGCAACCAGGAAAGCCCAAGAAAAATCAGAGTTACCTTCACAAGGACCCACCAGTTGATGGACCAGGGATTGGGAAGGAGCCCCAACCGGGAATGCAGGAAGCGGGCCCACGGAACACTCGTGGAGTGTAGGCTCACAATCTTCGGTGCAAATGGTGCTCGGGGCCTGGGCTACAAGTAACCCAAAGCAGGACTTCAAGAGACGTCGAGAAGTTGATGCACTAGCAAATGTGCACGATGTCCAGGACTTCCGGTTCCACGTCACTCGTGAGGGCTGCGGGTCTCAGCTTTGCTGGGGACTCGGGTCGGCCTCTGAGAAGTCTGGAAATCCTCTTCCTGGGCTGCAATTACTTCGGAGTCCGGCGGGAGCTTCGGAGATGCAGACCGGCAAATGCTTCATTGGTGCCTGCCAAGCAGGGGAGTCACTCCTTGACCCCAAGGGAGATTTCTTCAGTCCTCTAGTCTTGAGTAGAGCGTCGAAGTTCCAGGATTCAGTTGCAGAGTTTCGTCCAGGGATATCTAAAGTCCTGATGCCAGGGGTTCCTATCTTATACACAAGGAAGGGGTTGGACTAACTCTGGGGACCCACCTATGGGAGGGTTTGGAAAGAGGGGTGGCTACACCCATTTCCTTTGTCCAGTTTCGCACCAGAGCAGGGGCTGGCAGACCCTGCAACCTGTTTGAACTGGGGTATGCACGAGGACACCAAATGTGCCCCAGTGCAGGACTTCAAAGCACTCTTGGAGTGCACCCACCCAGCCCCAATCCACTAAGGCCTCTCTGGGAGGTGGTAACACCTCCCTGTGACAGGAAATCTATTGTCCAGGCCTCCCCTGCCGGAGTTTCGGTCAGCAGCAGGAGGCCAGACTCGTGTCTGTGGCAGCAGCATCCATTTTGTGATGCCAGGGCTCAGTTTAGTTGGTACCGGGTATACCGGTGCTGTCATGTCTCTCCCTCTAGAAGGGTGGGATCATACTCCCACACCAGTTACTGGTGTGGGGGTATGATTCCAAGGTGTTTGACACCAAACACGACATGTTTCCGTGCAGCCATCCCAAAGTTAGCATTTACCGTTGAGTTATAATGCACTTAAGAGTATATGGTCAGGCTGCACCACAGACAACCTCGGAGAGGAGATTCCGAAGGCTGCAGAGGGGCTCTGCTCATGCATGGGCACCCTCTCACATAAAACCGAGCACCCTGCCTTCAGGATTGATAAGGCCTGCCATAGGGGTGACTGATAGGTTTATATGTGCAGTGATAGGGTGAGATATAGTGAACCTATATCTCTGTAAGGGGTGCATGTACCACCTCACTCAGGCTGCTGTAGCAGTCCTGTGGTGTCATTTTGGAAGGCTGCCCAGGGGTAGCATAATACATGCTTCAGCCCCTGGTAGGCCTCTGGGGTACCTATGCCCTGGGTACATAGTATACCATATACTAGGGACTTATAAGGGTACCCCAGAATCCAATCTGAAGTGTACTTAAGGTACATGGAATCCATTTAGAGAGGAAGCAGCTAGGCTGGGGTCCTGGATAGCAGGGCCCCAGCCAGACTAAAGTCGAAAAACAGTGAAACATCAGCAAAAAGTGGGGGTAACCATAAGAGGCAGATCCTACGCTCCTACAATAGCTTACAGTATAACACACAGGAAGTGTAGAAAAAGTGGGTAGGGTCACCCCTGGGAGCTTTTTCCCCATTGGGTAGGGATTAGCCACAGGCATAGGCCTAAGGCATAAAAGTGGCACCCCCAGTACCCTCCTGAAGGAAGACTGAACCTGCATGTCTTGACCCCAGCACCACGAAAGTGACTCTAAGCGGTCAATTGCCTGGCCCCCTTCTGTGACGGACATACAAAGCTTCCAGAGGCCTATCCTGCAACTGCCCAGGTGACCAGTTTCAATTTGAACTGCTCTGGACCCTGCTGTTGGCTTCTGTATAATGAGACCTGGCCTTCAAGTCCTGTTATTGAGGTCCTAGAAGTATTGGCTTGTGTCAGAGTGTACTCCTCCTATCTAAACCTCACACCTGGGCCTTATAAACCTTCACAATTCTTTTTGCCTCGGTAACTGGCAGAAGACAAACCTTCCAAGTCAATCCGATGAAGATGCATTGCCGAATGGCCAAAGATTCAGGATGCTCCTGCTCAGAGCTTTTCTGCAACAGCAAATCCCCTTCAGAGAGATGTCACAGAGCAGGTCTCCAGTCTTCTGTAACCCTGTTTGGCTGCATATTGCTACCTTAGCCTGCTGGAGGAATCCAAGCTCCAAATAAGTGAATATGGGCCTGATTTAGAGTTTTGTGGACTAGGTTACTCCATCACACAGATGATGGATATCCTGTCCGCCGAATTGCAAGTCCATTATAACCCATGGTACTTGTAATACAGTGGATGGGATATCCTTCGCTATTGTGACGGAGTAACCCATTTACCAAACTGTAAATTGAGCCCTAAGTGTGAAGGTAGAAATTTTCCCTGGGCGAAGACGCAGAAGGTATCCGGCCAGAGGGGGAACTTTCTCTGATTTTTTTCACAAAAATCAACAGCTTAACCAGACTTTGTCCAGCAGCTATCCGATGATGTGGAGCCCTCATCGGCCACAACCTGCTGTTTTGCTCCACTGAGTATTTTTGACTTCCATTCCAGAGACTAAGGGGCCGATTCCGATCTCGGCCGGTAGGGCACCGAATCGGATTCGGCTTAACCGGATCCGATTCGGAGCCCTATTTCCCGACCGAGTCATACGTGCGTCCGGGCGAGCGAGTACGATGCGTGCGCTCGTGAAATCTCCGACCGACTCGTTCGCAGGACCCGACCGCTCCGACCGACTCGCACGGGGATGACGCGCACTTCGCAATGGAGACGTTCCCCGGCCGGGTAAGTACGATGCGCACCTCGACCGCTCCGACTGACTCGCGCAGCCCGGCTCCAAGGAGCTGTCGGAGCCGCACTTTGGGGGTCCGTGTCGGACCCCCTGGAAGCGTAGGCGTGCGAGTCGCACACAGGGGGACACATGGGTCCCCCTACACGTGCATGTACGGTGCGACCCGCATCGACGCGAACACGCTGTAGGGGGCGCCCTTGTTCAGCGTCATGCCCATTGAGTCAATGGGAGCCCGTGTACGCGTCGTGACGACTGGCTCCCATTGACTTCAATGGGAGTCCGACCGAATCGAGTCCGATAGCATACGTGCGCATCTTACTCGTTCAGTCGGACTGCTAGGGTACGATTCGGTCGGAAATCTCTCCGGGTCCGGCTCGGTCGGGGAGATTTCCGGCCCGAATCGGATTCGGCCCCTAAGTCAGAAGGTAAAACTTTTAACTGGGTCAAATCGAGTCCCTGTATCTGACCCACTCTCCATCGTGGTCGGCCTTAACTTTGGCTTTGACCCGACCTAGCACGACCAGATAGCCGTAGTTATTGCTTAATGCTTCTTGGTGCTACTTTGAATGTTAACCTTTAGGAATTCATAACTCTCTTTCTATTTATTGGATTTTTGTAGTATTGGTGTCATTTTCTTTATTAAACTTTACTCTATTTTAAATTGGCTTTTGATTTTTCTTGTGTTGTGTTTTTACTTTATTAATGTTTGAGTACTGCATACATATGTTACACATTGTCTCTAAGTTAGGCCTGACTGCTTGTGTGCCAAGCTACCAGATGGTTAAGTGTAGGTTAATTTAGTGTTTTATTGTAGTTCTCTCTGACAAGAATTGTGATTATTATCTGAGGTGAGTTCTCTTCCCTCAACCAATACTCCAGTTTTTACACTCAAAGGCGCTGATTATGATGTCGGTTGGAAAGCCTCCGACCGCTAGTCGGAAGCTTTCCGACCGACACGGAAGGTTTGCAGTCCGACCGCTGATTTACGATGTCGGCGGTCAGAGCGTAAACCAGCCGGTCATTCCATTGCGGTTCCAACTGGCTCTCGTAGTCTTCCGGCCAGTCGAAACCGCACCGTAATCCCCTATGGACAGCGGATTCCGATGTCGGTTTACGACAGCCTTTCTGTACTGGCCTTTCCGACATGGAAAGGCTGTCGGAAAGCGACTTTGGGGGCCCTGCCTCCGTGGCCTATGGTTGGTGGTCGAGGGGGCACCTAGGGTATCCCCCTGTAAATCCCTGCACTTTGTGGCAGGCACCATGGAATGCCTGCCACAGGGTGCAGGGTTCTACACACACACACATTGACCCCAGCACCACGAAAATGACTCTAAGCGGTCATTTGGCTTGCCTCCTCTGTGACAGACATACAAAGCTTCCAGAGGCCTATCCTGCAACTGCCCAGGTGACCAGTTTCAATTGGAACTGCTCTGGACCCTGCTGTTGGCTTCTGTATAATGAGACCTGGCCTTCAAGTCCTGTTATTGAGGTCCTAGAAGTATTGGCTTGGGTCAGACCTCACACCTGGGCCCAGGATTCAGTTTGTAGACAAGGAAACAAGGATTCAAGTGGAACACTGAGGAGGAAAAGGCTCAGAGTCCAGTAAAAGGACCTTTGGATCCTCTGGAACCTTTGGGCCACAAGTCGGCCAATAGTTTACCCCAACTCCCACCTAACTGCACACCATATCTTCTAGTGCTGAGAGATGCCCGGTTTTAGCCCCTCACATGTGAGAGAAATACTATACTCTAAAAAATAAAGTAGCCCACTGGCTAAGGGACAAATCCAGGTGGCATACTGATTTTTCTAAGAGATAATAATGGTCAGAAGAACTCCCTGGATCGGGCCTTGGGAAGAAGGAAGTGCCTACAGATTGTATTATCATCAATCTTAAGTCACCAAATATGGTTGAATCATTATTAAAGTATTTTTACTCTCAGCAACACTGTTTAGGATCCATCCAGGTTCTGCCGTTGGGATATTTCTTTAGGCCAGAGGTTCTTCCATCCAGATTCATACAAGGAAACACACCATATCTTGGGGTGGAGTCTCAAACTTTTAATGTAGAAGTCCAAAATTCTTTTGAAGCTCTTGCTTCCCTGGAAGATTTGGACTGACTTCACCCCATTCTGGAGGGGGTTGTTCAGCATGATTCGTATATTGATATGGAGGGGACCTTGGAGACAGGCCATTTTATTGATTTAATGGCCTTCAGGCTTAGGAATCCCTCAAGGAATATTAAAGGTCCAAAGAACAAGTTGAATAATCTTGAGCGAATATCAATAACTGACTCTGCAGATATTGTCTTATCACATATGGAATCGACAACTTTCAACCCCCCTTCTCTGACATTTACATAAAAGGCATTAAAGGGTCCATGCGCCCATCTCTGGATAAAGCCGTCCCTCAAGCGACATTGGAGAGGACCCCTCAAATTGTAGTAATAAAGTTAATGATCATCCCGTTTTCCATGCCCCACAAACTGTTAGCTTGGAACATTGCAGGGATTTATCCTAAATTGTCTAACGAACATTGGGTCAATTTGATAAAGGGCTTTGAAATAATTTGTTTACAGGAGACTTGGCAACTAAGGGCTTTTATGTGGATGTCTTTCAATCCTTTTGTGCCCCGTCAAGTCCATACCCTGCTGGAAGGACGGGCTAGCCATTCTGATCTCGGTTAATTTTTCTTGTCCTAAGGTAAAGCTTTTGTTTCCGACCCCTTGGCTCCCAATACTGATACTGTCTGGTTTAGTTCCAGCAGATTTAATCATTGTTAGTTTTTATTAAAATCTGCTTAACCATCCTTCATCAGATGTGGTGCACATGCTGGCCGATTATGTTGCAAAACTGAAAACGCCTGTTGTTTATTATTGGTGGGCGATTTCAACTGTACCCTGTGCCCTTTTGGGAGTCTCTGGTCTGCGGTCTGGAGGACCAATTCAACCAGTAAATGACCCATTTCAAGCACACAGTTTATGGGGATACCTTGAATAAAATCATTTTTATTAATGATCTTCTTTTGCAAGCGAGTGTTGCCTAGTTCTTTCTAACTCTTACCCAACTTTTATAGGGGGTGGAGCACAAGCATTATTGCCTTTATGTTAATTTCAAAAGCTTATAGCTTCTTGATTTTAGACAAATTGTTTGAGTGACTTTAGCCCTCTTATTCTTATTTTCAATTGTAAGCAGCCAGGTTGTAGAAATAAAAACCTTCTTAGGGGTTCACTGATACATCTGGTCCTTAAGACCAACAAGGAAGAGATTGGCACAGAAGCTGTAATATCAAAAAACATGTTTTATTAACCTCAGATGAGGGAGATTGCATCTTACGGTACCCGCAGGCCACTGTAGGAGGCATTCTAATGAGTGCAGAGAACAGGGTCCTTATATATGTATTTGTTACATAGTCAGCATAAAATCAAGGGGAGGTCCTAGCACATACAAGCATGCTTATTGACTAATATGGGTATACAAAATTTGCTTGCTCCACAAAGTGGGAGGGGAGACTAAACTGCTTACATGAGTAAGAATAGCCTGACAGTTCTATACTAGGAGCAGGTGCATTCTACCAGCTAGGCCTCTCTGAGCATGTGCAAGACTCTGGAAGAGGGAGAAAGCACATGGCGAGCACATGGCTAACTAAAATGGCTGCCAAGTACAAAATGGCTTTCAGCTCATGCTAACAGCGATTCCTGCAATCTTTAACAGATGATCCTTTTAGCATGAGCTAAAGACATTCCCATGATCTAGTAGAGACATAGAAAATATTTTGCACATTTTCTTCTCATAAATTCATCAATATCCTATGCTAGGTGGGCATTTACATTCTAAACATTTCATTAAGCAGGTATATACAAGGTATAAGCAGGAGTACAAAGTGAACAGAGCATTGGGTCATACAGGTAGCAAGAGAGAATAATGACTATTATCTCAAACAGAAATCTCAATATTTTCCAATCCTAAGCAGAAAGCAAATACCAAAACCATCTAGTCTAATTTTAAGTTTCAGGGCTCTGATGTATTTCAATGACTATTTATGTCAATTTCAAAATAGCCAACAGCACATACCTAATAAAAACATTTTCAATAGACTTTCTCAGTATTTTTTATGAGGGCTAAATTATCAATTAATATACTTAAGGAAAGAGTAAAGTAACATGCTCAGATGAACTTTTCTCGTGCAGAATAAACATTACTCTTAAAAAATATTAAAGCAATCAGACATATTATTACAAAAACAATCCTGGCTCCGGGGGACCAGGAGGACCACACAGGGCCATAGGAATTAGGACAAGGAGCCGCAAAGGGCTGCTCCTCCAAAAAAAAAATGGGACGACCAAAGGGGTACATTACTAACAAAAAAAAGAGTCCTTGGGAATTTCTAGAACCAACCAGCCAGAGGGGAGTCTTCTCCCTGTGTCCGTTTGAGCCTCACAGGCAGGCTCTTGTTGTTCCCACGGTGGAGCTGCACAACTCGCAACTCAAGAATCACGGAGAAGGAAAAGTCTTTCTTTCAGGATAGGGCAATCACCCCCCAGGGCAAATACCCTCAATGATCCTGTCCAGTGTCTCAGGCAGTGCACCAGTTTTCTTCACTTTAATCTAACAGGCACCAAGGGCACAGCACCTGTACCCTAAACTCAAGTCCTTCCCTAACTCCTGTATTGCACCTCTGGCGCACTGCTCTTTTGTTAGGGCCACAAATTGTACCCAGTGTGCTCGGGCATCTCTTGATCAACAAACAAAGGCGTAGACTTGCATTCACTTGGGACCAGGACTCAAAGGCCTGAAGCAACCCTTGTTTCAAAGGGGGTCACCTCAAGCAAAAGCCTCCTTGCCGTCCTTGTCGTTCTGTGACTCTCTCAGCTGGGCATCAAAAACTGGATCCACACAAAGATTTCTCCATCCTGATTTGTAACCCCGTCTTTCGCCCAAGACAGTGGCAGGGGTACACACTTCACGTCCCAGTGCTTCCGCCTTCACTGAGGTCCTAGTTGCCAGCAAGGCCTATGCTGGTTCCTTTCGCTTTGACTGTAGGCTGGACTGGTGCTGACTCCCAGGCTGGATCTGATGTCCGGGCCCCTCTGGCAATGGTTGTAAGGCAGCAAATATCTATTGGTGGACAGAACAAGAGGTCTTTAGACAAGGCACAGAAATAATCTAACAACAGAAAGGATAGTCTCAAAATACTTCCTTAGTCTTGGGGCGCCCCATACATTAGCAAGGCACCCAAGAGCCACTTCATCTATCTGAGAGTAGAAAACCCTGGACCTATTGGCAAGTATAAAAGGAACGTTTTGGTGAACTGACAAGAGTAATACATCACCCAATCCCAAACAGCCAAGGAAGTCTGTGTTCATTTACTAAATTCTGAGAAAAGAGAAAAACAATACAGACATACTCCAAATACTTACATTGGTGTATTCCTATATTACCAATCTGAAGAACCCTCAAGAAAAAGGAAATGTTCTACACTTTTACTCATAGATTTTACATTACTTGTACAGAACTGCAGACACTTGTAAAATAATTTCTCTTACATGTTATGCTTAGGACCATGCTCTCATGTTATAGGCGCAGCAGGAAAATCTAAAACTGCTAATTTAACAGGGATTCTTATTGCAAAAAGAACTAAACTTCAACATAGTGAGTACATTTTCTCCAGCAGAACATGTTATGACAAACAAATTCCTATAAAACAATATTTTCCTTCAAAATGTTTGCTAAGGATCACATGAGCGTCTTTCCTGCATTGTACTTTTCACGATCTGGACTATGCAACATCATTTTCAAAAGGAAAAAAACCCTATCTCCAGCTCTAATAAGGGCTGTCAGCTTATTGACAGAGACTAGCTAATAAAAAACTAGCAATGCCCTTGCAAAACTGTATAGAACATGAGAATAACATAAACAATAATAGTGTTGCCACCTGAGATTTTTGAACAGAAACCGCCACTATACAGTTCCCCTTAAAGATCAAATAAGGGAACATCAATCTGTTCTACTCATTCTTTCATACAGGATGGGCAGTAACATAGCTTATGTGTTTCATCTTTTTATTAATTCTAACAATTTTAAAACAGTATTACAGAATAGCCAATAACTATCACATGGCCATTTCCTAGACAGCTTAGACAGACTCAAAAAAAAGTGAGAAAAAGAAGAGAGAAAACATAATTTTGCCTACCCTTAATTTGTAGAGGAGCTAGCCTCCTTCCCCATTTTGACAGTAGGAAAACCTGAAACAGGTTTTACTTCTGTCAACACTTTCAACCCCTATTTGTAGCAACTGGGCACAAACAAACCAATGTATCAATTTCTTGAGCAATTGTACTAGATTAACATGAGGGCGCATGAATGCAAACTAAAATCCATGTCCTCCTTATCGTAGCCCCTACACAGTATTCTTTAAACTAAAACCATTATTTTGATATACATGGCAGATCAATGCTCAACTGAGGGCTGTTTTCCTTCGTTTCATATGACTGCGCAAAACGTGTGTTTGCTAAAAATAGGAAGCAAAGCTTCTCTTTCTCTCTTTGCGCTATCATCTCGTCTTTCAAAAACTTTTCGAAGGTCGAAGTGTCCCAGCAAACATTACCCTTCACCCTGCTAAGTTGCTAAATGCAGAACTCCGACCTTTGACCCGTTCAGCAGCTGTTCATTTTGTTTGTGCAAGACTTGCCATGCGGTTTTCGTAATGCAAAGCAACTCTGGAGAATCACAGCTAAAAGGCAGTCCTGTCCGGTGTGTTTGCCAGCAATTTAAAGGTAGGATAATAACGTCTGCTGGTTTCTGTATACTTATTTTCATTTATGTACAGTGTGTTGGGTGCAGTAGGTCAGCTGTTTATTCTATACTTGCATATACTTTATTGAAGCCTGAGAGCACGTTAAAACTGCCTTGAGTGGTAGAACTGCTTGTAAAATTGTGAATTTAGCTCAATTTCGACTTTGGTGGTAGGGGCACTTAAAAATGAATATCCTACAATATTTTTGCATAATAGGAACCCCCAGAGTGTTCTCTAGATAGCCCAGGAATGGGAAATCAGAAATGTATAAGATATACCCTTATAAAAATGAGTTTTGTACGGCTGGGTAAAGTGACATTTCACATTTAAGTTCCCTTCTTATTGCGGTACAGCACTGCTTAAATTCAACTTTGATACTAGGAATTCACAGTATGATGATTAGGCTTTATAAAGATGAAAAACGAATTTAAAGCATTTATGTTTAACAATATATTTTTTTCATATAATTAATTTTTTTTTTTTTTTAATCAAAACCAACCATTTTGATGATTCCACATTTGAAAAGCAAGCTTCATTCGTAGCCTATCATATTTAAACGCATTCATTCATAACCCTAAGCACAGAAGCCTTACTTGAAACAGGAAAAGTCTGCGCCACTTTTTAAAAGGACAGTTATCATTTAACATCAGAACCACAGATGTACTTATGTAAAAAGGCATTAAGAAAGGAAATCCCTACTTTCAATTTTGTTCTCTGTTATCCAAAATAATGAAACTGGTTTTTTGAAACTTTTAAAATAATGCAGGCCCTTATACCAGTTTTACACTGACTTAAAATTTCGCTGACTCAGCATTCCTGTCTGTGGTCGTGATCAGGAATAGCCATATGCTATTTATGCAGCTGTTGTTTGTCAGCAGGCGTCGAATTTTCACGCCTTTCTCAGGAAAAAACCCTTTATTATTTGAAATACCCTGACAGAGTTAAATCCCCATTTGCTGTGTCAAACAGTTTCTTTTCAGTTAGTCAGTTTAAACACAGCTGTTGGAAAGCTTTTTCTCGGGTGCTGAAAGAAAAGCATGTCACAGTCTATTTAAAAACTGAGGCATTTCAATGCAGTCAAATCTATCTTTCTATAATGTGTATTTAGTTCAGCAACGACCAAATTCACTCATATGATGTGCATGCCTTTTAATGTCTAATACAATGTATTTAAGGAAAATGCTGTAACATGTATTTTAGTCTATTGATTACAAAACACACAATTTCGTTTTTTTTCCTCTGTATGAGGCCTATTTTAATCCTATTGAATACGAATTCTAATTTTATCTTTAGCATTGTGGCAATTTGCACACATGTACAGTGTCTTACTCTGTCAATTTAATAGTAACATGCAGCTGTTTAGCGTATGTTATATAATTCATTTCTGGATTTTTATTTAATATGTAAGTAACTAAATGACATTTTGCATAACAGAATGATGACAGCAAAAAACATAAACAAGCTCATTGAGCTCATTCAGATATTTACAGAAGGGGGTTATATACGCAGAGCACACAACACAGCGCGCTTAAAGCTAGACATTCTTTCACAAAGAGTACTCACACAAGTATTACCAATGTCAAACCACAAACCCCACATAGACATTTAAACACACATTTAACCCACAAATCAACACTTAGGACTGCTTACAAAGTGTACGCAAGACCAACCTATTTGTAAATACTAATTGTAAGTCATATTTACAAGAAGAGCTCTCAAAAGTAGCCCAAAAACTGTTCCATGGTCAAGAAGCCAAAATACACCAAATTCGCCAGTTTTGGCTGGTAGAACACTCAAAAGCGCTCTGCATATCACCACTTATGAATGTTACTAAGTGCGCAGATCCGGATCCGTTTTATGTACATATTTAGTTCCATGGGGTACTTAGTCACCAAGGAAGAAATATCTTTTACTATACGTAAACCTATTTAGGTATCCCCTCTGAGGGGAGTCAACTAAGTACTTACTAAATCCATATCGGTACTCTCCAAAACAGCAACACTTTCAACAAAGTGTGCTAGAAGCAGGCATGTCAAGAATATTATAGCATATATAATATTATACTCCAAGTGACACTTAACACAATGTGTGCCGTTCAAGTTTTCAAAGTTAGAGAAAAATCTCCTCATTACCTGCCTATATGAATTGCAATGCATATATAACTTACAAAACAAATTCCAAAATTGGCCAGTCATACAAACAAAGCCACAGTAAGTGTTACTAAAACTACCTTACCAATCAAAGGCATCAAACCAACAGCAAGTGCCGCAAAACGGCTCTTACCAATCAAATGGTGTCCAGATTCCAACTGCTAGTTCTGAGTGACCTAACGGTCGCTTTAAAATACTCACGCCAAAGAAGTTCTCAGTCGGGAGCGGCAAACACTTGGAGGATCAGATCAGGAAGACCAGAAATATACTGGGCTGGAAGACAAACAATCTCCGTGCGCAGGGTACCTCCTCAGTAGATTCCTGTCCTGTACTCCTCAGTAGATTCCTGTCTCCCTTCAAGACCACTCCCTTGGATAGCCGCTGCACCGATGAGGTCCACTTTCGGGCGCCATTTGTAGAAATAAAAACCTTCTTAGGGGTTCACTGATACATCTGGTCCTTAAGACCAACAAGGAAGAGATTGGCACAGAAGCTGTAATATCAAAAAACATGTTTTATTAACCTCAGATGAGGGAGATTGCATCTTACGGTACCCACAGGCCACTGTAGGAGGCATTCTAATGAGTGCAGAGAACAGGGTCCTTATATATGTATTTGTTACATAGTCAGCATAAAATCAAGGGGAGGTCCTAGCACATACAAGCATGCTTATTGACTAATATGGGTATACAAAATTTTCTTGCTCCACAAAGTGGGAGGGGAGACTAAACTGCTTACATGAGTAAGAATAGCCTGACAGTTCTATACTAGGAGCAGGTGCATTCTACCAGCTAGGCCTCTCTGAGCATGTGCAAGACTCTGGAAGAGGGAGAAAGCACATGGCGAGCACATGGCTAACTAAAATGGCTGCCAAGTACAAAATGGCTTTCAGCTCATGCTAACAGCGATTCCTGCAATCTTTAACAAGGTGTGGATAAGAACCTTGAGCCATTCCCTATTGCTTTCTCTGCAGATAGAGGTCTCTGCATTAAGTGAGAAGCTGTTAACCTGGCCCAGTTCTTGATGTCTATAATGGCTCAAAGTTTGGTACAAATGATCAAGTGTTTATCCACTGATATATCCTCAAGTCTGATAATAGACAGTTTTGCTAAGACATCCCTATAGTTTCCTCAGCACTAACTTCAAGTAGCAAGTCCTGTGCCACCCCATTCAACAATGGTTTAATTCAGCTTCTTCTGCGGCCCACAAGTCATTGAAGTTGGTCCTAAAGTCTCACCCAAGAAATCAGGAGAATATTAAATATGCTTGATTGTTTAATAAAGATACACTGAGGGATATGAAACTCAAACTTAGCTAATCAGCCTGGGCCGACCGCCTGAAAGCAGGGGAGTCAAAGGATCCCAAACTTTTTTGGGAGGTAGTTAATCAACCCTTGTTTAGTATGAGCACCTCATCTAAGATTGACTGCTTAATTACAGCTGAAGCTTAGGTCGCTAATTTTTCTCAAGTTTTCAGTTCCAGGAATGAGGCCCATATAGAACAAGGTCGCTGGGAAATGACAAGATGTGATAGGGAGAGTGGGTCTGAGTTTAGCCTCACCATCGGGCCCAAGGATGTAGCTCTAGGCATCAGGAAGAGCAAAAGGGTAAAGAGCAAGCCTCAAATTTGTGTTTCAGTGGACATTTTTAAAGAAATGTAGACCTCTGGGCTTCCCTGCTCACAAATGTTTTTCGTGCTGCAATAACTGGACCTCTTATTCCACATGGAAAGAAGAAGTCTTTGTACCCATTTTCAAAAAAGGGGATAGAAACAATCCTGTTTGCTATCGCCCAATATCTCTGTTGGACTCAACCATGAAGATTTTAGGCAGGGTTCTTCTGGCCAGATTTAAAGAGTGCAAAAAGAACAATTGATGGACAGAATGCTGTACAATGTGAAACATTCACCCCAGTACATATATCTGAGCCTAAATCCCTCATCATTGTTTTGCTCCTCATGCCAATTCAGTCTGAACCCAGCCATATGCAAATCAGTCTTGACCCTGATCCCCATAAGAACGGTCCAGCCCGAACTGCCAAGCCAGGTCGTTCCTGGAACGGAACCAAGTATCCTGGGACATGTTTCAGGGTTTCACCCCTCATCAGCCAGGCTAGCTTGAGTCCAGTGGCATGGAGAGCACGAGACCCACATCTGGGCATACCTGTTCCACTCGAGGTGACAAATGCAAAAAGACAATTGATGGACAGAATGCTGAACAATGTCAAACATTCACCCCAGTACAGAGATCTGGGCCTAAATCCATTGGTTTTGTGCTCCCCATGCCATTCCAGTTCAAACCCAGCCATATGCAAATCAGTCTTGACCGTGATCCCCACGGGAACAGTCCAGCCCAAATTGGAAGAGACAAATAATATAATTTCAGATTTACCGAATGGATTTAGACAGGGGACTGGAACCATAGAGCAATGTTTAAACCTGTTCCTTTCAGTTGGCAAATATGCACAAGTCAAAAACAGTGCCTTGCATTTGGCCTTTATGGACTTATTAAGCGCCTTTGATACTGTAAATCGCTGAAAACTGTGGAATATTTTAGAGAGTTTAGCGGTCGAAAAATCCCTAGTTACGCTCAAACTTCTTTTACACTGGGATACCTCTGTAAGGATTTGCTATTCTCATTCTGGAGACAGTACATCCACCATAAATTTCAATCAGGGAGTATGACAAGGCTGTATTTGAACTCCATTCTTATTTTTAAATTTATATAAATGGACACGAGGGGCACATTCTTCAAAAGAGGGCAGACATACCGAGGGTGGGAAACCGTTTCATCCCCACCCTCTGCTATACCAATGATGCAGAACTCATAGCTAGTACTGCAAATGGTTTGCAGTGGCTGTTGGATGGCTTTACTGGAGTTCATGACCGCTTTAGATTTAAAGGTTAATCGGTCAAAGTCTTTGTTTTAATCTGTGGGCATAAAAGTACCAAACTACAAAATCATCATATAGAGAGATCAACAGTCCAAAAAAGCGCACAGCTTTAACTATTTAGGTGTCTCTTGTGACTCCAAGCTTAAATGAGGCCCTTTGTTGTCGTTAAGAGCACTCCAACTTTCAAGAGCAATTGAAGGAAATGTTAGTTTTGCATCAAAATTGGGGCATAGGCCAGTAAAGGAGATGCTTGCTTTGTATCAATCTAAAAGCATCTCAGTTGCCTCTTATGGGGCAGGTGTGTGGGGGTATTGCAATAGCAACAATTTGCAGAAATTACAAAACAGCTTTCTGCGTAGATTACTTTTAGTTCCCTCGGGCACTGCCACCTTTTTCATAATTCTAAGGTTGGTCTGACCTATTTAGAAAATCTTTTAGGGCTGGCCCCCTTTTGTTATCTATAAAATTGTGGCAATCACGTGAGCTGGGTCTCACTAAAAATAAAATCTTAGATTGCATGGCCCTTGACAAGGTGGCTTGCATTCTGTGGCTAGCCTACGTTAAGAGTACTTTTTTAAACCTGGGGGTTCCAGAGCTGTATACCAATCCTGTACTATTATGTTAAGTACTCTATTTTATGCCCAAAGCCAGAACTTATGTTGAGCTAACACTCTTTGGATGACCTCTCAAGAAAGATATCTCACTCTGGGCCAGATGTACAAAGTTTTTTTGTGGTCGCAAATGGGAAATTGACCCGTTTGCGACCGCAAAATAGGTCTGGCCCATGTACAAACCCTATTTTGTGAGTCGGCAACCTATTACCGACTCGCAAAATTGGGTTTGCGACTCGGTATTAAGAAGTGGTGTGCCAAGGGCGTCCCTTCCTAATAGCGAGCCCCAATAGTATGTACCATTGTTTTGCGACCACAATTGCGGTGGCAAAACACTCACAGTTTACCACCTACTTCAAGTAGGTGGTAAGCCACTCGCAAACGGGAAGGGGTCCGCAGGTAACCCCTTCCCCTTTGTGACAGGCATTCAAAATATTTTTTAAGAGCAGGCAGAGGTTCCACGGACCACTGGCTACTCTTAAAAAAATGAAACAGTAACGTTTCATTTTTCTTTTTTTAAATGCATCCCGTTTTCCTTTAAGGAAAACGGATTGCATTTTAAAAAAACTGCTTTATTTAAAAAGCAGTCACAGACATGTTGGATTGCTAACCCCAGCAGGCCACCATCCCTGGGGGTGCTAGCCATTCCTAATGGGGTTGCAAATAGCACCTGCCTCATGAATATTAATGAGGCAGGCAATTTGCGTCCTCATTATTATTCGCAAACAGTGTCTGTGACACTATTGTACATTCCTATTTGCGAGTCGCAAATTGCGAATCACAAAATGATAGGGTCGTACATCCGGTTTTTGAGGTCACAAATGGGAAATCAGCCCAAATAGTCTGCCCCATGTACCAATCCTATTTTGCGAGTCAGTATCCTATTACCGACTCGCAAAATAGGGCTTGCGACTCACTATTAGGAAGGGGCGTGCCAAAGGCGTCCCTTCCGAATAGCGACTTGCACTTCAATGAACAATTGTTTTGCAACCGCAATTGCAGTTGCAAAACACTCGCAGTTTACCACCTACTTCAAGTAGATGGTAAGCCACTTGCAAACGGGAAGGGGTCCCCAGGGGACCCCTTCCTCTTTATGAATAGATGCGTAAATATTTTTTAAGAGCAGGCAGTGATCCCACGGACCACTGCCTGCTCTTAAAATATGAAACAGAAACGTTTAATTTTTTCTTTTTCTAATGCAGCCCATTTTCCTTTAAGGAAAATGGGCTGCATTTAAAAATAAACTTATTTATTTAAAAAGCAGTCACAGACATGGTGGTCTGCTGACCCAAGCAGGCCACCATCCCTGAGAGTGCTAACCATTCCCAGTGGGGTCGCAAATTGCCCCTGCCTCATGAATATTAATGTGGCATGCTATTTGCGTCCCCATTAGGAATCGCAAACGGTGTCTAAAAATTACATCTTGCGAGTCGCAAAATGCAAGTCGCAAAACGACGCAATTTGCGCCTCACAAATTGTAAGGGTCATACTTCTGACCCCTAGTGTATAGAGAACTCGCAATTCAGACTATATCAAACTAGGTTACAATTATGCTCTTTACATATTTTTTCTTGCTTTCCCACAAGGTACCTTGTTTGATAATCTTCCTAAGTGCCCCTACGACAATCGCTCAGTTCACTCCACCATTCATCTTATGCTTTTTTGTTCCCTTTATAAAATGGTACAATCTGGGTTTTTAGTACCAGTTTTGCAGCCTATGAATTTTAGATCTTATAAATTGGCTTCCAGTATCTACAACAGTTAGATTCGGTAGAAATGTGCTGTGCAGTCCTTAATTTTATTAGAGGTGCACTTAGTATTAGGAAAATATATTCTTGGATGGACTTGTGTCTGTCTTATAAGTACACTGAGTTCTCTGTATCGCAGTCATTTTAATGAACCGCTTGTGTAGTGTATTAAATATGTAGGGGCAGATTTACAAGCCCCTTGCGCTGCCAGTATGTCACTTTTTGTGACGCACTGGTAGCACATTACACTGCCCCATATTTACAAGGACAGGAAAAGCCACCCTGCGTGGCTTTTCCTGTCCTTGTAAATACGGCCCCTTTACACGCAGCACTTAGCGTGAAAGGGGCGTTCCATGGGTGTTGCTGTGGGTGTTCCCACGCAACACCCATGGAACCAGACACATTTCCAGATTTTCGAGGATTCATAAACCTGGAAATGCGTCTGAATGCTACGCCACCCTAGGGGTGGCGTAGCGTGGCGCAACAAGGAGAAATGTTTTCATTTCTCTTTGTTTTTTTCCTCTTTCAATGCGTGCTGCATTCTACAGCACGCATTGAAAGAGGAAAATGCCTGTAGTGATTGTTTTTGTGCAGGAAGGTGCCCCTTCCTGCACAAAAACAATCTCCCCATGATGCAGGCATCCTTGCACCATGGTGCAAGGGTGCCTGCGCCCGCGCATTGCAGTAGTTTGTGCGCCAGCGCAGGGGAGAGCACAGGAATGCGACATATCCTTGTAAATAGGTTGCATTCCTGTGCTCTGAAAGTGCTGCAGCGTGGCGCAGCCAAAGGGCTTGCGGTGCCACGCTGCGGCACCTTCTTGTAAATCTGCCCCGTAGTTTTTAATCTAAAGTTCATCATGAACCATTGGCTTATTGTGCTTTTTAAATTTGTAGTCATTTATTTTTAAGATGTGTATATGAATATACTTTTAACTATGAACGTTTATGGCATTTTCTTGCCGAATAAAGTTTTGACCGACTGACTGACTTGTAGTACGGTGGACGGGATATCTGGCATGTTTTTATGTAGTATCCAATCTGTCAAACTGTAAATAAGACCCTTAATTTCATTATATATTCTGTTGGTGATTGCACCTTTTTTTAAGAATATAAGGGGAATCGAGTATAAATACACAGTTTAAAGAAAGGGAGAGATGATTTGTTCAGAAAGAAGACACTTATAAGTATGGGGCTGCTTCCTCAACCTTCCTAACCACAAGTGATAGTTAAAAAAAGGGTTGAAATTTCGTGGTGGCAAACTACTGTGATTTTCACCCATAACTCACAGTTCCAAATAGGGTATGCAATGAAAAAATAGAACCTTTTGAATTGTCCTATATTTTTGCACTGGCAAAATAACTGAGCAGCGACCTGATCATGAAAATGTTGATTTCTTTAGGAACCGTTTGGATGCAGCAAATTTTAACTCTAATTTATAATGAAGGTTACCGGAATGGAACAGAAGCTATTCAAACGGCTGACCAAGCCCCATGGATTGATTACAACTTTAGGAATGTAGATCACATCAATCGTCCATCACCACGTATCATCACTTCCCACTTGCCTTATGATCTGGTTCCAAAAGGATTAAGACGAAAAAAAGGAAAGGTAGGCTACGACGTCATTCAAAAAAAATGCTTGTGATGGGGTCTGGGTTCATCTCTGTTAATTGCTACTATTACAACTACTACTACTACTACTACTGCTACTACTTCTACTACTACTAAGACTTTTCAGATTCATGCAAAAAGGGCATAATAGATTCTTATATTTTTCAAGATGGCCAAGTCCCTTTCTGAATCCAGCAGATAGATAGATAGAAAGATAGATAGATAGATAGATAGATAGATTCACTGAAAAACCAAAGATCATTTCACATCATTAGGAATGGTATAATGTCATTGAACATGTCACGAGTGATGTAATATGTGAGGGAACAAGCAGTGCATGGCGAGGGCATGAGTTATAAATACTCTAAGGCATGAGTTATAGCTACTTGAGATAACTGATGAATTTCAGTGGTTTTGATAGTTTAAAACATGGGACAGATTTATCATACTTTCATGCAATGCAGCAAGATATCTTGCTGCGCTGCATGAAAGGGAGAGGGCAGGAATCTGCCATATTTATCATTATATGGAGCATTCCTGTCCAGTCCTTGCCCTGGTGCACTACGTGCTGCCTTGCGCCAATGCAGGATCCCTTGCACCGTGGTGCAAGGGTGCCTGCATTGTAGGCAGGGTTGTTTTTTGTGCACGGACACCTTCCTGAACAAAAACAATCCTCAGAGGCATTTTCCTCTTTCTATATAAGGAGGAAACAATGAGGAGAAATGAAGATATTTCTCCTCGATGACCCTCCCCTGGGAGGCTTAGCATTTCGACTCATTCCCAAGTTTACATGTCTCGGTAAATCTGGGAATGTACCAAAATCGATGGGTGGATGCATGGGAACACCCATGCTCCACCCATGGAACGCCTTCCAAGGGCAGAGTAATGCAAGGCCGCGTCTTGAGTTACTCCAGATTTCCCAAGTCGTGCATGGCCATGCAAGGTGGCCTTGTGTAGTTTGGTAAATCTCATTTTAGGCCAACGCAATACCTTGTAATTTGTTTTAACTGACATTGTCACCTAACTATAACATGCCTTTACAGTTTAATTTGTTCATTGAATTTCTGAAGTTTTTTTTTTTTTAATTGGGCCTGATTTAGATCTTGGCGGGTGGGTTACTCCATCACAACAGTGACAGAAATCCTGTACGTAATTTCTCAGAACTACTGAAAGAATTTACACCAAATCACAAAAAACACAGTTTCTGAATCAAGATCTAGCTTTCTGCCAAATTTGGTGCATTTCCGTTCAGCCGTGTTTGGCTGTGGCTGTGTCAGGTTTCCATGGAAAACCTCATGAGGAAAACCCATTTTTGGACCCCCACCTTTTTCTCAGGTCCAACTTGACGGTTTGTCCCAAAATTTCCAGGAAGAAGCTGAGGTAGACGAGAGTATTCTTTGGAATGTTTTGTGAAAATTCATCAAATCACACCAAAGTTATTAAAAAACAAAAAATGGTGCAAAGTTTTGTGGTGATTAGTAATGGGGGTGCAAAGAAAAAAGGGAAACACATTTTCCCACCAATGCATTTTCCATAGACTTTTTACTCAGACGTAGCGAGAAAACGGCTGAACAGATTTTATGAATATTGCCAAGAATATAGATTACGGTCTGGAAAGGATCCTTTATGGTATTTTAGGAAAATCCGTTCAACAGTTATGCAGTCATAAGTCTTGGCCGCAGTATACTGCATTACGTTTGCCGTATACTGTGGTAGATAGCGATGACAAAAATGCCAGCACACTATATTGATGGCTAATGAAAGCTTTTACAAAAAAAAAATGGCCATATTGTTTTGACCACACTTTGACTGTGTTGAGGGTTTATATGTGAAATATAGCTTATTAGATTATTTAAGCTTTAATAAGACTTGAAGCAGTTCAGAATAATGTGTACAGATATGTAAAATTGTTTAAATTGCTATATATATTATTTTAAATAATTCGAAGTACCACTGTATTCCTCAAAAGTACCCCAGTACTTAGCAAATGTTTTTAAAAATTGCATGCAAGTAGAGGGGTGAGTTATATAGCAAACTACACCACTCTACTGTACTCCATTGCACTGTACGGCACTGCACTGTATACCAATGCACTTTATGCCACTACAGTGAAACATTTTTTAAGTACCAGGCTACATTTGAGGGAGTACAGCTATACTTTGAAAACATTAAAAAAAAAAAATGCTGCACTGCCTCTTGTTTTACTATAGCTTAAAAACATAATAATAAGCTACATCTCACATCAAAACCTACAACGCAGTCAAAGTGTGGTGTAAACAATACGGCTGCCTTTTATTTTATTCCACGTCACTGCACTCTATGCTACTGCACTCTATGTCCCCACACTCTACACTACTGCACTATATGCCACTGCACTCCACTCCATTGCAATCTATGACACTGCACTGGGTGCCACTGCACTGTACAACACTGAACTGTACGCCCCTGCACTGTACACCACTACACTGTATGCCACTGCAATCTACGCCACTGCACATTTTGAGATTTTAATCTATGCCACTGCACTCTCTGCCATTGCACTCTACACCACTGCATTGTATGCCACTGCATATACACCACTGCACTCCATGCCACTGTACTGTACGCCACTACACTATATGTCCCTATCTTCTAATCTGCACCGTTCTATGCTTCTTCACTCTACGCCACTGTACTCTACTCTGCACCACACCACTCTACTCTGTGTCAGTCTACTCTGCACCACTCCAAGCCACTGTACTCCACTCTACTTTAATTGTACTCTACTCCACTCTAAGCCACTGCATTTATGAGGCCTGATTCACTGAACTAACTTACGTCAAAAACGTAAGTTACTTTTAGTATTCACAGAATACACTTACTCATTTTGGTATTCACAGAATGAACTTACTCATTTCGGTATTCACAGAGTTAGTAGCCCTATCTTTAGGACTTCCTAAATGCCTTCTGTGAATACCGAAAGTCTTGAAGTTAGGATTTTCTCAGTTTAGAGTAGTAAAGTCCCAACTTTACTACTCCTAAACTGAGAAAATCCTAACTTTAAGACTTTCGGTATTCACAGAAGGCATTTAGGAGTCCTAAAGTTAGGGCTACTAACTTCTGTGAATACCGAAATGAGTAAGTTCATTCTCTGAATACCAAAATGAGTAAGTGTATTCTGTGAATACCAAAAAGTACTAACTTTACGTTTTTGACGTAAGTTAGTTCTGTGAATCAGGCCCTATGCCACTGCATTCTACTCTGCACCACACTGCTCTACACCACTGTACTCTACCCCACTTCACCCTACAACACTTCACTCTACCCCACCTCCACTTCACTCTATGCCACTCTACTCTACACCAATGCACTCTACACAACTCTACTCTGCGCCACTCCACTCTACTCTACGCCACTCAAAGACACCCACCTCTACTCTACGCCAGTCTACTACACTGCAACCTACTCTGCATCACTCTACTGTATGCCACTACACTCTACGCCACTGTATTCTATTCTGCACCACTCTACTCTATCCCAATTCACTCTAAGCCAGTCTACTGTACGCCACTATACTTTTTGCCGCTCTTTTCTACCCTTTTTCACTCTACCCCACTTCTCTTTCTCTACGGCATTGCACTAGATGCCATTCTACTCTACTCAACTATACTGTAGCCCACTTCACTCTATGCCAGTCTACTGTATGCCACTCTACTCTACACCACTTCACTTTACACCACTCCCACTTCACTCTATGCCAGTCTACTGTATGCCACTCTACTCTATTCCACTCTACTCTACCCCAATTCACTATACCACATTCACTGTATCCCGCTTTACTCTACTCTGTGCCACAGTACTCTATGCCACTCAACTATATGCCACTCCAAGCCACTGTGCTCCACTCCATTCTATGCCAATCTACTTCACTGTACTCTACTCCACTCTACACCACTGCACTCTATGCTACTCTACTGTATGCAACTCTACCCTACTTCACTCTACCCACTTCTCTCTACTCCTATACTGTACGCTGCACCACTCTACTCTACGCCACTGCACTATATGCCACTGTACTCTCCTCTTAACCACTCTATGCAACTTCACTCTACGCCACTGTACTATACTCTTCACCACTCTACTCTACACAACTGCACCATTGTACTCTATGACACTGTACTATATGCCATTCTACTCTACCCCACTTTACTCTACTCACTTCAGTCTACCCACTTCACTCTGTGCCACTTCACTTTACGCCACTCTACTCTATGCAACTCTACTCTATGCCACTCTACTTTACTCCACTTTACTCTACACCAATCTACTCTATGCCATTTCACTCTATGCCTCTCTACTCTACTCTGCACTGCTCTTCTGTATGCAACTACAATCTACACCACTGTACTCTACTCTGCACTACTCAATTCCGCCACTGCACTCTGTGCCACTGAACTGTACCCCATTGCTGTGTATGTCACTGCACTCTATTCCACCACACTTCACTCTATGCCACACTACTCTACTCTACTGTACCCCACTGCACTCTACACCACTGTACTCAACTCTGCACCACTGCACTTTAAGCCATTCTAATCTATTCCACTCGACTCTACGCCACTGTACTGTACCCCACTTCACTCTATGCCACTTCACTCTGCACCACTCTACTCTACCCCACTGTACTCTATGCCACTCTGCTGTACCCCACTTCACTCTACCCCACTCTACACTATGCTACTCTACTGTACAGCACTCTACAAGTCACTGTACCCCACTTCACTCTACCTGACTTCACTGTTCCCAACTTCACTCTATGCCACTCTACCCTACTCTGCACCACACTACTGTATGCCACTATACTCTACTTTGTACCACTTACTCTATGCCACTGCACTCTGCGCCACTGCACCCATGTCAGTGCATTGTATGCCACTGCACTCTACTCTACCACACTTCCCTCTATGCCATTCTACTGTATGCCACTCTACTCCACCCCATTTCACTCTACCCCACTTAACTGTACCCCAGTCTACTCTACTCTGCACCACTGTACTATACGGCACTGCACCCTGCACCACTGCAATCTATGTCACTGCTCTGTACACCACTGCACTCAACTCCAGCATACTTCACTCTACACCACTGTACTCTACGCCACTATAATCTACCCACTTTACTCTAGCCCACTTCACTTGACCCCACTTCACTCTACCCCACTATACTCTACTCTGCAACACTCTACTGTATACCACTGCAATCTACGCCACTGTACCCTATTCTGCACCACTACTCTACACCACTGCACTCTTGTGCCACTTCACTGTATGCCACTGTACTCTACTCCAGCACACTTCACTCTATGCCACTGTACTCTACCCCACTTCACTCGACCCCACTTCATTTTATCACACTCTACTCTATGCCACTATGCGCCACTCTACTCTATGCCACTCTACCCCACTTCACTCTAGCCCACTTCACTCTACCCCTCTTGACTCTAGAAACTCAATGCCACTGTACTCTACCCACTTCACTATACTCCACTTCACTCTACCCCACTTCACTCTACACCACTCTACTCTACACCACTCTACTCTGTGCCACTCTATTGTACTCCACTTTACTCTATCCTACTTCGCTCCACCCCACTTCACTCTACGGCATTCTACTCTACTCCACTCTACCCTACACCACTCTACTCTACACCACTCTACTCTGGCCTACTGTACTCTACAATACTGTACTCTACTCTGCACCATTCTATTTTACTCCACTGCACTTTATGCCACTGTACTCTATCCCACTCTACTGTACGCCACTGCAAGCCACTCTACTAGAGTCCACTGTACACCACTCTACTCTTCTCTACTCCACTCTATGCTACTCCACACCACTCTATGCCATGCCACTCCATGAGAAATTATCAAAAAAAGTACTGTGGTAATATTAAAATGTAAAAGAAAATGATGTGCAAAAGAATTAGTACTAAAATAAGCAACATATGATTACAAAATGATTTTCCCCAAACAAACTATAGAATTTCAATGAAAAAAAACAAAGATTGAAGATAAGTTATAGTTAAGAAAACTTAATTTATTATTTCAACACAAAAGCAACTGAAAGTACACAAACCTTAGAAATTAAAAAGTTATAGTTATCACTTAAAGTTATAATTTCCGGGCAACCAAAACTTTCTATAACTCGTGCACCTTTGTATAGTGTTGTAAACTTGCTAGACAGACTAAATCAACAATATTTTGTGCTTCACCATGCACTGCTTATACCTCTTTCATTACATCACTTGTAGCATGTTAAATCATAGCATTCATAACAAAACTCATCCTATCTCAAATCACATTATTTATGAGAAAACTGTGCATGGTAGAGGGCCGAGTTATAGTTGGTTTTGTTTGCCTAGTCTGTCTTGAATGTTTGTTTTTAATATTGCACTTTTTGAAGTTACGGACACATTGGAACGTTGAACTACATGTCCCAGGAGTGGAGAGATAAACTGGAAATGGAGCAGATTACTGTGAGGATACAAAAACAGTAGGAAAGAATTTATCCCTCATCTAGTGACCAAGATCTTGCTTGATATATATATTTCCCACGAAGGATCCCCACATATAAAATGAGGATACACGAGCCACTCCGGTAGGTTGCAGAGTATTTATTTATCGCAAGACAGAAAAAGACGCGTTTCAACCGCACAAGCGGTCTTGTTCACATATATATATATGTAACCTACTTGCCGAAGCAAAACGCCCAGAAGCTTGAGGCCACACA